>CM065801.1:20623500-21195500 GCA_033398695.1 Orobanche coerulescens
CGGGAAAACCCAGTGGGAAAAAACCCGACTGAAGGAAAAAGAGTACAGCTACTCCCCCTGAAATCGATTACATAAGATCTTTGAGTTGTCGCATTCCGATCTTGTGTACTAGTCTTCTGAATGTTGATGTTGGCAATGCCTTTGTGAATAAGTTCTCCGACTAATCACTTAAGTGAATATTTGATGTATCTACCTTTGAGATACAAGTGACATCGTCTTCATACAATACTTCCTCTTGAATGTTATGATGTTCATGCCTCACCAAAACTCCTTCGGAAAAACCCTTTGGGAAAAAACCGATAGAGGAAAAGAGTACATAGTATAAATTTGCTCATGTGTTGCATTGGTTGCCTCGTTAAAAACCTTAACTAAGAAAATCCGGTGAGAGAAAACTTAGAAAGGGAAAAAAGTACAACCATTTGGTCTTCAGGACCTTTTTTTTTTTTTTTTTTTTTAAAAAAAAAAACGTTTAGAGTGGACGGGGGGTTGAGGCCGGACCCACCAACCTGTAGATAAGAAAATCAAGAAATACAAAGTATCAACCCCGAGTTATGACCAAAAAGGGCCATAATTCGGGTCCAAACATCAGAGAAATCTACGGTCCGCTAAATAACAACAAAGTGCACCACAAATCGTGGGCTAATGTGCGGACCCGTAGAACAAAACAACTCAACCCCGAATTGTGACCAAAAATGGGCCATAATCCGGAACCTAAAATCTAAAGTGCCTACTGCCCGCTAGATCAGTACAAGCTGCACCACTAAAACCGTGGGCTAATGTGCGGACAGTAGGCAATCAAGCAATCGATAAAATTAAAACCTATCTAAATCTAAATGACGGATAACCAAGCTGATCCATCCGTATAAGGGAGAGGAGGAATGGAGGAGCAGTATCGTAAGTATAGGTCTGAATGCCGAGGGACGACATGCCGAGATCGGAAGATAGTCGGCCGTTGCCCTCCCGGAAAATATGAGTGACTGCAGGCCGAATATCTCTGAGAATGTGTCGGATACGCATAAGAGTGTGACAAACCTGCCAAGAGCCCCGATGGCCATATGATAGCAGGGTCACCACAGCAGCAGCATCAAGCTCAATCCAAACATATCTCGATCTCTGGGAAGCTAGAATCAAACCAATCGCCAACGCCTGGACCTCTGCATCAAAACTCGAAGAGGCCTGAAAAGAGGAATGGAAAGCAAGAAGGAGCTCTCCGTGATGATCTCTAATCAGACCTCCCCCACCCGCGATCTGTGTGTCTCTATCAAACGAACCATCCGTATTCGGCTTGATCCAAGGGGTCTCGGGTCGAAGCCAAACCACCGTAACGGGCGACGAGTCCGAGCGGGGAAGGTGAAGCTCATTGGAAGCGATCAGCGGCAAGCAACCCACCCGGAAGTCGAGCAAATAAGCCCGTGACCCAATAAAGCAACATGGCGCTCCACCCGCACAATAACATGAGAGGAAACAAAAGTAACACTATGCTTTGCACTATTCCTTTCTGTCGGATGAACCAAAGGATCGGACAAGGAATAATGAAAGTCACGTGCCTAAAGTGTGTGCCGTGTGCGAAAAACTCGGGAGCTCAAAATATTACGAGTATGGGGTAGGGATAAATGTGTCCAAGCGCCAAAATACTCCCACACGTCACGAGCCACATCACTCTCCAAGAAAAGGTGGGCAATGGTCTCGGTATGGAAGGTGCAGGTGCGGGTATGCGAGCAGCATAAACATCTAGAAGCCAATGAAACGCCCCTCCTCTGAAGGATGTCATCAGTCGGGATCCGTCGCATGAGAAGACGCCAAATAAACACCGAAATGGTCGGTGTGAGAAAGGCTGTCCATATGGCCCCGTAAATAAGATTAGCCTGACCCCTCACCCTGATGTGAGACCAAGCCGAAGATAATGAGAACGCACCCGAAGAGGTAAGAGTCCAAAGACATACTATCCGAATCCTCCTCGCGATGGGAATCGCGGAGATCTCCTGGATGAACTGAGGGGTAAATCCTAGCTCCTCTCCAACAATAGTCTCCAACCTACCCATGTCCCAAGACCCATCAACCCATAACTCATTAATCCTAAGGTGGGGTCTACCAGAAACCTGACAGTAAGAAGAAATCGGCCTATCCCCAATCCAAGTATCGTCCCAAAAGCTGACCTCCCCGCAGCCACGACCAAGAGTCCAGCGAATGAACTCCTGAGCCTCAATACCCACGCGGAGGAGACGGCGCCAAGGGTGGCTGGCACGAGCTTTAAGAGCAGTACGCATAGGCGTATAAAGGCCAGCAGAGCAGTTTCTGCGGAGCATAAACTGCGCCCACAGAGACGTGCCAGCGCGAAGGCGCCACCAGAGCTTATAACTAAAAGCTCTCGCCATATCCGAAAGGCTCCGAATCCCGAGGCCTCCCTCGGAGACCGGACGACAAATCTGCCGCCAACGGACCCAGTGCGTCTTCCTCTTTGGACCAACAGCACCCCAGAAGTATCTCGCAATGATCTGCTCGAGTTCCTGTATAATGTACTGTGGGGGATCCAAAACCTGAAGCAGGTGAAGAGGAATCGTGCAGAGAGTGCTCTTAATAAGAGCCAAGCGTCCCCCAAAAGCAAGGTGGCGATGGGACCAACCAGAGATCCTATCCAACATCCGTTGCTTCACCCCAGCAAAGAGCTCTCGTCTCTTAAAGCCTTTGTAAAGGGGTACACCTAGATAGGTGATGGGGAGATCGCCCTGGCGAAAACCAGTAAGATCGTGAACTCTCTGATGCCAACGAGGCACATGCTTGGGAGCGAGAATAAAAGTGCTCTTCTGGGTACTAACCATCTGGCCCGAAGCCATAGAGTAGTGATCCAGGAGACGCATAAGATCAACAAGACCATCATCCACAGCCCGTGTGAATATAATGATGTCATCGGCGTAGGATAAGTGCGAGATGGGGAAAGGTCGTCCAGTAGCCCTATACCTCATCAAAGGATGATCTCGTATGAATCGATCAAGCAAGCGATAAATAATCGGCAAGCACGAAGAGCGAAGGAGAAATAGTGGTCGCCCGACGCAAACCCCGGCTAGAGGCAAAATAGCCGGACTGCCGTTCACCAAAATGGAGAACGTGCAACTCTCGACGCAATGACGGATGAACAAAATCCATCTAGCCGGGAATCCCATCCTCACCAGGACCTCACGTAAAAAATGCCAGTGAACCCTATCATACGCCTTAGCCATATCAAGATTTAGCGCAAGGTTCGGGACACCATGAATGTCCGCGACGTGGAGGTCGTGAATAAGTTCTTGGGCCAAAAGGATATTATCAGAAATTACCCGCCCGTGAACAAATCCGCTCTGGTTCGGAGAGATAATAAGAGGGAGGAGAGGAGCAAGCCGAGCGTTAGGGATTTTCGTGATAATCTTATTGGTCACATTACACAGGCTAATGGGCGTGTCGACCAACCGCTCGGAACAGGCTTCTTCGGGATCAAGACGACCGTAGTCGCCGTGAAAGCCGGAGGCATAGGATGACCCTCAAAAAACTCGTGCACAGCCCCCTCCACGTCGGAAGATACAATCTCCCAACAATGCTGGAAAAATAAAGACGAGAACCCGTCAGGCCCAGAAGCGCTATGAGGATCGATATCAAATACCGCAACACGAATCACCTGGGGAGAGGGTGGGACACACAAACTATCAGAATCAAAAGAAGAGGGGAAAGAGGGGAAACAAGTGTCATCCGGGGGGACGAGAACATCACCATCGGATGTAAGCAGTGTCCTAAAGAAATTCACAGCGGATGATCGGATGTCCGACTCTACAGCGATCGTCGTACCACCATCCTCAATGCTGTGAATATATGACTGACAACGCTTCTGCTTCGCAAAACCCTGAAAAAACCGGGTGTTGCGCTCGCCCTCAGTAACCCAACGAACTGCGGCCTTCTGTTTCCAGAAATCTTCTTCCATAGAGAGACGAAGATGGTACTCAGCACGAAAACGGTGCATTGCGGTTCTATTCTCCGGAGTAGGATCCGAATCATATCGCCGCTCGGCCTCCTCAGCAGCCCTCAAGGCCTCATCCAACTTCGTATGAAGATTACCAAAAACAGACCAGTTCCCTTTGTTTGATCACGCTTAACCTAAGGAGTTTGGCTGTAGGTTACACATGCCGAGATAATCCGGTCGGAGTAAGCGGACATCCCTAACAGTGTCCAGAATGTGTGATGCCGGATCCACATACTCGGAAAGCGGAATGACGACTTGTGACGAGTCGCGGAGAAGTGACCTTTGGATAAGGAGAGGCGCATGGTCAGACCTAAGTCGAGGCAGGTGAGTGACGGTAGAGACCGCAAACACGTTCGACCATGCTTCATTAAATAAAGCACGATCTAGCCTTTCCCTCAAACCATTGCGCTCCCAAGTGAAAATATCGCCTTCGCAGCCCGCGTCAATCAACTCGCGGCAAGAATAGCACATGCGAAGTCCAGAATCTCTGGAGAATGGTCAGTGGTACTACCCTCGCGCTCATGTGAATGCAAGAAGATGTTGAAGTCACCGCTGACTAGCCACGGCAACCCCTCTACTTCTAAAGCAATCTCACGGAGGGTGTCCCAAAGGGCGTGACGACCAACACGGTTAGTGCTGGCATAGACATAAGTGACGTAAATCAACTGAGGAAGGAGGGAAGAAGAAATAGAAAGATGAAGGACTTGATCGGTATCTAACAAAACTTGGTGCTGAAAGTGAGTGGAAGAAAAGAACCAAATTTTGTTAGACCGATTATAAAGTCCCGACGCAAAACCTAAAGAACGAATATAAAAATCAAAATTAGCATTGGAACCCATGGGTTCTAAAATGCCAATAAAAGAAAACTTATGAACACGGTTGAGGTGTCGAATGCGCTTCTGTGCTCCGGTGTTAGCCAGACCACGAGCGTTCCATGTAAGAATGGGTATCGACATAAACTAAAGCACCAACTCAGACGGAGACCTAGGACGCTGACTGGAGCGGCCCCGTCTCCGAGGAGTATCCTGTCGGCGTGAGGTTCCCCCTTTCAGGGGCGATGAAGATCGCCCCTTAGAGGAAGAATAGGGTCCGCGAGAAGCTGCTCTTCCTCGTGTGGAAATCGTGGAATCAGAAGCAGCTTTACCCCTAGTTGTGACACCAGGGGCAGCAGTAGTAGACATCAAACGTCTCTTAACCGGGGGTTTTGGTGCCGACGTGAGAGGCACCTTCGCCGAGGAAAAGAGACTGGACTCAGAGATCTCAAATTGAGTGCGTTTAAGACCGCACTCAGTCTGAGAAAGAGAGGGAAGAGAAGAAGGGGGTGGAGGGGGAGGCTCGTAAACCACCAAGGCCAAGGACTCGGGCTGAACGACGATCTGGTCGTCGATGCGGCCGTCACCGTCATGGCGGGGGGAGGTAGACTCAAAGAGTCTAGAATAGTGAGGAACGGTAGAGGACTCTGTGTCATCCTCTAAAACATGATCATCATGAATCTCATGACCACTGCAGTCGCTACCCGACACACTATTTTTATCACCCACACTAATGATATCGTCAGTGCCAACTAAATCATCCTCCTCTCTAGCAGAGGAGTCCAAAGATGCAAAGTAGGAGGCCGGCAGTGGCCTATGCCCTCGGGAATCAATCCCGTCTCCTTGGGCCCTTTTTGGCAACCACTTGCCAAACGGCGTGCTCCTTGCCTTTAGTGGTCACAGGAAGTACTAGCCTTAGTGGCTTTAGGAGGAGTCGGCCGCGTCTTCGCCGACGAGAAGGGGCAACCTGAGGTTTCTTACGCTGGGGCGGTGGAGGCCGTTCTTTGTTGCCAACTATGTATCAACTGGACGACTCGTGCCCAACGTGAGAACAAAGAGAGCAATATAGTGGCACTCTCTCGAAAATAATGCGCTGCGTAATAACCTGATCTCCAAACTCAACCTCGATCTCAGGCACTCTGGGTGCCAGAAGGTCAATCTCGACGCACACACGGCGTCGATAGTCGTGAATGTGTGGCCGTCGGGGCATCAACTAAAATGGGATTGCCAACACTTGGCAATCGTGGTATAATGCACGTGGATGAAATAAATGTAGAGGCGCACTTAAGTCTAATCCGCACCGGACAAATAGACGTCTCATTCTAACCTAGAAACTAGGTGACCACTTAAATACACGTGCAGGCATCCGAAAATTCCGTGTAGAACCTAACCAAATACGTCTAAAGTCCACATCATTATCAAACCTAACTGCTACATGACGATAGTTCAACCAACTCCAACTAAATTTACCCCTCAGTTTCATGTCAATCAATCCCGAAGACACATCTCGAGGGGTGGGAATAACATGTGAAAATTTAAGAATCAAAGTGCGTTCCCATGACGCGGCAAGAGTAATCATATCAGAAAAAGAAAAGGTAACACGCGTCTTCTCATTTACGGAGGAAAGAGTACCAAACGGACATACCTTCGCTCCGTCGAAATTGAAACTTTTAACTGTCGACCCGGTATTCTGGATTAAACCGGCCGCCTGTTGAGCCGGATGAATTATTCACCATCTGGGCGTAGGATTTCGGTCGAACTTGGTCGGCGGGAGGGTCTTGAGTGCTGACAGTGGGTCGGCCGATTGGTTCAGCCGGAACTGGAGCTGCCTGAAACGGTGCTGCTCGGAATTGGTTGGCTGGAGGGAACGGGGTTGGTTCTGGGGACTGAGATGGATTATGGGTCAGGTGGTGTTTGGTACGTTTGGGCTGGGATGCATGGGAAGGGGCCATAACAGGTGGGCTGGGGTGATTAGATAGGATGGGGTGGGTTGTGTTTAGTGTATTGTATTTGGGTTGGGCTGTATGGGTTTTAGTAATGGGTAGAAAATAGTTAAGTATAGAATTGGGCTTAGTGGATTGTTTGGGTTTGGGGTCAATAATGTTGGGTTGGGTGTTAGAACTGGGTAGATAAGGAGGGTGGATCGAAAGCTGGGCCGGGATTAATTGGGAAGGGTTAAAATTGAATGGGCCGACAATTATCTCTGGGCTTATATTTGGTGCATGGGTTGGGTCAAGCTAGCATCTAGGAGGAGGGCCAAAGAGTCGCAGGCCCAGAAAGGTTAGGGATAGTCGGCCTTACCATAGGTGATTGAGGTCTGCGATGGGCTCTGTGCATGGCCCAGATCCGAGCCACTGGAGGGAAATGGCCCAAGAATCGACGGTACACTTTCAGGACAGGTAACCTTTGTAAGGTTTCGTTGTTCCACCGTTAGGGTTACAAGCGGCGCGGAATTTCCAGTTAGGGATTTTGAGAAGGCGACGGCGCGTGTCGGGACCTGGATAGTGACTGAGCGGCGTCTCCATGAGAACTAGTGATAGGAAACCTTTGCTACGGGAGACGCGACGAGCGAAAGGTGCGAAACTCTTAGGAGTCGGGAAGAATTCGTGGCGACGGCGAACGCCGGCGACGGCGAAGTCGATGGCCACGACGTTTTTCTTTCGTTTTTTCTTCCGATTTTCTGTTTGCTTCTTCTGACTTTCTTTTTTCTTTTGCCGACGACGGATCCGGCCTGTGTTGCAAAATGTTGTGCTGGGCGTTAGTCACGGTAGGTGGGTTGTCGGGCGTCCGCGACGCCCGTTTTTTCTTTATCATGGATGCGGCTTCTTAGTCGCCGGAGACAGAGCCGGCGAACATGAATTTGTATAACTGGTGTGTTCGGCTTGCTGTCGTGATATCGGGTTGGTGGGTGAGTTGGCCGGAGAAGATGGCCGGACGGGGGTGCGGTTGGAGGTTGAAGTGGCGGCGGGAGTGTGGAAGAAGATGGCCGGACAGAGAGAAAATTATTTAACTAGTCTTTTCACTTGTTTCTTTGGTCTTCAGGACCTTTGACCTTCAGAGTCGACATAATCTTCAATTTAATCTAAAAGTTATCACTTCTCCCCCTCAAGATAATAATCTTGCACTCCAATACCATGAATATAATTTTCAGACATGGAGAGATGTTAGATTATCATTATTGCTCTTCTGAAGATCATGTGGAAATAATTTTCATCTTACTTGCCCAAACATTATATGCAACACATAAATGGAGAATATTTCTCATCATAATAAGTAGGCAGTATGAGAACAAATATGAGATCATAATACCCTAATAGCCACCAATATCGAATTTCAATCTCTTTCATGTAATAGACCAATATGGTTAACACCATTCCACATTCTCCTTCTTGGAGAAATACTAAATTTTGCTAGCATGTTACTTCAAATTGTATATCAGGCCTGATAATATAATGCTTCAATAGCATACAAGTACGGAACTTATGGTCCTCTTATATCTTTGTTATTTTCTTGAGATCTATATGAGTCAGTATACACTTCAAGTGGTAAGACAACCTTTAGGTAGCTAAATGGATAAAAAATTTCCATCATATATGCTCGATCTACAAGTCGAGACAATACTAATACTTAGTTTTATCTAAGTTTTTCATTTTGAACTTATCTTTAGACATGAGTTCAAATAGTTCACATATATCCTCTTCAGGAGGAATTCACTTAGTCGGTTGATCCACCAGACTATTTCAAAAGGTATACATATTTATAACTCAAAATAGTACATGTTGCGAATTTCATGTTCCTATTACTTTAGGAACCTCAAGTCTGTCAGGGACTTTCATATAGATATTCGCATCCAATGACCCATAGAAAAATGTGGTGATGACGTCACTAATTGAATATCTTTATTCATAATAATTGTCATATGTATATTAAATGACGAGATGTAGTGCCAACGGAAGAATATGTTTTGGGTATGCGCTTAAACCCTTGATATGCTAATCTCGCTTATCTTTCACCACTTTATTTTATTTTGGGAGTTAAGCTCTGTCTCAATTGCTTATATTTTATTTAGTGCTTCAGGCACTCCACTAGCAATTGTTGAGACACAAAGTGTTGTCGACAACTATCATTCTTATAAACAATTCTCCCATATTCACAAAGTCCATGACAACTTCAACAAAATCAAATATTCATATTTCCCATAACATTTGATTTGGTCATTCCATAATCCCAATACTGTAATTATTTAGTGCACGTGCAAATTAAGGTATTGAGATTCTCGTCTTCGAGACGATCCTCTTCAAGAGGTTTTTGAAGTGATGTTATAGTTTAATCTATTTGTATTCCGCGGATTTTATCTGTAATACCAATAAAGAATACATCTCTCACGCTTCTGTCGTCGAGGAGTATCAACAAATATATTTCGTTCACATTCGACTTTAATTCTTTATGGTGCATATACAACTGGTATATGAGATTTCATCACTCATTTGGCAATCAATAACTTGTTGAACTTCGAGTTCATAGTGCGTAAATTTAAATATCCAACCCAACGAAATTTTTCCGACTCTCTCTTATTTATATATCATGTCTCCCCCTAATATCGGAGATAGTTGGAATTGGATTATAAAATCAATCCTCTCCAGGAGGTGCATTAATAACAGAGGGGGTGACCCAAATATTGTGCCTATGATATGGATACTTGAATTTGAAATTCATCGCAACATGATCATTGGATAAAATAATATATCACTTATAATTAATTCGAGACTCATTGAATAAAGCTCCTTTTAGAACCGACAATAAGAATATTGCCATATGAAATTATACCAATCATTCGGGGATTGTCTTTCCATTCCTCAAGTAGAAATTGAACAAATCAATATGACACAAAGTTATGTATTTTTCATTTGAAATAAATACATGCAACTTCAAATGTAAATTGCTCTCCAGGAGCATGTATTTTTCTTCAAAAATATTAATTGTGCTAACTCAGCAGCAACACTTTAAATCAAAGATAATCATATATTGCCGAAAATATGAAGTATTCATCAAGAGTATGTGATATTCTTCAAAGGTATCAATTATGCTACCTTGTGAGCAACAATTTATAAGCATATAACACCCCAAAGATAAAGTACTCTAAAGAGTATGTTAATATTAATTAAAAGTATTAATTGTGCTACGTCATGAGCAACAATTATATCAATATGGTGATAATAAAATCAATTCAATAACACAAGGCCATATAGAAAATATTCAAAATAATGCCTTTTTTGTTTAATATTTTTCAGGAATATTAACTTTAATTGATGTGTTTATCATAAATACTATCATAAAAATATGACTATATATCGTTGTGTTTTATCAAAAACATCAAAAATTTCTTTTTAATAATCTTCTGGATTATTAAAATTATAAATTCATGTTTCTTCAGGAAACCATGGTAATATATTAATGTAATGTATTAAAAGAATCATTACAAATAATTTTATATCAATAATACAAGTATCATCATCAATATAATATGTAATAACTACCGTTATTACTCTTCTTCCAGAAGAAAGTGCAATAATTATTATGCAATTAATCCAACATCTATAAGATGTTGATAAAAATTGGTCAACTCAAAATTATATAATTTTAAGTGTATAAATGTACTTCATGATATTTACTAGTAATTTGTGATATGTATCATACCATATGTGTGAATTCGTATTAATATATCTTCAGGATATATATCATAAATAAACATTAGTTAAATAATATATAAAAATGATATAAATAGACTTTAACACCAAACACGTAAATTTAAACATGTAAATATTGAAAGTATTGGGATTAGTAGACTTCTGGCCTAATAAGCGGTGAATTATACGTCATTTACATTGATATTTTCTCTAATAACAATTTTTTTCTTCAGAAATTGTATATGTTATTTGTCTCACTTATTATCACGGAATCATACATATTTCAAGCGATAGTTTAGAAATCCATAGATTTATCGATACTTAGAAGATAATAGTGCATAATCTTCCACCATGTAGGAAGGAATTTAGTGGTTCTTCACGAACTGTCAATAAATTTAGCACTACCTTTTTTTTCCATACGAAAAGTATCATTCTAAAGATATTATGCATATTTGCACTCTGATAAGATAATAAATCATGACCACTATTTAATCCCAAGAACTTGGCATTCTATTCACAAAAAGAAGAAATAAGATAAGCCAAGAATTTGAATGATACAAATATCTTCAGGATATTTGACCCTTTTATCACTAATTATATAGCAACGATCAATTCAAATCATACTTCAGGTATGACATCATATCTTATATTGATAAAAACTCACACTATATCCTAAGAGATAATAAAATATTAAACTTCACAATATATAAGATTAGATATTGATATATAATCTTAAGATTATCATTTTCGTGTCCTTATTATTAACAGTTGATATATCAACTCCACGAGATAAAATTTATAAATAATTATCCCCTACAAGGAGAAACTCTAAATCTTATCTACTCCAGGAGATAAAATTTGTGCCATATACATATTGAAGTTTAGAATTTAATATTATTCACTTCCGGGAACAACGTGATAGGAATATTCGACCACTCACTAATCTTGCTACCATTGGAGCACAGTCGAATTATGATTGTGGAGTATATCATATCTTGTACAATCTCGATAGAGAATATTCTTAAATCATGTTAATATTTTTTATTTGAGATATAAGTTATATTTTCCTTCAGGGATAATATCATGCTACATCAAGAGCATAATGATTTAATTATGCTATTATTGTAACACCCCCAATCCGCTCAGGGATATTACACGCCGTAGAACCTTTCCTCAAGGATCTACCAGGCTGGTAACGACATATAACAACTCAACCATGCCTTTAAGGCTAAAATAACTCAGTAGACCGATTTGGTCTTTCAACGAATACATACAACTCAAATACAACTCATGCCCACGCAGGGGTCCAAATACAACTACACCCGTACAACGGGAAAATATAGCAGCGGAAAAAAATAGAGTACAACTGAACCAATAAACAAAGTACGGTTCCTCATGTGATTAGTATCGATCATCTTTCATCATCCTTCGTGCCGACCCTGTGTTATGCTCCAAAACCTGAATGCAAAAACAGACATCCACCCCCCGAATACTCGGGGGTTAGCAAAACTCCACTGTTTTGCTAGTGCAAGAACAAAGTGCAAATACGAGCCATACCATTCACATTCCACGAATAACAATAACCAAGGATCCTCAAAGATCCAAACGAAACGAAAAGTACTTCCCGAGGCAAGAGTTTGAGAAAACATTTCAAATCGAAATATCATAAATCAATGGAAATGATTTATAAAACGGTTTAGAATGCCATCGAGAGTTTTAATAGAAAACAATTTAGGATTATCAAATCCTACTTTTCAAAATCCAAAAGACAAAAGGGGTCACCGCCCCAAAGGTTTACTTTCCGAAAAATGACATTTACCAAACTATTGGGATTTTAGCCCCAAATCCATAAAATGACTTTTACAAAACCATTGGGATTTTAGCCCCAAATCTCATCAACTCACAATACACAAGAACGACCACAAGGTTCGTCTCCCAACATCAAAATCCACAAATAAAGGATTTAACACAAATAACAAAATACTCTAGTGCCATCCTAGCCAAGTAGGCCAAACGAACAACTTACCTCTTACACACTTAGTCAATGCATGCAATCATGAAAGCCGTTCAAAAGCACTCATTTCCGGAAATGCCATAATCAAGTCACATTTGTAAAATGCACCACAATTAACCACGGACCCACAGCTTCGTGGATCCCTGCCGAGACCCCGTTGGATCTAACCCACAGTGGTTAAAAGCAAGCTCGCGGTTCCACAGCTTCGTGAAGCCCTACCGAGACCCCGTCGGATCTAACCCGTAGTGAGCATACACACACACGTGTTACTCATGCAATACTAATATGCTAAGAATGTAAGTTCATCAAGAATACTTACTAGAGATGGCCATTTATCCGACAACATTATCAAACTCTTCAAAAACACAATAACAAGATTAAACACGGAATACACGATTCCATCACTTTAAACAACAGGGATATCATCAAAGCCTTCAACGTTCAAAATGATCAAATCATAATCAATTCCCAAACACACCGTTCACAAAACACACACGCGTTTTGAAAGAGAGCCTTTAACGAGGCCAAACCGAAATCTTTTGAAACTTCATTTCAAATAACCCAAACAAACACACCAAGACGATCACCGATCATCATATCCATAAAATAAGAAAAGTATGGGCAAGGTACTTGCCTCGAATAACCACAACACGGAGAATCGGCCGAAGTAGGTTGGCACGAACCGACTACGAACTCGCCGACTCCACCGAACGACAATCCACAACAATGAACTACGAACGAAAACAATAACAACGAAAATGAATTCCAAAGTACGACCCAAAGCCGCTGAATTCAAAGAACAAATGACGAAGGTTCAAGGATTTCCCCCAAAACGGCCAAGAACACGATTCGTCCCGTCAAAACCCGAAAACGGAATTCCAAGTTGAAATATGGATATACAATCCATAGAATATGTTTAACAACATCATTTAACCATAATCGATCCATCGAAAACGGATGAAAAACGAGATCGGGGACAAATCCCCCAAAAAGTCAATTAGAAGGAAATCAAGAAATATACTTCGATTCGACGAAGAACAATGGATTAAATGATGTTAAACACAAGAATACTACCAAGATTAATCATACCCATCATGAATTAATCAACAACACGGAACGAATCGGACGAAAATGCAAAAATCCCCAAAATTCACGAAATTAGGGTTCTAAGGAAGATTACCTTGATTCGCTGGATCAAAGGATGATAACGGACAATTGATTGATGTTATGGACTCAGGAACTTCATGGATTTGTTGTTAAACAACATGGCTTCGTCACCCATGAATCGCCATCCGCGGACGGAGAAGGAAGGAAATGAAAAACGAGATGAAATGTGACTGCTCTGTCACATTTATACTGGGCCGGACTAGCGCGCGCTAGGCTGCCGAGCTAGCAATCGCTATCGGCCAGTGCCGCGACCAGAGCCTTACTCGACTAGACCGCCGCCGTAGCGTCGCAGCCTTTTCCGGCCAGAAGGCGTCGCTACTCGCCGCCGTAGCGACGCAGCTGGCCCGACAAAGATGGCGTGCGCTACCGCCAAGCATGACCGATTCCGAACCCCCAGACTCCACTGTCCGACCCGCTAGCGTGCATTAGCCATCCGAAGCGTGCGCTACACTGCCGAAGCGCGTGCAGCCTTTCCGGCCGTGGCGTGCGCTTACGGCTTCTCGCCGCACTGTCGCCGGTGCCCGTAATCGTCCGGCCAGTCCCGCAACCGTCCGGCCAGTCCCGCAACCGTCCGGTGTTGCGATATTTCTTACACGCAAGTGCACGTCATCGTTTACAAGTAATAAAGTGATAAGTAGAGTATCGTTCCCACGAGGACTGAATCTCTAACTACCGATTTTTGTGTATTCCAATTTTATTTGAACAATCGAATTTGGGTTTTTGCAATTAATAACTAAAAGAATTACTAAAAGACTAGTAGAAAACGATAGCTTGAATAAAATAAATCAAATGAATAATAAGTCTAGGATTTTGAATCCACCTTAGTTTATCCGAATTTACTCTCGATTATCCGTAATAAATAATTTTCCCAATTTATTGAAGGCGAAGATTGCTAATATATTCTACCGCCTCTCCCGAGGTCAATAGATTTATCTAAAGGCGAATAACGCACTCTATCCCTAGGTGAATTAATTCGTCAATAGGCGAAAAGCATAAAATCTCCCAAAAGCCACGTAGTTCCTATGAGTATATTCCTATCTCACAGAATAAAACGGTCCTCACCAATAGTTCCTCACCAAATCTCCTCTTTCGATTCGAATTGAATGATTAAATCAATACAACTATTGGCCAGATAATTGCAAGCATTAAACACAATTGGGACAACTCAATAAAAAGGTAATTAATTGGATAATCTCAAGCAATTCGTCAAAACAAAGGTTTCATCAAAACCCTAGATTAGGGCTTTAGCCTGACATACTAATAATTGAAAATACAGAATAAATAAATGAAAGCATAAAATTCAAACGCAGATGAAGCTCGAATTCCTCCGTTCTTCAGCTTCCGCCCTCTGCCTTTGAAGTCTTCTGCTTCCCTCTTCTTCTGCCGTCTCCAAGCTTAAGCTCCAAAAGATTCCAGATCCAAAGATCCCAAGATAAATTAGTTAGGGTCTTAAACCCTATTTATAGCTCAGCATATCCTCCAAATCGCGTCCGTATCCGTAGGTCGAAAACTGGCTTCGAAACGGCCCTAATTCGCGCGGACAACCAAAAACCGCCAAGTGTGCCGCGGCGCACTAAACCTGTGCCGCGCATGAGCCTTCACTGGATGCCAGGCGTCCTCAATTTCTTCGTGCCGCGGCTCACTGGTATGCCGCGGCACTGAGTACTGATTACTCTGCCTTGGTGGGTGTCTTCCTGTGCCGCGGCGCTGCTTCCTTGTGCCGCGGCTCGAGTCCAGATTTGCTGCTGCCGTTTTGCCTCGTTTTAGCTCCCGGACTTCAATTTCCTGTCAATCATACAAAATTAAGGCATTAAAGGCTCATTTAGACAATTTCACTCTCCAAAATACTACAAAATAATGATAAATAAGCGTATAAAAATACGCCTAACATCCGGCCAGTCCCGCAACCGCCAGGGCTCGACGACCCGATTTCCGAAAACGTACGGAACGAACACGACGAAAAGTTCGCAAACAACATCAACGACCCGAAATGAAAACATAATACCATAATTAATCATACGCGACCAAGAAACGGGTCGAGACAACAATTACAGATATGGATACCCGTAACTTTTAAGAAATTACAAAATGGCCCAAAACGCCCGGAAATCACGATACGTGATCGAATAACCAAACCGAAATTCACAACACGTCTAAGAAAGTTAAACGGACTTACGGGAAACTCGAAACAGTAGTTTCGAACGAGATTCGCAAGAATCGAACTCAAGCGCGGAAAAGTCGCTAAAAAGCACCGAACTCAACAAAACGACACCGAAACGAACTCGGATGTCAAAAAGTGTAGAATTAATCATTCTCAGAATGACGAAACGGTCATGAACGAGTCGTCAAAACGGACTCCGACCGAAAAAAGAAATTTACCGAAAATCGAAAATTGCGGATATTACATTCTACCCTCCTTAAAAGAAGTTTCGTCCCGAAACTTAAAACAAGTAGGGAGAAGAAATATTCCTCCAGGAAAAACTCAACGAGATACACAAGAATGCGTAACTAACGCCTAACGGCGAAATGTTACAAACAACGCAATGGAATATACGGCGTGAAAACACGCTCCACGGCGAGCAACACAACGTCGCCGTTAGGGATATAATAAAACCAACAAGTGACAAGCGTCATCAAATGGATAATACAATCAAGTCAATTATCCGAACAATCACAAAACACAACGAACGAAAATCAATACGATTGACCAACCTAACGGTACATTGATCAAAACGCGAGCCAAACGCTGAACAAATACGGAATTCCACCGCCTAAGGGCTAGAAGATCGAAAACGAAACTAATTTCCCGAACTGAAGGGAATTACGAAGGAGCCTGAATGTTCACCAATCACGGAACGAGATCAATAAAAACCGAACAATCAAACGATCGAACCACAACGATCGAGACAACAAAAATCGAAGAATCATGTTCGAATCACGAAGAACAATAGAGTTCAAACAACAACTCCCAGGATGATCTGGTGAGAACTACAAGACATGCATTCCCATAAGATCCACAGGAAAGGGAATAGCGATTGAAAAGTCACAACGACAAACGAGTTATTCCGAAATGATACCACACTCGTTCGATAAACAAAAACAAGGGGCAGGACAAGCTCAGAAATGTCAACGAACATAAATGAGTCGATAGAGTCAAAAACATAAGAGTTCCAAATCCGATCCACTTCGAATAAAAGAACTAATAGAACCAGATGATGTCACTCCCGAGCAAGGTTCACAAGAATCGAACTGAACCCGAAAAAGTCACATCGATAACCAGATCGACCCACAACAAGATCACAGCTCGTTCGGACGATGAAACCGAAATACAGAACAAGTTCATAAAGTACCAACGAACATGAGCGAATCGATAGACTGGAGAAAGAGAAAATACAGAAGTCAAAATAGTACGGGCATTACCTCCGACCTCGTCCACGAAATTCACAAAAACGGGAGCAAGGTAACAAGACATTAAACAATCGACACATAACGGAATGATCACCGATGCACACGGTCATACCATACCAAGTTCTAACAGCTCGCACATACGCGACAACGCAGAAATCGCCATGAGGCGACAACATTCAATACCAACATTCCGCCTCTCACAGGGGCTAGCACAACCAATGTGTGGAAAGCGACTCAACGCTCACACCACCAATTCGATCATACTCGGGAGAAAGTATCAAAATGACAACGCGAACATCACACATACATACCCAGCCCTCAAACGGGAATGGATAGGTTTTAAAAATGAAAACCTCATTTTGAAAATAATTTGAAGAATACCGGTTGATCTTGAGTATCACCTTTCAAAAAGTACAAACGTGAAACATCGTTATCGAGACATTGGAGAACCATTTCGCATTTGATAAGAATGAAGACACTTTCTCTTAGTGAAAACTTTCAGAATATTCGACCCTCGGGTCTAAATAAAAGTGTTTCTAAAACATTGAAAATATCTCAAAGCATTTTGGTCCTCGAAGTAGAAAATTTTTGAAATATATTGTGGCACCTTGGATGTACCACAAGAAAATAACTCATTTTAAAAGTATGTCTCGAAAGTTATTTTTCTAAGATACTCAAGGTTTTCAAAAATCCAATAGTCCAGAATGCCCAAAACTCACACATATCGACGTTCACTAAAACAACTCCTAGTACACGCATCAAAACGATTAAAATCAAGACAATATATGTCTTTAAACGGAAATAAACGATAAAATACCACATTCATAATAAAACCACTGACCCCATTCGAGGCCTCTAAAGACCCTCCCGCACTGGCTAGTGAACAAGTCGAACGTGTATAAGCACAAAGCTTCCACAAGAGAACTTGTAAAACGTGCAAATCGATTCGAAAATCATCAGCCACGGACAAAAACAACAATAAAAAGACATCACAAGTGACGACACTCCTCGTGTAAATCAAATACGAGAGTCGACTAAGTACATATCGTGAAATCAAAATCCACATAAGGATTCCACCACTTAACAAATAATCATAAAAATAGCTCGTGTCACACGAGGCACAACACAAACAAGGGAGACTTACTTCCACAGGTCGCACGAAGATGATGATCGCCCCACGATACTAATCACGACCAACAAACTCAAACGACGCGTCGCGACACGACTCAGTCAGATAAAATCCGACGAAACAAGACTCAAACAACACGACTTGACCCGACAGCCTAGGTTTCCTCAACCTAAGCTCCGATACCATTTATGTAACACCCCCAATCCGCTCAGGGATATTACACGCCGTAGAACCTTTCCTCAAGGATCTACCAGGCTGGTAACGACATATAACAACTCAACCATGCCTTTAAGGCTAAAATAACTCAGTAGACCGATTTGGTCTTTCAACGAATACATACAACTCAAATACAACTCATGCCCACGCAGGGGTCAAAATACAACTACACCCGTACAATGGGAAAATATAGCAGCGGAAAAAAATAGAGTACAACTGAACCAATAAACAAAGTACGGTTCCTCATGTGATTAGTATCGATCATCTTTCATCATCCTTCGTGCCGACCCTGTGTTATGCTCCAAAACCTGAATGCAAAAACAGACATCCACCCCCCGAATACTCGGGGGTTAGCAAAACTCCACTGTTTTGCTAGTGCAAGAACAAAGTGCAAATACGAGCCATACCATTCACATTCCACGAATAACAATAACCAAAGATCCTCAAAGATCCAAACGAAACGAAAAGTACTTCCCGAGGTAAGAGTTTGAGAAAACATTTCAAATCGAAATATCATAAATCAATGGAAATGATTTGTAAAACGGTTTAGAATGCCATCGAGAGTTTTAATAGAAAACAATTTAGGATTATCAAATCCTACTTTTCAAAATCCAAAAGATAAAAGGGGTCACCGCCCCAAAGGTTTACTTTCCGAAAAATGACATTTACCAAACCGTTGGGATTTTAGCCCCAAATCCATAAAATGACTTTTACAAAACCATTGGGATTTTAGCCCCAAATCTCATCAACTCACAATACACAAGAACGACCACAAGGTTCGTCTCCCAACATCAAAATCCACAAATAAAGGATTTAACACAAACAACAAAATACTCTAGTGCCATCCTAGCCAAGTAGGCCAAACGAACAACTTACCTCTTACACACTTAGTCAATGCATTTAATCATGAAAACCGTTCAAAAGCACTCATTTCCGGAAATGCCATAATCAAGTCACATTTGTAAAATGCACCACAATTAACCGCGGACCCACAGCTTCGTGGATCCCTGCCGAGACCCCATCGGATCTAACCCACAGTGGTTAAAAGCAAGCTCGCGGTTCCACAGCTTCGTGGAGCCCTACCGAGACCCCGTCGGATCTAACCCGTAGTGAGCATACACACACACGTTACTCATGCAATACTAATATGCTAAGAATGTAAGTTCATCAAGAATACTTACTAGAGATGGCCATTTATCCGACAACATTATCAAACTCTTCAAAAACACAATAACAAGATTAAACACGGAATACACGATTCCATCACTTTAAACAACAGGGATATCATCAAAGCCTTCAACGTTCAAAATGATCAAATCATAATCGATTCCCAAACACACCGTTCACAAAACACACACGCGTTTTGAAAGAGAGCCTTTAACGAGGCCAAACCGAAATCTTTTGAAACTTCATTTCAAATAACCCAAACAAACACACCAAGACGATCAACGATCATCATATCCATAAAATAAGAAAAGTATGGGCAAGGTACTTGCCTCGAATAACCACAACGTGGAGAATCGGCCGAAGTAGGTTGGCACGAACCGACTACGAACTCGCCGACTCCACCGAACGACAATCCACAACAATGAACTACGAACGAAAACAATAACAACGAAAATGAATTCCAAAGTACGACCCAAAGCCGCTGAATTCAAAGAACAAATGACGAAGGTTCAAGGATTCCCCCAAAACGGCCAAGAACACGATTCGTCCCGTCAAAACCCGAAAACGGAATTCCAAGTTGAAATATGGATATACAATCCATAGAATATGTTTAACAACATCATTTAACCATAATCGATCCATCGAAAACGGATGAAAAACGAGATCGGGGACAAATCCCCCAAAAAGTCAATTCGAAGGAAATCAAGAAATATACTTCGATTCGACGAAGAACAATGGATTAAATGATGTTAAACACAAGAATACTACCAAGATTAATCATACCCATCATGAATTAATCAACAACACGGAACGAATCGGACGAAAATGCAAAAATCCCCAAATTCACGAAATTAGGGTTCTAAGGAAGATTACCTTGATTCGCTGGATCAAAGGATGATAACGGACAATTGATTGATGTTATGGACTCAGGAACTTCATGGATTTGTTGTTAAACAACATGGCTTCGTCACCCATGAATCGCCATCCGCGGACGGAGAAGGAAGGAAATGAAAAACGAGATGAAATGTGACTGCTCTGTCACATTTATACTGGGTCGGAGAGAAAAAAAAATTTACTCGTAGAGTATCGTGCTGATAACGTGTTATAAACTTGAGAGAAAAAGAGAGAAATTGGAAGAGAAGAAGAATAATGTATGTATTCTTATGAGGGCCAAAAGACTTTATTTATAAGTAAACATCTAGGATTTCAGGGGTATAAAGGTCATTCATTAATAAATACATTAATTACAACAATTGGATAAAAGAGTTTTAAAACAAGTGAAACAATATGGATTTGATTGAGTTGTATCATTGTTAAAATAATTAAAATTTAAAAATCGAATCTTAGGAGAAATTCTCGATGATGTTATGAATTGTGGACTTTAGCACAATTAATTGTCAAAGAAGAAAAATGTTGCCCACAACTTTTGACAAACAAGAGGGATTGATTCAAACTTTGAAGGTGGACAAATTGGAATTGTAGTGTACCATTGTTGACAATTGATGTACACATTTGTTGAAATGGTAGTATAATTTTGCCTATAAATAGCTTGCTCCAAGATGTAATGTTACACCATTGAGAAAGAAAGAAATATACTACTACTACAAAACATATTCTACATATTATCAATCTCTATATTTTATATATTGTTATTTATTTTGTGTATCTTATAAAATATAAATTATAAAGTATTTCACAACACGTTATCAGCACGAGTTATTGCTCGGAAAAGGAATACAAATGGAAAGTATCAAACAGGAATACAAATGGAAAGTATCAAACAGGTACACAATTGTCTTGTTGATAGTGCAACAACGCACTCAATATTTACAAATAAATCATATTTCTCGAGCATGAAATTATGCAAGACACACGTTACAACTATATCTGGTCCCGTAGAGATTATTGATGGCTCCGGGATGCAACTGCAATGTTGCCTAATGGAACAATTTTACACATTGAAAATGCGTTATTATCTGGTAGATCAAAATGAAATCTACTGAGTTTTAAGGATGTACGCCTAAATGGCTATCACTTGGAAACAGTGATTGAGAATAATAAAGAATATCTATGTATCACATCCTATAAAATGGAAACTCGACTTGTCCACGAGAAGATTGAAGCAACAATTTCTGGACTGTATTGTGTCCCCATTCGAGCTTTTGAAAGCTACGCTACCATGTCTTGGAAGCTGGTGAATCCTGATATATTTGGGTTATGGCATGATCGCCTTGGGCACCCAGGAACTTCTATGTTACGTAGGATTATTGAAAATACTCATGGACATCCATTAAAGGGCACAAAAATGCTAATGTCTAAAGACTATTTCTGTGAATCATGTTCACGTGGAAAACTTATTACTAAACCTTCTATGGAAAAAGTTGGTTATGAATCACCATCATTTTTACAACGCATTCATGGTGATATTTGTGGGCCAATACATCCAGCAAGTGGACCATTCCGATATTTTATGGTCTTAATAGATGCATCATCCAGATGGTCCCACATATGTTTATTATCTACCAGAAATGTTGCTTTTGCACGACTCTTGTCCCAAATTATTAAACTCCGAGCACATTTTCCTGAATATCCTATAAAAAATATAAGAATGGATAATGCCGGAGAATTCACATCAAGGACTTTTGATGATTATTGTGAAGCACTGGAAATTAATATTGAGCACCCAGTAGCACATGTCCACACTCAAAATGGATTGGCGGAATCCATGATTAAACGAGTCCAAATCATTGCTCGTACATTATTAATGAGATCAAAGCTCACTAGTGCAGTGTGGGGTCATGCAGTATTACATGCATCAGCACTCATCAGATTACGCCCCACTGCTTATCATATGCACTCCCCAATGCAATTAACTCTAGGCTTTGAGCCGAATATTTTGCACTTACGCACATTCGGATGTGCTGTTCATGTGCCAATTCCACCTCCTCAAAGGACAAAAATGGGTCCTCAACGCCGGCTTGGCATATACGTTGGATTTGATTCCCCATCAATAATTCGGTATTTAGAACCAACAACGGGTGATTTATTTACCGCTCGGTTTGCCGATTGTCATTTTGATGAGACGGTGTTTCCATCAATTGGCAGGGATAAGACTGTTCTTAACAAAGATGAACAAAAACCAGTTGAGGATATCTCCTGGAATGTAGAAAGCTTATCCCACCTAGATCCACGTACTACAGAATGTGAAAATGAGGTGAAGAGAATCATCCATTTACAAAATATTGCTAATAGACTTCCGGATGTATTTAACGATGCAAGTAAAGTGACAAAGTCTTATATTCCAGCTGCGAATGCTCCAGCTAGGATCGTTGTTCCTCATAAAAATACGAAAATGGATGATGATGCCCCACGACAAAAGCGTGGTAGACCTGTTGGTTTGAAGGACACTGTTCCTCGAAAAAGAAAGGGGAGAAGTAATGGGATCACAAACCAAGATCATCCTAGTGAGCATGCTGCAGATGAATCTGTAGAGCATAATACTGCAAATAATGAAGGGATCATGGTTTCTGAAAACACCGAGAATGCCATAAATCATTACAATGAGATATGGGATCGGAAAAACATGATAATCGATAATTTATTTGCTTTCTCGGTTGCACAAGAAATTATGAATGATGATTATGATAATGAACCACATTCAATAATTGAATGCCGTCAAAGGTCAGATTGGCCTAAATGGGAGGAAGCAATACAATCTGAATTAGCTTCCCTAGAAAAACAAATGGTATTTGGGCAAATTACTCGAACACCGAATAATATAAAACCAATTGGTTACAGATGGGTGTTTGTTCGAAAAAGAAATGAGAAAAATGAGATTGCGAGATATAAAGCCCGACTCGTAGCCCAAGGATTCTCCCAACGGCCTGGGATTGACTATGACGAAACGTATTCACCAGTGATGGATATAATCACTTTCCGTTTTCTTATTAGTATGGTTGTCCATGAGTGTTTGCACATGCGCCTAATGGATGTAGTCACGGCATATCTATATGGTTCATTAGATTCTGATATCTATATGAAAATTCCTGATGGATATAAAATGCCAAAATCTGCTACTCCTCGTGAGCTATACTCGATCAAACTACAGAAATCACTGTATGGATTAAAGCAATTCGGCCGCATGTGGTATCACAGATTGAATGAATACCTTTCTAAGGAAGGTTATAAAAATGATCTTAAATGCCCATGTGTTTTTATTAAAAGATCCAATACTGGATTTGCTATAATTGCAGTCTATGTGGATGACATAAATTTAATCGGAACTCCTAAAGAGTTATCCGATGCTGCTGAATATTTGAAGAAAGAATTTGAGGTTAAAGACCTTGGAATAACAAAACTCTGTCTTGGTCTTGAGCTCGAGCATAAAGATAATGGAATACTTGTCCACCAATCTGCGTATACCAAGAGATTGCTCAAACGATTTAATATGGACAAGGCTCATCCTCTGAGTACTCCTATGGTCGTACGGAATTTAGATCCTAAGAAAGATCCTTTCCGACCTAAGGAACCAAATGAGGAAATTTTGGGTCCTGAAGTGCCTTATCTCAATGCTATTGGAGCACTGATGTATTTAGCACAATGCACCAGACCCGATATTTATTTTGCAGTAAATTTACTTGCAAGATACAGTTTTGAACCAACTCGAAGGCATTGGAATGGTATCAAACACATTTTTCGTTATCTAAATGGTACCATTGACCTGAGTTTATCCTATTCAAAGGAGGCTACTAACTCTGGTTTAGTTGGTTATGCTGATGCGGGATACAAATCCGATCCACATAAGGCTCGCTCACAGACCGGTTATTTATTCTGCTATAATGGTACGGCTATATCATGGAGATCGACCAAACAAACATTAGTAGCTACATCTTCCAATCATTCTGAGATAATTTCTCTCTATGAAGCTGGCAGAGAAAGTGTTTGGCCAAGATCAGTTATAGCTCATATACAAAATGAATGTCGATTGAAGCTTGTGACAGACACTCCCACAATCATTTATGAAGACAATGCAGCATGCATAGCACAAGTCAAGGGTGGATATATAAAAGGTGATCGGACCAAGCATATTTCACCGAAGTTTTTCTACACACATGAACTACAGAAGAACGGAGAAATAAATGTTCAACAAATTCGCTCCTGTCATAATCTCGCTGATTTATTTACAAAATCATTGCCGACATCAACATTCGAGAAGATGGTATACGATATAGGCATGAGAAGAGCTAATCTTACCAAGATTGATAAATCAGTTTGACGGCATATATTCTTTATTTCAGGGGGAGCGAATCAATATGTGCGCTGTACTCTTTTTCCCTTATGACTGGTTTTTATCCCATTGGGTTTTTCCAGCTTAAGGTTTTTAACGAGGCAGCTTATGCACAAGGGTTGGATTTAAGTTGTGTACTCTTTTTCCTTCATCGCTTTTATTCCCATTGGGTTTTTCGGCTTAAGGTTTTTAACGAGGCACACTTATCCAACTCACATTGCTACGTCCAAGGGGGAGTGTTATGAATTGTGGACTTTAGCACAATTAATTGTCAAAGAAGAAAAATGTTGCCCACAACTTTTGACAAACCAAAAGGGATTGATTCAAACTTTGAAGGTGGACAAATTGGAATTGTAGTGTACCATTGTTGACAATTGATGTACACATTTGTTGAAATGGTAGTATAACTTTGCCTATAAATAGCTTGCTCCAAGATGTAATGTTACACCATTGAGAAAGAAAGAAATATACTACTACTACAAAACATATTCTACATATTATCAATCTCCATATTTTATATATTGTTATTTATTTTGTGTATCTTATAAAATATAAATTATAAAGTATTTCACAGCAGATGAGATAATATATCTTACTCTTCTTTTTTTTTGTTTTTTCCGAAAAATCTGAACAAATAATGGGGGTGACTTGCTGCTCAAACTGAAAAATCGAGCTCGTCTGCACGAGTTTGTGACCTAGTGCGGGTGAATTTGCGCCTACGAAAGATACTCGATACAAATAAATCTCAATACCACATAAAGGAAGTAAAAAAAATGAGAATCAGGGTTGGGAATGAACCCAAACTTCTTATGTAATAGAGAAAGCATGATAGGTAAATGCCTTGGAAGCGTTTATAGTTTACTTCACTAAAAACTGCGTAACGTTATTGCTCAGTAAAAACATGTTGGAAATTTCTGTGTTATAAATTTACTGGGCGAAAATTAAATTACAACTGCAAAACTACAATTACAACTCGAAAACTAAAAATACAGGACTCGAGGGGGAATTAAAAAATACAATGAAAAATGAAATTGAATCTGCACTAACCAGAAACAAATTAGAAATACAAGAAGATAATCGAAACAATAAAAAATAATAAACGAAACCAGACTGTGGTAGAAGTCGCCCGAAGATGCCTTCTGCCCGCAAGACGAGAAACGCCCCAGTAGTGTTCACGGATTGGCGGCTCGTCCCCAAAGGTCAACGACTTTACGTCTCTACAGTAGCAACACCGCAAACTGGAGAGCTCCGACGAACTGAAAGAGGTGAGGACAAAGCTCCGACTTATGATATGCAGAGAATGCTGAAAACTGTTTGATTATACTGAGTTCGAAAATTGCATGTGCAGAAGCAAAGGAATGCATGCCTATTTATAGGCCATTCACACTACAGGGGGGTTTAAACACAGCCCTTAAGGCTGTCATAATGCAGGCATTCATGCCTGCATTGAACACAGGAGTTACACAATTCAAGGCAGTGGTTACTGCCCGTTTTGAATTTGAACAGGCAGCCTTAACACCTCCTCATAACACCTGGGAGGTTACTGCCCGTTTTTTCTTTAAGCTAGCCCAAGGCCTAGCTTGTAATACCCGAGATTTCTGATATGTATTTGGAACTTGTGATATTGTAATTGTTGTACTTGATCCGAGTATTATTCTCCGTATTTCATAATCCGATGTTGTTGAGCGTATGATTTCATGTATGTGATTTAAAATTATAATTCTGCGCATGTAGCGCACGCTATCGGCTATGTGTAGCGTACGCTAACATGGATTCATAGAGCACGCTACAAAGTAACATTAGCGCACGCTATGCGTGGTCAATTTGATTGAGACGTGCGGTAGGTGAGATCAGGCCGGGGACCCTTGTCGGATTGTGTCGGGATGAACCTGGACGGCTTTCGGGAAAAGTCGAGTCAACGCCTTAGCGCACGCTACTGACATGAGAATAGCGCGCGCTAAGTGCCGAGTACAGTGAAGTCAGTAAGCCGTTAGCGCACGCTACGAGCAGGGACTAGCGCGCGCTAATAATCATTTCCTATAAATAGGACAGCATCCTTTTCGTATTTTCAGTCCTTTCTTCTCCCTCATCCGAATTCTTATACTTAGAATATAACTTCCTACATCCTAAACACTTCATATCAGCATCCTAGCTCGTATTGAAGATTGTAGATCATTGAGGATTGGTGTTCGAGCCTTCGATGTTGGATTGCTTCGATTTCCTCCGTGTTCTTCACTACTTTGAGGTAGGTGATTCTTCACCAATATTAGTAGTGTTCTTAAGTACGTTTGATCATGCTTTGATAGCCAGTTATTTCGTTTATAATCGATCATCACATGTTAGAAGGATACTTTTGACGTATCGGCACTATATATCGTATGAACCTTTGAACCATCTTAGTATTTGGACTCCTAAGCATTTTCAAACCGATTTGTGATCAGTAAACGGATATTACCTAGATTGTTACTTTTTACACATTGGAATCATGCGTTTTGGAACGTAGGACGAACGGAACTTAGAATATTTTCTTGAAGATCTAAGATGAATTATGGTGTTGAGATGATTATCCGTATCTTTGTATCTCATAGTCATTCAGTTACGTATAGAACTTCCACAAACCTTATTAGCATGATATGCTCGGGGATGACTTATATTATCACCACAGAACTCATGAGTTCATCACCATTAGCTCCAGTTTTCTGTCAGTAGTAATCTGCCATGCACGGTTAGCGCACGCTAACATACGTAAGTTAATGTGCGCTATCGGGGATAAGTTAACGCACGCTACGTTTGGTACGTAACGTACGTTATGATATCATCCGAGTCAGTCGGCTGATCAGAGAGAACTGTCAGTCCATGGCTAGCGTACGCTGGGCTTAGACGATAGCGTACGCTAACAAGCAGGCTTAGCGCACGTTACGTAGAGTACGTAGCGTACGCTAAGTAGTTCAGGCAGATTGTTTATTTTGAGCTTTTGGCCGTAGACCGAATTGTTAGGCCATCGTTCGACTTGAGATGATTTGTATATCATTTCTTTTGTTAAGGTTCGAGCTTGCTACGTTGATCGAAGGAGGCGGCCTTCGAGTGTGTTGAGATCATTGAAGTGTTTCGTTCTTGCCATCTTCGAGGCAAGTATCGTAATATATTAATATTGGTATTTTGAGCTTGCGTGTGATTATTCATGTTGTTGAACATGAGATTTATTACGTTGAATTGTCATGATATTCGTTATCTAGTGTTTGTATGATCATGTTGATGAACATAATGATTTGGCATATGTGTATGCATGAGTTGTGTTTGTGTACGTTGTACGATCTATGCTGAGGGCGCTGGATCGGATGTCCACCTCGTGTTGGTCCGACGGGATCATCTTGGGATCTAGGCTGAGGGCGCTGGATCATCGGACGGGTTATTTCCACCTCGTGTTGGTCCGATGGGATCATCTTGGGATCTATGCTGAGGGTGCTGGATCATTGGAATACCCATGCTGTATTAATGGAATCTTGTGGATTCGCATTAACGGATTCCGGTAGAGGAAGTCCGTGTGGTGTATCTTGTTATGTATGATTGATGCATATTTGATTCGTTTAAATGATACTTGTACTAGCATCGTTTTGCTAACCCCTTCGGGGGTGGACATTTGTTTTGATGTTCAGGTAGCCGAGGAGCAGGGAAACAACACAGACGACGTGACGCATTTAAGGGGTTCAGTGATGTTTGTTATTGTTGGTGATTTGTTTTCTTGTTTTGATTTCAGTACTCGAGTACGCGTGTCGTATTAATATCATTTCGATATGGTTGTATTAATTACTCGTTGAACAAGTTGTACAGTTTTGTAAACTTAAATTTCCGCAGTATTGATGTCTTATATTTACATTTCTTTTAAATCAGCCTTGTAAATCCTTACTTAAAGGGTTTACGGCGCTGTAATTATTCCGAATATCTCGGGGTGTTACAGAATATGGTATCAAAGCTAAGATTTATGGATATCTTGGCCGTCGGGTTTTAAGTTGGGTCTGTTTACGTTATTGATTTACGAGTCGTTCGTAACATCACTGTTCAGCCAAAAGTCGTCATGTGGACCGTGGTTGTAAGTCTCCTAATCTCTTATACTACCGTTTTACTTAATTACTGTTTTGTGAGTATTGACGGGCTTTATTTCGAAAACTTTGTCCTGGATATTGAGGAATTGTGTTTACAGTTTGTTGAGAGGAGGACGTGGACGCGGACGCGGTCATGGACGCGGACGGGGTAACATGAGACAGGAGGATTCCGCAACTGCCCCAGAATTATCAGCTAGTCGAACTGATTCCCATTCTGGAGGGCAGCAAGGATCAGCGAATGACGACGCAAATCCTAACATGCCGGGAGTGCTTCAACAGGTGGTGGCGCAGATAAATCATTTCGCCCAGGTAGTCGACCGCATGCAGACGGCGATGGGACAGCAGCACCACGAGGATAACCGGGGAGACAAATGGCTTGCTGAGGTGGTCAAATTGCACCCGCCAAAATTTGACGGATCTGCTGAGGCAATTACTTGGGATCACTGGCTCAAGGAGTTAGAGAAGATATTCGCGGGTCTTAACTGTCCCGAGGACCGGAAGGTTCCCATTGCCCAGTATTTTCTGACTGGGGAGCCCTTTGATTGGTGGGAAGCTATTCGACCCGAGAATCATAATGCGGATTGGACGGAATTCAAATTAATGATGGAAGCACAGTATTGTCCTCGTCCAGTTAGAGAGGCAAAGATCCGAGAGTTTTTCTCACCACAGAGTTCGGAAGCATCTGTGACAGATGTAATCAAAACTTTTAATCATCTGATGACTTGTGTGCGACACTTGGTCAGAACGGAGGCGGAAAAGATTTTTCATTTCGATATGCGGATGAAGTCGGAGATTCAGCAGTACATGTCCGGATTCGAGTGTACTACGTTGCGACGGTATCAAGAGAAAGCGCTGGCCTACGACATGAAAGAGGCGGCGGTGGAGAAATCAGTGGAGGCAAAGAAGCAGAAAGTAACCGGCAGCTTCTCAGAAAGCAAGAGTGGTGGGCCCCGCAAGGGCCAGTCTTCCTTTTATTCGGCTAGGAAACCTCCACATCCTTCCAGAGGTGGAAAGAAGTTCCGAACTACATCAGCGGTTTCGGACGCATCAAAGAAATGCTACAATTGTGGTCGAACAGGGCATATTCGACGTGATTGCCCAGCATCTTCTGTGACTTGTTACGATTGTGGACAAGAAGGGCACCGTGCGGCCTTCTGTGGAGCCGCTACTAGATCTTTTGGTACCCGCACTCCAGCACCAGTTCCTAAGGAGATAAGTGTGAACCAGACACAACAGAGTGGATTTCAGCAGCAGAACGTTGGGAAGAGAGAGACATCCAGTGCTGGGTCCGTTCCTCCGCGCCTGTACGAGATGAGGAAATCTGACGATCAGAACACTGATGTTACATCAGGTACGATTCAGATACTTTTGAAACCAGTTAGTGTTTTATTCGATTCCGGAGCTACACATTCTTTTATATCATTGAAATGTGTAAATCGTTTAAAAATCTCGTGCTTATCTGATTGTGAACCATATGTTGTGGGTTTGCCGAGTGGAGAGAGAATTGTGGGAACCCTAGAGGATAGAGGTTTTCCAGTATCTATAGGAGGGAGAGATTGGCCATCAAATCTTATTGTAGTTGACATCTACGGTGACGATTTAATTCTCGGAGATGATTGGCTCAACCGTTATGGAGCTATTATGAATTACCGAGAGAGAGTCATTTCTATCATTGCTGATGACGGATCTGAACACTTATTCCGAGGATGGAGACCAAGAAGCTCGGGAAAATTGATCAAAGCAATGAAAGCCGTGAAATTACTGAAGCAGGGATGTCACGGACTTTGGTGCTATGCCATGAGGAAAGAGGAAGGAGTAGAGCTCTCGTCTATTTCAGTTGTGAATGAATTCTCAGATGTATTTCCTGACGAACTACCTGGGTTACCTCCGCAGAAAGAAGTGGAATTCACTATCGAATTAGAGCCTGGAGCAGCTCCTATTTCCAGAGCACCATACCGCATGGCGCCAACCGAGATGTATGAACTCAAGAAGCAACTGGAGGAATTGTTACAGAAGGGCTATATTCAACCTAGCGTTTCTCCTTGGGGAGCGCCCGTTCTCTTTGTCCGGAAGAAAGACGGATCCCTCCGACTGTGTATTGATTACAGGGAGCTCAACAAGATGACGATCAAGAATAAGTACCCTATACCTCGGATCGACGACTTGTTTGATCAACTGCAAGGGGCAAGGGTATTCTCGAAGATTGACTTGCGATCAGGATACCACCAGTTGAGAATTAAGGAATCGGATATACCAAAATCTGCTTTCAGATCCCGGTACGGGCATTATGAATATTTAGTAATGCCATTTGGACTTACCAATGCTCCTGCGGTATTCATGCAATTGATGAATCGGGTATTCTTGAAATACTTGGATAAATTTGTGGTCGTCTTCATTGATGACATCTTGATATATTCGAAGGACGCAGAGGAGCATGCCGAACATTTGCGTGTGGTTTTGAGCCTCTTGAGGAAGGAAAAACTGTATGCAAAGCTTTCTAAATGCGAGTTCTGGCTTAGGGAAGTAACTTTCCTTGGGCATGTGATATCAGCTGATGGAGTTCAGGTGGACCCGAAGAAAGTCGAAGCAATCTTGGAATGGGAAGCTCCTAATAATGTGAAAGAAGTCCGGAGTTTCCCAGGACTTGCTGGATATTATCGCCGCTTTGTGGAGGGATTTTCCAAGATCTCTCGTCCGCTCACTCAATTGTTACAGAAAACTCAAAAGTTTAAGTGGGATGAGAAATGCCAGGCTGGTTTTGATGAACTTAAGAAGAGACTGACGACAGCACCTATTTTAGCATTGCCAGATGGAACTGATGGATTCATGGTTTACAGCGACGCTTCAAATCAGGGTCTGGGATGTGTGTTGATGCAAAAGGAGAAGGTAATTGCCTATGCTTCTCGGCATTTGAAACCGTACGAAGTAAATTACCCGACTCATGATCTGGAGTTAGCAGCTGTAGTCTTTGCCTTGAAAATTTGGAGACATTATTTGTATGGCACTCATTGTCAGATCTTTACAGATCATAAGAGCCTCAAGTACATTTTCAGTCAGAAAGAATTAAACATGAGGCAGAGAAGGTGGATGGAATTGATCAAGGATTACGACTTAGAGATTCTCTATCATCCGGGGAAAGCAAACGTAGTAGCCGATGCATTGAGCCGTAAACCTGTTTCTCTTCGAGTGTTGGAAGCTCTTACGTCCCAAACCAGCATTCAACGGGAACTGATCCGGGAGGGGATTGAAGTATGGGCACCAGGAATCCAAGGGCAACTTTATGTGATGGAACTGACTTCATCACTAGTCGAGGAGATCAAGTCTAAACAGTTGAACGATTCTCTGATCCTTCGATTATGTGACGAAGTAAAGAAAGGAAAGGCCCCAGGATTCGTGATACAAGATGATGGAGCTCTGATATTTCAGAGTCGACTTTGCGTTCCCGATGATGATGATTTGAGACGGACTATTCTGAAGGAAGCTCACGGCGCGCCCTATTCTATTCACCCGGGCAGCAGTAAGATGTATAAGGATTTAAAACAAAATTTCTGGTGGGGGAATATGAAGAAGGACGTAGCAGAGTACGTTTCGAAGTGTTTGACTTGTCAGTAGGTTAAGATTGAACATCAGCGACCTGCCGGAATGTTAAAACCGCTTCCGATCCCTGAATGGAAGTGGGAGGACATCTTGATGGATTTCATCACCAGTATGCCAAGGACTAGAACGGGAATGAACATGATTTGGGTTGTAGTTGATCGACTAACCAAGTCGGCTCATTTCCTAGGGATTAAAGATACATGGGGACCCGAGAGATTGGCGCGAGTATTTATTGCGGAGATAGTCAGATTGCATAGGATGCCGAAGACCATTATTTCGGATCGAGATGGTCGCTTCGTGTCGCACTTCTGGAAAGCAGTTCACAGGGCTTTGGGAACTGAGCTCAACTTTAGCACGGCTTATCATCCCCAAATGGACGGTCAGTCCGAAAGGACTATACAAACGGTAGAAGACATGCTTAGAGCTTGTGCATTAGATTGGTCAACTGATTGGGAAGTTCACTTGCCCTTGATCGAGTTCACCTATAATAATAGTTGGCATGCTTCTATTAAGATGGCACCATTTGAAGCTTTGTACGGGAGAAGATGCCGATCACCCCTGTGTTGGGATGATTCTTCGGATTTGATCGGGACGGAACCGGAATTGATTATTCAGACTCAAGAGAAGATGGCTTTGATTCGAGAAAGACTGTTGACTGCCCAGAGTCGACAGAAGTCTTATGCAGATGTACGTCGTCGCCCTCTAGAGTTCGACGCTGGGGACCATGTGCTATTGAAGGTGTCTTCTACACGAGGGATTTTCTGTTTTGGGAGGAGAGGCAAGCTTAGTCCAAGATATATCGGACCATTCGAGATCCTCGAGATGGTTGGAGATTTAGCATACAGGATGGCCTTACCGCCATCGCTGAGTCACGTTCACAATGTGTTTCACGTATCCCAATTGCGGAAGTATGTACCGGACCCCAGTCACATCATTGATTTCGACGAGATCGAGATAGCTAATGATGGCACCTTCGAAGAGAGACCAATCAAGATACTTGAGAGTCGGATCAAACAATTGAGGAATAAACCAATACACTTAGTTAAAGTACAATGGTCACGACACGGAGTCGAAGAGGCCACTTGGGAAACGGAGGACAATATGAAGGCTAGATATCCAGAGTTGTTTTCATCTTAAGTTTTGGGACGAAACTTCTTTTTAGGGAGGAAGGATGTAATACCCGAGATTTCTGATATGTATTTGGAACTTGTGATATTGTAATTGTTGTACTTGATCCGAGTATTATTCTCCGTATTTCATAATCCGATGTTGTTGAGCGTATGATTTCATGTATGTGATTTAAAAATTATAATTCTGCGCATGTAGCGCACGCTATCGGCTATGTGTAGCGTACGCTAACATGGATTCATAGCGCACGCTACAAAGTAACATTAGCGCACGCTATGCGTGGTCAATTTGATTGAGACGTGCGGTAGGTGAGATCAGGCCGGGGACCCTTGTCGGATTGTGTCGGGATGAACCTGGACGGCTTTCGGGAAAAGCCGAGTCAACGCCTTAGCGCACGCTACTGACATGAGAATAGCGCGCGCTAAGTGCCGAGTACAGTGAAGTCAGTAAGCCGTTAGCGCACGCTACGAAAGGTGGACTAGCGCGCGCTAATAATCATTTCCTATAAATAGGACAGCATCCTTTTCTTATTTTCAGTCCTTTCTTCTCCCTCATCCGAATTCTTATACTTAGAATATAACTTCCTACATCCTAAACACTTCATATCAGCATCCTAGCTCGTATTGAAGATTGTAGATCATTGAGGATTGGTGTTCGAGCCTTCGACGTTGGATTGCTTCGATTTCCTCCGTGTTCTTCACTACTTTGAGGTAGGTGATTCTTCACCAATATTAGTAGTGTTCTTAAGGACGTTTGATCATGTTTTGATAGCCAGTTATTTCGTTTATAATCGATCATCACATGTTAGAAGGATACTTTTGACGTATCGGCACTATATATCGTATGAACCTTTGAACCATCTTAGTATTTGGACTCCTAAGCATTTTCAAACCGATTTGTGATCAGTAAACGGATATTACCTAGATTGTTACGTTTTACACATTGGAATCATGCGTTTTTAAACGTAGGACGAACGGAACTTAGAATATTTTCTTGAAGATCTAAGATGAATTATGGTGTTGAGATGATTATCCGTATCTTTATATCTCATAGTCATTCAGTTACGTATAGAACTTCCACAAACCTTATTAGCATGATATGCTCGGGGATGACTTGTATTATCATTATAGAACTCATGAGTTCATCACCATTAGCTCCAGTTTTCTGTCAGTAGTAATCTGCCATGCACGGTTAGCGCACGCTAACATACGTAAGTTAACGTGCGCTATCGGGGATAAGTTAACGCACGTTACGTTTGGTACGTAACGTACGTTATGATATCAGCCAAGTCGATCGTGAGAGAACTGCTATCCATGGCTAGCGACGCTAGGCTTAGACGATAGCGTCACGCTAACAGTGAGCTTAGCGCACGTTACGTAGAGTACGTAGTGTACGCTAAGTAGTTCAGGCAGATTGTTTATTTTGAGCTTTTGGCCGTAGACCGAATTGTTAGGCCATCGTTCGACTTGAGATGATTTGTATATCATTTCTTTTGTTAAGGTTCGAGCTTGCTACGTTGATCGAAGGAGGCGGCCTTCGAGTGTGTTGAGATCATTGAAGTGTTTCGTTCTTGCCATCTTCGAGGCAAGTATCGTAATATATTAATATTGGTATTTTGAGCTTGCGTGTGATTATTCATGTTGTTGAACATGAGATTTATTACGTTGAATTGTCATGATATTCGTTATCTAGTGTTTGTATGATCATGTTGATGAACATAATGATTTGGCATATGTGTATGCATGAGTTGTGTTTGTGTACGTTGTACGATCTATGCTGAGGGCGCTGGATCGGATGTCCACCTCGTGTTGGTCCGACAGGATCATCTTGGGATCTAGGCTGAGGGCGCTGGATCATCGGATGGGTTATTTCCACCTCGTGTTGGTCCGACGGGATCATCTTGGGATCTATGCTGAGGGCGCTGGATCATTGGAATACCCATGCTGTATTAATGGAATCTTGTGGATTCGCATTAACGGATTCCGGTAGAGGAAGTCCGTGTGGTGTATCTTGTTATGTATGATTGATGCATATTTGATTCGTTTAAATGATACTTGTACTAGCATCGTTTTGCTAACCCCTTCGGGGTGGACATTTGTTTTGATGTTCAGGTAGCCGAGGAGCAGGGAAACAGCCACAGTACCGACGTGACGACGAAGGGGTTCAGTGATGTTTGTTATTGTTGGTGATTTTTTTTCTTGTTTTGATTTCAGTACTCGAATACGCATGTCGTATTAATATCATTTCGATATGGTTGTATTAATTACTCGTTGAACCAGTTGTACGGTTTTGTAAACTTAATTTTCCGCAGTATTGATGTCTTATATTTACATTTCTTTTAAATCAGCCTTGTAAATCCTTACTTAAAGGGTTTACGGCGCTGTAATTATTCCGAATATCTCGGAGTGTTACATAGCTCACGGCCAAGCCCACGAACAGGCCCAAAGACCAGCCCAAAGACCAATTGCCAAGATCCAAGATCCAAGTCCAAGTCTAAGATCAAGGCCAAGGCCACGTTCTACGGCACGCGGCTTGCGGCTCGCGGCCGAGGCGAGGCGGGCGGGCGGCGGCGGCGGCGCGCGCGTTTGGGCTTTAAGCCCATACACATGTGCCATTAATTATTACATACATAAAGGTAACTCCTTATATACTAGAATAATGATGGTTCATTATTCAATGTGGGATTCCATACCTTATTAATTCACAATTAAGTGACAAACTTTAATTCACTATTTCCCACTCACCGGGAATCGGTTTAGAGAAAGTGAATATACCACGATTATCTACTCGGAACGTAGATCGATCCTATGACATTTAATTTTACAAAATAAAATTAAAATCATTAACGATTCCAACAATCCCCCACATGAGTGAAAATAGCCCAAATGCAATATGCAGACTCAAGCTCAGTCCTCAAGAGGCGTTAAAGTATAAGGATAGGTAGTTCGTGACTTTGAACCTTCCATAGTTAACATCATCGGGTACACAGGCGGATTAGTGGCTTGATGCTTTGAACTATTCCCCCACGGCGTGCACCGAGACAATGGTGCTAACACTTGAACACCTCAACCTCATCCGTTCTCACGTTTTGTGTCCTTTGCGGGCCTTGGACACCCCTTTGGATTCATAAGTGTATTTCATGAAGCGACCCCCATTTATCACTTATATAGGTGATTCTTTACCGAGTATCTTGCCATACTTAACCTCCTCGAGGTCTTTAGGAATCATTAAAAGTCATAGACTTAACCTCACCACTAGGCAAGCTTTCAACACTCAATTGCTCTATAGGGAATAAACTTAGATGTGTGTTTCACATGAACTCTCATAGCTTAGTTCTCCCATTGAACCAAGTTCTTGGGATCTCCAGTCATCTTGGTTGGGTTACCACTATGATAATTCTCAATTTGTGGATTTTAAACTCATTCCCTCTAGCAATTTATTCATTTGATCATGGTTTAACCCTTTGGTTAGCGGATCTGTTAGATTATCCAATGACCTCATGTTGTTACCCAAAATATTATCCGAAGATGATATTGCTGGAATATTCGAGTAACAAACAAATGCGAGAATACTTCTGTGGGAAAGTAAATAACACAAGATTTGTCGGGGTTGTTAGTCCCGGGCTTGAATGCTCTCGCGAGATGTTATTAATATGAATACTTTGGAGTACAAATATTAATGTTAGAATCTATTACAATGAGTGTAAAGATTCTAATTATCTTAGCTATAGAGCGTGAAGATTGCCGGAAGAACCAGATCTGAAGCTCTGTGAGTTCTTGCTTTTTTGGTGTTCTGTATATATGGATCAGTTTGTCCAGTAAATCCACTGTTTTCAGAATGTCTCTCTCTGTACGTTTTTTCACTCATTTGGCCACTGTTGGAGGCCTCCTGTTTATAGGAGAAAGGGTTGTTGGGTCCTCCCCTGCAAACGCGGGCGACCGCCGTATTCTATATTAGAGTAATGTGGGCGACCGTCCCATCACGTGGGACTCTTTCCTTAAAATCTGAGGCTGTAGCTGGCAGCCAGATGTGCGGGCCAATGAGTCCGCATGCATCCTGAGTCGCTGTCAGGGGAGGACCCACTTTGTACCTTTCGGCGGGCCTGTCGGTAGGTGAGATTGGTGACAGGCTGGGGTCAAAAGCCTTATCTCGCGGCGCCTTTTGTGGATCTGGACGTGGGTCTTCATCCGAGATTCGGTCTTCGAAGACTTTGACGGGTGTTGGATTCATACGTGGCACGGGACGATCATCTATGGTCGGACGTCATAGGCGATCGCCTTGGGTACCGGCTGCTTGGTTTTTTCCCAGCATCTGTCTTCCATGGTTGGCTCTTGGCCATTACGCCGATCGCCATCGAGGCGTATAAATCACCGCACAACAATTGACCCCCAACTCGCTCCGATGTTGAAAACATGGGGTGAGGTGGCACTGTTGATGATCGCCTGTTTTAGACGATTGGATCGTCTGTTTATGACAAGGACGATCATCACCTGGACGATCTGATTTCGAATCCGGACAATCTCCTTATGCGCTGGAAATAGCGGGAAATGGAGGTGGGCTCTTGAAATGTTGCAGGGACACGCGTCGTGCTATCGTTGGGGGAGTCCGAAGGTTTTGTCAGACTTGTCGTCTGGCGTGCCCTCGAAACGACGCATACGCGGGTTTCGAGGGCTGCAGTTAATGTGTCCCCCTCCCAACGGTTGCACTTCAGCCCTCGGGATTCTGCCTATTTGCACAGAGGTCCCTGCACTCGCCTATAAAAGGGCTAGGGCCACTTCAGTTCAACCCTTTATGCGCCCTTGCTTTTAAGACGAGACTTTGCCGAATTTCTTCGAAGATTCTTGTGCCGACCGACTTTCCTTCTAGGTAAGAACAAAAAGTCTTCTTTTCCCCTTTACTCTTAAGAACATGTCTGGTGGAGGATCTGAAACACACGAGGCCGGTAGCTCTTCCGCCGCCACGGCTTCGCCTGACCGGGAAGAAACCCCTGTGGCTCTTCATATGGAAACGGACGTCGAGGCCATTCGTGCGGGGATTGCACCCGCGGAGATTGAATAGCTTTTCAATGAAGCTGAAGTGGCGAGGTCGGCGGCGGCGGGGCAGAGGGGCTCGCCGGTGGATGAGGATGAAGCGGTGAGGATGTACTGGGAGCAGAACAGTGTGTTCGGTCCCGCCTTTTTGGATTTCGCCGGTCTTATGGAGGGGATTGCCGGACCGTGTCCCGAGTTTGACTTCAGAGCCTATTCTGCCGCCCACCCCTATGAGCCCGTGAAACGAACGGCATTTCAGGCCGCGGACCGCTCCTTGTGGACACTTGGCAAGGTTCGGAGTTCGGCGACCAGGAAAGACTTGAGTCGCTGGAGGGCGAAATTGCATATCCCTTCCGATGTCTCGCTGCACGTGCCCTCGAAGAACGAACGTGCCGACCAACCTCCCGAGTGTTTGGTCGCCGTCAACGAAATGATTCTGGAGGCTGGCCTGCGGTTCCCCTTGCCGTTCGCCGTCTCGTATTTGCTGACCGCCTGGAATGTGGCGCCGCTTCAGCTGACGCTGAACGCCTGGTTGCAGATCATTTGCACCTTGACACTTTTGGGCGGTCACCGGCTGTTCCGTCTACCTTCTGCACTGGAAATGAACTATCTCTTCAAACTGTCTGCGCAGAAGGTATTGATCGGCGGTTATCATATCCAAGGTCGCATGGGTAGGGTGGTCCTTGGGGTTCCGAACAAGGTTCGGGGCGACCTGGCAAAATGGTGCTGGGTCGGTGGAGCGTGGAGGTCGACATCGAGCGATAAGCCGGAGGAAGAGCTGAATATCCCCACCAGTTTCCGGGAGTGGAATCCGAGTAAGGGTTTTAACTCTCCCTTTGTTCGGATATATCTTGGACTGATCTAATTTGGTTTCCTTTTTGCAGGTTTCCTCGTTCCAGCGATCGACGACCTTTCTTTCGACTTCTTGATCGTCTGGGAGCGAATTCGCAGTCTGCCGGACTCCTATATCGACGTTTGCATACTCAACCGTGAACCTAGTCGGTTGGAAGCTCGATTGTTTTGCTTCCCTCGCCATCTAAAGGTTTCAGGTATAAGTTTTCATTTTCTCTTTTCTGCTTGACGATCGTCTGTAAGAAAGAGATGTCTAACTTGTCTGAATTTCTTCTTTGACAGAGATCCATTTTTCCCGTTATTCCGAGCCCCCGAAAGAGATCTCAATGTCGAACCCCGGTCTTTTGGGTCGTCTTCACCAGGGAAAGAAGACGGGTCGAGCCCCAGTAATGACGTCCCGTCCTGTCCCTGCGGTGAGACCTACTACGGTGCCGGTCGTCGAGCTGGAAGTTCGGGAGGAAGAACAGCTCCAACGCAACCGCAAGAGGCGGTGGCCGGAGGAGTCCCTGCCGACTGCTGACGCGGAGGTATCTATTTTGGAGCCGCCGGTTGCCGCGCCACCTATCTCTGCTGTTCCGATGGCGGAGGGGTCCAGGCCATCAGCTGCCTTCCTGAAGACCGCAGCAATCGCCGAAGCCGAAACTCCTCGGGGTAAGCCCTTTTTCGGCCGCGACCCCGAGTTGGTAAACAGGTAAGACCGGTTTGATCTTTCTGAGTTAGGCTATTTGTGTAGGATGTATACTAACTCCTTTGTTTATTTTTGTTTGTGTTGCAGGATCCGTCTTGCTGATCCGTACACCTCGCCGATGGTGTTGGATTTCCTGGCGAGCAAGTCTCCGCACCAGACCCTCGACATCCCCTATTACGTCTCCCGGGCCATCACCTCCCTTCCTAAGGCCTGGACGACCGACCTCGACGCGATTGATCGTCGGCGGTCTGGAGATGCCATGCAGGCGACGCTCGCCCTGACTCTCCAGGCGACGATGATGGCCGCCCAAGCCGTTAAGGATTACGAGGGGCAACCCTCTAATGCTCGCCTCCATCAAGATCTCGAGGTTGCTCGGAACCAGAATGCCGAGTTCGCTAACCGGATCATGGCCATGGAGAAGGAACATATTGAGACGGCCAAACGGTCCAAACAAGACCTCGACCGGATGAAGCAAGAGCTTGGCCGGTCCAAGGAGGTAGCCGATCGGTTCTGCGACCAGATGACGGATGCTCGTCGGTTGCACGCGGCCTCGCTGGAGGAGGTGACTGGGCTGAAAGGGACAGTGGATCGTCTCAACGGCGAGCTGGAGAAGGCGAAGGGAGAACTGGCCGCCAAGGTAGCCGAGCTTGCGGATGCTGACAAGACGACTGCGGGGTTGAAGGAGTAGTTAAAGGCAATCGAGGTCGATCCCTACCTTAATGTGGGATACGTCGGCGAGTTCGCCTATTATATGGCCTACGCCGACGCTATCCGTGCCTCCAAGAAGGTAGGGATCGAGGTCGGCCCTATGATGGAAACCTTCAAGGCCTACGTACTCGAGCATCCCATATAGCCGGACTTCTCCCTGCCGATCCTCGATCTCACCGACTTAGGGATTGATCTGAGCTGCTATCCATTTCCGGATAAACTTATTTATCCTGAATCCAGTGAGGAGGCGCCCGCCGATCCGCCTGCTGGAGGCGAAGGCCAGTCGGGGGTGGCCTGAGTGAGGCTGGAATTTGTTTTGTTTTCCTTTGCGTTGTAATTTCCAGTTTTCTCTTGTATTGCCTTCGGGCTTGTATGTACGATCGTTTTGAATGGAATAAAATACTTCTTCTTCGCATCTGATTCTTTATATGTACGATCGTCTCTTCTGAATATTTGCATATGAATTTGTACAAGTGTTTACACAATTGCACCTGATGCCTTGTTTATACGATCGACTGTTTGAATGTTGAATAGATCCGATTATATTGATACACTTGAAAATTCTTACTTGTAAATTTCTTGAACAAAACCGATCGTCATGTGTGTGTTTGAACAAAGCCGATATTGTATGGTTCCTTCCTCCCGATCGCATTTCAAGAATAGCCCCACTTTGCCCCTTGTTTTTGTTTACTTAGTGTAAGTAAGGGAACGAAAATAGTATGTTGGATGAGCTATCTTGAGTTTTGCCGATTCTTTGAGGGAGGACGACTGTGTGCATGGTCGCTGAGTTCGATGGACCGACATCTGTAACCGTGTCTTTATGTGCGAGGGACATTCCATCCGTAGGTATGTCCCGCGACTTACTTTATTGTTAGGGTCCTCCGTTAGGCTGCGCCCGCCTTGTATTTAAACGAAAGGCGAGCGGTCTTGGTCTGGAGGAGTCCTTGCACGGGGCGTCGTTGGTTTATTCGACTCCACGTCCGCGACTTGTTAGCACTCTTCTACCTCGGGTCGGCATGTTTGATGGCGACCCTCGATGGTATATGTTGTGATGGGGTAGGGACGCGTCGCCTTGTCCGAGTATATCATGTTAGATGATGTACTTTGAGGGCGCGCGAGAGTGTCCACATATTTATTTGGAGGGTCCTTCGGCTACGCTCGCCTCGTATTTAAACGAAGGGCGAGAGATCGCAGCCCAAAGGAACCTTGCATGGGCGAAGCTGTCGGTTCCATCGACCTCTAGGACCATGGCTGCATTATTTCTACCTCGGATCTCCATGTTAGATGGCGACCCTCGATGGTATACGTTGTGCTTAGAGGGGCGATCGCTTGCATAGGTCTATCAGGTTTAGACGATGACCTCTTGTAGGGCGAGCGAGCCGTCCTCTTTTTAGTTGTTCGTTTTCGTCGAGGCGAATCATATAGATGGGATAGGAAAATCTCATTATACACTTGTACATTGGTTAACTGAAATTGAATACAAAGTTTTCATTCGTAGTATTTCTTCAAATGTACGGCGTTCTAGGGATATTGGTCCGGAGTGCCATCAGGGTGTTCAAGTTCGTAGGCTCCCCTAGTTAGCCACTTAGATATCCTGAAGGGGCCTTCCCAATTCGGGCCAAAGACTCCTGTGTGAGTCTGGACTTTTTTGAGGACTAGGTCGCCTACTTGGAACCATCTTTCCTTGACCTTATAATTGAAGAACTTCTCGGATCTCCTTTTGTGGATTGTGTTCTTCATTTCTGAGGTCAGTCTCCGCTCTTCGAGCATGTCCAAGTCGATCCGCCGGGCCACATCATTGTCCGTTGTCATCTCTTGTTCAGTTCGGTGGCTGAGGACGGCGATCTCCGAAGGGATCACCGCTTCTGTTCCGAAGGCGAGGGCGAACGGGGTTTTGCCAGTCGAGTTTCGGGTCGTCGTTCGGTAGGACCACAAAACATCTGGGAGCTCGCTCGCCCATCGTCCTTGTTTGGATTCAAGTCTTGCTTTGATCGTGTGTTTGAGGATCTTGTTTATAGCCTCTACTTTCCCGTTCGTCTGAGGGTGGTAAGGGGCCGAGAACAACTTTTTGATTCCCCACTTCTCGCAGAATTGCATGACTTCCAAGCTGTCGAACTGCTTTCCGTTGTCGGAGATGATAGCCTGGGGCAGACCGAATCGGAATATGATGTTCTTCTAAATGAACTTGATTACTTATTCTTGGCCGATCTTGTTGAGCGGCTCGGCCTCAGCCCATTTTGTGAAATAATCGACCCCCACGATGGCAAACTTACAGCCCCCTGGCGCCGTCGGCAAGGGACCTATAAGGTCGATGCCCCATTGGGCGAATGGCCATGGGCTGTACATCGAAGTGAGCTACTCGGGGGAGAGCTTGATGTTTGGGCCCATCACTTGACACATATGACGCGATCTGGCATAGGCGATCGCATCTTTCTGAAGCGAAGGGCAGAAAAAACCTTGACTGGTTGTTTTGTGGATGAGAGCTCGCCCGCCAGCATGGTTTCCACAGATCCCGTCATGGATCTTGGCTAAAACGAGCCAGCCTTCCTCCGGCGTAATGCACTTGAGGAGGGGAAGGCTGAAAGCTCGCTTGTAAAGCCGGTCGTCCAGTAGGGTCTATCTGGTTGCACGGAGTTGGAGCTGGCGAGCTTTGATACGGTCATCGAGGACCTAGTCTATGGTGGCTATATCTCTCTAAGAAGGCAATGCCCTCCAAAAGCGATCCGGAGCGAATTCAGAAGAGGGTCAAACTAAGTTTCTGAACTAGAGCCGCCGGCCACTTGTCAAAAAACCTCTGGATGGCTAATGCTGTTTGGACTCCTACCGAAGCTGGGACTAATACGATCGATCGCTGGAGGATTTCAGTCTGGACTACCCTGCCTGCTGGATAAGGAGACAAACAACCTGGAAAGAAATTCAGCTCGATTAGGAAGCCTTTTCAGCATTCTAAGATTAATACACCCACGTAACCATAGAGAAAAGGAACTCAAGCCCTAGAAACGTCTGAAGCCCATGCCATTTGACTATAAGTGAATGAAGAAAGCCAGCATGCGCGGAATCCACGATTCCCATTTGTCCCATCCTTTAAGTATTTAATGAAAGGAGTCATCCAGTTCTCCTCGGCAACGGTGACCGTGGTAATCAGGCTTCTGTCGATCGCCAGCTTTGCTGATTTTGTGATCTGGATGTTAGAGAAATCTGCTGCCCCATTTGATGATGCTAGTTTGGATAGGGCATCGGCGTGGGAGTTGTGCTCTCTCGGGACTTCTTCGATCAGAACTTCTTCAAACTTCGTGCACATTTCGGCGACCAGTTCTTGGTATTTGATCATTTTTTCGCCGCGCGCCACATATTCTCTCTTGACTTGGTTCACGACCAAGAGGGAGTCCATGAAGATGTGGAGACGGCGAACATCCAGGGCGAGGGCTAGATCGAGCCCGCCTACCAAGGCTTCATATTCGGCCTCATTGTTGGTCGCCCGAAACCCGAAATGTACGGCATTTGTGAAACTTTGGCCGTCGGAGCTGATGAGGACAATCCCTGCCCCTGCTCGCGAGTTGGTTGCCGAGCCATCCACGTACAACTTCCAAGCGGGGCGACCGATCTGGGTCGGACTGGGCGGGAATGTTAATTCCACCACAAAGTCCGCCAGAGCTTGGCCTTTGATCGCTGTGCGAGGAGCGTACGTGATACCGTATTGGTCGATCTCCAGTGACCACTTGAGGAGTCGCCCGCTAGTGTCTGGCCGGTGCAGGACTTGCCTTAAGGGGAGAGTCGTCAGAACCTCCACTTGATGTTCGAAGAAGTAGGCCCTTAGCTTGCGAACACTCATGACTAGAGCGTAGGCGATCTTATCCAGTGGCGTGTATCGCGTTTCCGCGTCATGGAGCGCTTGGATAACGAAGTAGATCGGCAAGTGGACTTGCCCCTCTACTCGCACTAAAACAGCACTCAGAGCGACCTCCGAGGCCGCCAGGTAAATGAATAGCTTTTCGTCGGGGATCTGCTTCGCCAAGATCTGGGGGTTAGATAGATACTCCTTAATTTTGGCGATTGCTATTTGGCTCTCCTTTGTCCATGCGAACTTCTTGTTCTTTATGGTCGCGAAGAATAGCTTGCTTTTATCCCCGAGCCGAGATATGAAACGGTTGAGGGCAGCTAGACAACCAGTGAGGCGTTGCACCTGTTTGATATTTCGTGGCTCCTGCATGTTGAGGATCGCCTGGATATTGGTGGGGTTCGCTTCGATTCCTCTTTGGCTCACGATGTGCCCTAGGAATTTTTTGGGGCTCACTCCGAAGTTACATTTCTTGGGGTTAAGCTTCATATTGAACTTTTCGAGGATGGCGAACCTCTCGGCTAGGTCATTGAGGTGATCTTCCTTTTTGATGCTTTTGACCACGATGTCGTCAATGTAGACCTCCATGGTCTTGCCGATCTGGTTGGCGAACATCCCGTTGACTAGCCGTTGGTAGGTCGCCCCTGCATTCTTCAGGCTGAATGACATTTGGACCCAAAAGTATATGTCTTTTTCCATGTGGAACGATGTGTGCTTTATGTCCTTCTCCGCTATTGGGATATGATGGTATCCGGCGAAGGCATCTATGAACGAAATCATTTCGCAACCTGCTGTACTATCGACCAAGTGGTCGATATGAGGCATCCGAAAGTGATCTTTTGGGCATGCCGCATTGAGGTCGGTGAAGTCGGTGCATAATCTCCAGGAGTTGCTCGGCTTTTTGACGAGCACCGCGTTGGCTACCCACTGTGGCTCGTCGGTGGCTACTCCGATTAGTTTATTGTCTAGTAGCTTCTTGACTTCTATGTCGAGCGCTGCGTACTTCTCAGGACCGAATTTTCTACGTTTCTGGTGAACAGGTTTCCTTGCCGGGTCGATATTTAGATAGTGGCAAGCATGTTCAGGACTTATGCCGACCATATCTTGATGCGACCAGGCAAAGACTCTGATGTTCTTACGTAGTAAGCTGATCAGATCATCCTTTAATTCGAGGTCGACGCTCGTACCGATCTGTACTTCCCACTCCGGGCGAGCCGGATCTATTGTTATACTTTCCAACTCTTCAATGGGGACAGTCACTTCTCGTTTGGAATGATTTCCGGACTCGATCCTTGGATCAATGTCGAGGCTTGGCTCGAAACTGATCCTTGGCTCGATGTCATCCGTTAATCGATGTGAGATGGCATCCTCTGAGTTGGGTTGGTTCGAGGTGCTCGGCTCGTCGATCTCCATCAGTTGATTGTCGATCGTCTCAATGTTATAAATAATACGAGAAGTGTTGAAAGAAGTTACGACACAGGAGTAATTCAAACATTTCTTAGCCATTAGTTGTCTCCTCTTACAGTACCGACCGTCCCATCGGCAGTGGGGAATTTGATACAGTAAAAGAAGAAAGAGGCGACCGCCTTGAAGGTTTCTAGAAATGGACGACCTAGGAACCCATTATAGATGTTGGTCCTATCTATGATTACAAAGTTGAGGTTCCTAGTAATCCTAACCTTGGGATCGTAATAACATATTAGCTCGACAGAGAGCTTGAACCTTCCGTAGGCTTGGACTGTGCTGTCGCCGAACCCTTGGAGCACGGTGTCAAATGGCTTGATGAACTTGGTCATGTTGCCGAGCTGGTCAAGAGCGGATTTGAATATGATATTGCAAAATCTCCCATTGTCAACCAGCACGCGATCGACCATTTTCCCAAGGATACATGCAGAGATCACCAATGCATCCTCTTTGGGGCACTGCACTCCCTCCCTATCCTTGTTGGAGAAAGTGATGAGTGCGTATTTGGAGATGGTTGACTCTGGGGGTAACACGACATGGACCCCGGCGAACACCCTTAATTCGGCCTTCCGCTTTCTGTTCGACATGGTGGAAATCGGGGAAAGTCCTCCAAGGTTTCCACCTCCCGCCTGAAGCATATTGATCTGACTGCCAGGGTTGATCGGGGGGATTGATTCGTCAGAATACTCCGGCTCGTTCTGCTCGATCCTGGCGACCGGATTGGGAGGGATCCCATCATTCTGGCGGCGCTCGCGCCCCCCCGGTCCTCTCTGCTCGGGGATCTGGCTTAGTAACCAAGTTATCCAATTTGCCTTCCTCAAATAGTCTCCAGAGTTGTCTCTGAGGAGGTCGCGGCACTGACTGGTGTTGTGGCCGGGACTCTTGTGGTAGGCACAAAATTTGCTGCGGTCTAGATGACCGTGGTTTATCACCGGATTTGGTTTGTTAAGCCATTCACGCCCCTTGATGGCGTTGAAAATGTGGGTCGGAGATAGGTTGAGGTTGCGGAGGAGGTGAACCTCCACATCCTCGAAAGCTTTGAATTCGCCGGGTGGCTTCGCGATCGCCTTACTGGGCTTGGTGACCGTCTTTCTCGGGATGGAATATGGCGCCTTCCCTTCCCCGGTAGATCCCTCACCTAAGCGGAGAGTGAGCATCCTCTGCCTAGCGAGGAAATCAGCAGCCCTGACGCGGAAGATCGCGTAGGTCGGGGGGATGTCCTTTGTAATGTGCCTGAACATGGGCGAATGGCCGTAGAATCCCCCTACGACTGAGTAGAGAGCTAGCTCGTCGCTAATAGGCTCGCCGGTGAGGACTATTTCATCCACACGGTCGATGTAGTCTTCTTCGGGCTCGTTCTTCCCCTGCCTGATTTTCATCATGCGGTGGGGGCCTTCTGGCCGAGCAACTTTGGCGGCGAAATACGACGTGAAGTCGTTCGCCAGCTTCTCAAAACAATTGATCGAGCGAGGTGGCAGTGAGATGTATCACCTATGGGAGAGATCGCCCAATGTCAATGGGAACATTCGGCACTTCATCTCGTCCGATGCTCCACATCCGGTCATGTAAATCCGGAATTTGCTCAAATGGGTCTCAGGATCCTATCTCCCCTCGTATAGAGGTGTTTGAGGGGGAGCGATCTTCGGTTGAACTGGGGCGAGCTCGATCTGGGCCGCGAGTGGCTCACTCGGTCCAACGATCGATCTCTTAGCGCCTGCCCCAGTCTCTAGGAGCGCCTTCATTTCGTCGAGCTTGTGCTGCATGGCAGCCATAGCCGTAGCCTGACTGCTCGCTGATTGGCTCTTGGAGCGGGAGCCAAGGCGACCATGTACTAATCTCCTGGCCCTATGGTAGGTGACAAGTTCTTCATCACCGGGCTCAATTCTTGGGCGAGCGGGAGCCCGTTGGCCGGCTTGTCTTCTGGGAGTTGGATATGCCGAACTCCTGGTCACGGATTCGGACTCCGATGTCTCCCGGCTGGGGCCTGAATGCCCGGGTCGCCATGAGGGATCGCTCCCTAGGCGGCTGAAGACGGAATCATCCCGCCTTACGAGAGCCTTTTCCTGCGGCTCGGGGCTTTCCGATGATTTCCCGACGTATAGCCCCTTAAGCTTCCGCTTGCCTGCTCGGCAGATGGCTGACGGAGTAATGGTGGGTGAGTCGCATGCCCTCCGTCGCTCCCTGAGGATGGCTATAGCTTCCTCGATCTGTTCCGCGGTCTGGAACTGATCGAGTGAGAGGCTGGGACCGTCCCTCGGGGGCGGGAGTGAGAGTCTAGCGTCACCGCGGTCGCCTTCCGCCATAGGCTGGGATTCGGTTTGGGCCGGAATGAGATGTCCGGCAGATCGCAGGGTGGCTCTTTTGGAGGTCATGGCGGATGTCATGTTTCTGAAGGTTTTTTTTGAAGAACAGTGAGTGTTTCTTCAAGTATATGCCTCGTAGAACAGTGAGTGTTCTTCGAGACGGTCGGAATAAAAATGAAGGTTAAGAGGGGCCCTCCTTCTAGCGCCAATTGTTGTTACCCAAAATATTATCCGGAGATGATATTGCTGGAATGGTCGAGTAACAAACAAATGCGAGAACACTTCCGTGGGAAAGTAAATAACACAAGATTTGCCGGGTTTGTTAGTCCCGGACTTGAATGCTCTCGCGAGATGTTATTAATATGAATACTTTGGAGTACAAATATTAATGTTAGAATCTATTACAATGAGTGTAAAGATTCTAGTTATCCTAGCTATAGAGCATGAAGATTGCCGGAAGAACCAGATCTGAAGCTCTGTGAGTTCTTGCGTTTTTGGTGTTCTGTATATATGGATCAGTTTGTCCAGTAAATCCACTGTTTTTAGAATGTCTCTCTCTGTACGTTTTTTCACTCCTTTGGCCACTGTTGGAGGCCTCCTATTTATAGGATAAAGAGTTGTTGGGTCCTCCCCGGCGAATGCGGGCGACCGCCGTATTCTATATTAGAGTAATGTGGGCGACCGTCCCATCACGTGGGACTGTTTCCTTAAAGTCCGAGGCTGTAGCTGGCAGCCAAATGTGCGGGCCAATGAGGAGTCCGCAAGCGTCCTGAGTCGCTGTCAGGGGAGGACCCACTTTGTACATTTCGGCGGGCCTGTCGGTAGGTGAGGTTGGTGACAGGCTGGGGTCAAAAGCCTTATCTCGCGGCGCCTTTTGTGGATCTGGACATGGGTCTTCGTCCGAGATTCGGTCTTCGAAGACTTTGACGGGTGTTGGATTCATACGTGGCACGGGACGATCGTCTATGGTCGGACGTCATAGGCGATCGCCAGATACCAATAGACGATCGCCTTGGGTGCCGGCTGCTTGGTGTTTGCCCAGCATCTGTCTTCCATGGTTGGCTCTTGGCCATTACGCCGATCGCCATCGAGGCGTATAAATCGCCGCACAACACCTCACATAGTCAATAGAGATAACCCCACTTTTGATCAAATGTCTCACGGTATTATGGTGTCAACGAATATGTCGAGACTTTCCATTATATACGTTACTTCTCGCCCTACCAATAGTAATTTGGCTATCACAGTGAATCATCACTGCAGGCACTAGCTTGGACCAACATGGAATATCTTCTAGAAAGTTTCTGAGCCATTCGGCTTCTTCACCAGCTTTGTCCAAAGCTATGAATTCCGATTCCATGGTGGATCGGGCTATACACGTTTGTTTCGCGGACTTCCACAAGACAGTTCCACCCCCAATGGTAAACACGTAACCACTTGTAGAAAATGAACTTTTCGTATCGGATATCCAATTCGCATCACAGTACCCTTCAAGTACCGGGGGGTATCTCGAATAGTGTAGCCCAAGGTTTTGAGTATACTTTAAGTAACTCAAAACTCTAACGAGAGATTTCCAATGCTCTTTACTTGGATTACTCATGTAACGACTCAATTTGTTTACAGCGCAAGCTAAATCGGGTTGAGTGCAATTTGTAAGATACATTAAACACCCAATGACTCGTGCATATTCTTCTTGTGCAACGGGGTCTCCTCGATTTTTGCTCAAGTGATCATTTAAATCTATTGGGGTCTTAGCCGGCAAGCTTTCAAAAGCATTAAACTTCTTGAGAACTTTCTCGGCATAGTGAGATTGTGTCAAGATGATTCCATCTGATTTTCTCAAAATTTTCATTCACAAGAATCACATCGGCTAGCCCCATGTCTTTCATGTCAAAATTTCTTTTTAACATATTCTTAGTATCGTTAATCACTTGTGTATTGTTACCCATGATTAACATGTCATCTATATAAAGACACACAATAACATAACCGTTATTAGTGTTCTTAATATAAACACATTTATCACACTCGTTTATTTTAAAACTATTTGATAACATTACATTATCAAATTTCAAGTGCCACTGTAGTGGAGCTTGTTTCAATCCATATAGAGACTTAACCAGTTTGCATACCTTTTTCTCTTGTCCAGGTACTACAAACCCTTCAGGTTGTTCCATATAGATCTCTTCATCCAGATCACCATTCAGAAAAGCAGTCTTAACATCCATTTGATGAATCTCAAGATCATGCAAAGCAGCAATCGCGAGAAGCACTCGAATAGATGTAATTCTCGTTACAGGTGAATAGGTGTCGAAAAAATCGTACCCTTTCTTCTGTTTGAAACCTTTGACTACTAAACGAGCTTTATACTTTTCAATTGACCCATCAGCCTTGTACTTTCTTTTAAGGATCTATTTGCATCCTAAGGGCTTACAACCTTCAGGTAAATCAACCAATACCCAAGTTTGGTTTTGTAAAATTGAGTCAATTTCACTCTGAACAGCTTCTTTCCAGAGCAACCCGTCTGGTCTGGCATAAGCTACTTTGATCGACGTTGGTTCTTCAGCCAACATGAATGCTATATAGTCAGGTCCAAATGTCTTTGGTGTCCTAACCCTACTACCACGTCTCGGTTCTACATCTTCCAGATTAGATCTCGATCCCTTACGTGACTTTGGATCTACATCCACAGGTTTTGAACTTGTTCCTTCATCTTCAACTCTATTGCTAGAATTGTTCTCAACTTTATCATTATCCTTACAAAGATATATGTTTTCAAAGAATACAGCATTCCTTGATTCAATTGTTGTTCCCACAGTCATTTCAGGAACTTCTGACTTGTGGATAACAAACCGATAGGCACTATTGTTCAGTGCATACCCAATAAAGATACAATCGACCGTCTTAGGTCCGATTTTGACTTGTTTAGGTAGAGGTACCTCAACCTTAGCCAAACACCCCCACACTTTATGAAGGTTTTCTACCTTTCCACAACTCATAAGAGGTAATATCCTTACCTTTGCGTGGAATCTTGTTCAATATGTAGTTGGCTGTCAGGACAGCTTCCCCCCACATGTTCTGGGGCAACCCTAAACTAATCAATAAGGCATTCATCATATCTTTGAGGGTTTGATTCTTACGTTCAGCAACGCCATTAGATTGTGGTGCATATGGAGCTGTTGTTTGATGAATTATACCACTTTCGTTGCATAATTCCTCAAACGGGGCTATATATTCGCCACCTTTATCGCTTCGAACCATCTTAATACGACAGCCTAATTGATTCTCGACTTCGTTCTTGAATTTCTTAAAATCTTCAATAGCCTCATCTTTACTTCTCAAAAGATAAAGATAACAATATCTTGTGCAGTCATCTATAAAAGTGATAAAGTACTTTTTACCACCTCTAGTTTGAACAAACATTAAATCACACACATCTGTGTGAATTAATTCAAGGGGTTTTGTGTTTCGTTTTACCGAAGGAAACGGAAGTTTCGTCATTTTTGCTTCAACACAAATCTCACATTTGTTTTGAGTATTGACTTCATTTAATTTTAGTAAATCTAAGTTTACTAATCTTTTTATAGCATTTAGATTCACATGACCTAATCTACAATGCCATAAATCAGAACACTCAGTCAAGTAAGAGGAAGCAGTAGCATTTTCATTAGCATTACCAGACTTGGTTACATGGCGTTTAGCCAAAGCATTAAGTTTAAAGAGTCCCTCCGTGAGGTAACCCTTACCAAGAAACCTATCAAACTTTTTATGATAATTCTATATGACTCAAACACTAGTTTAAACCCATTTTTAACCAGTATAGAGCCTGAGATCAAATTCTTTCTCATATCCGGAACATGAAGCACATTCTTCAAGGTGAGTGTTTTTTCGGACGTAAGTTTGAGGTCCACTTCTCCAACTCCGATAATTTCAGATGAAGCTGGATTCCCCATGTTGAGCTTCCTCCCCTCAACAGCTTGATTGTTCTTAAATTGGCTCCTATCGGCACCAACGTGGGCGGTCGCACCGGTGTCGACGTACCAACCATCTTGGTTCTCAATGTGGTTGACCTCCTCGGTGACCACAGTAGCAAGGTCATCCTCTTTCCACTCGCCGTTAGTCTCGGCAATATTGGCAACATGTTTCTTCTTCTTGTTGGCCTTCGGCTTCCGGCAGTCCTTCGCCGCCTGCCCATGTTTGCCACAGTTGAAGCAATCGCCATCAAACTTCTTGACTGGTTGCTTCCCTTTGTTCTTGTTTTGGACACTTGGGCGAGCCCGTTTGATGGAGGGACCGCCTTGCTCCAACAGATTGGCCCTAGCATCAATCTGGCCTCTTGGTTTATGATCATTTTTGCGCACGTCAGACTCGATGCGCAATTTCACAATCAAGTCTTCAAGAGTCATCTCCTTTCGCTTGTGCTTAAGGTAGCTCTTGAAGTCTTTCCAACTGGGGGGCAACTTCTCGATCACAGTTGCAACAGTAAAAGCGTCCGGTAGGACCATTCCCTCGGCATTGACATCATGAATGATGAGTTGGAACTCTTGCACTTGTTCCATGATTGGCCTTGAGTCAACCATCTTGTAGTCCAGATACTTGGCGACTACAAACTTCTTTGTACCTGCATCATCACTACGGTACTTCTTTTCAAGTGCTTCCCACATCTCTTTTGATGTGTTTACAACAGAATAAACATTGTACAAACTATCTTCTAAGGAATTCAGAATAAAGTTTTTACAAAGATAGTCTCCATTGTGCCAATTGTCATAGGCAGCTCGGACTGTGAAACTAGTCTCTTGAGCACTTGGCGCCGGTGGCGCATCTTCCTTAAGGAAGTTCGCAAAGCCCAATGTTGTCAAATAGAACAACATCTTCTGTTGCCACCTTTTAAAGTTGGCTCCACCAAACTTTGGCGGCTTCTCGGCAGCAGGCATCATCCTTGGCCCCGAGGTTGTTCCAAAAAAGGAACCACTCGTGTTGAACCCGTAGGCTCCAACACTAGATCCTCACATGGATCCAACGGTACCACTAAAAGTGGAACCTACGGTGCCACTCGAGGTGTATCCACCGGTAGTCATAAAGGGGTTCGAAAACACCCATGGAGTTGTTGATGAGGTAGTTGAGATCATCATGCTGGACATGGTTGCGGCAATGGTGTTTGCCACGTTCGAAGAGGCGGTCGCGGAGGTAAAGGCGGCGGTGGTGTTGGAGTCGGTGGAAGCAGCGGTCGTCATCTCCAGTTGTAGGATTTAGCAAGTAATTTTCTCGTCTTGAGTTTGTTGGAAATTTCTGTGTTACAAACTTGCTGGGCGAAAATTAAATTACAACTGAAAACTACAATTACAACTCGAAAACTAAAAATACAGGACTCGAGGCGGAATTAAAAAATACAATGAAAAATGAAATTGAATCTGCACTAACCAGAAATAAATTAGAAATACAAGAAGATAATCGAAACAACAAAAAATAATAAACGAAACCAGACTGTGGTAGAAGTCGTCCGAAGATGCCTTCTGCCCGCAAGACGAGAAACGCCCCGGTAGTGTTCATGGATTGGCGGCTCGTCCTCAAAGGTCAACGACTTTACGTCTCTACAGTAGCAACACCGCAAACTGGAGAGCTCCGACGAACTGAAAGAGGTGAGGACAAAGCTCCGACTTATGATATGCAGAGAATGCTGAAAACTGTTTGATTATACTGAGTTTGAAAATTGCATGTGCAGAAGTAAAGGAATGCATGCCTATTTATAGGCCATTCACAGTGCAGGGGGGTTTAAACACGCCTTAAGGTCATGTCTGAGCATTCATGCATTGCATTACACAGGAGTTACAATTGGCGGTGGTTCACGCCCATTTTGAATTTGAACAGGCAGCCTTAACACCTCCTCATAACACCTGGGAGGTTACTGCCCATTTTTGGCTGAGTTTGAAGAGTCCGGATGTACCTGGACTATAATCAGCTCCTTAATCATTTGACGGATGTACCTGGACATCCTTATGTGCACATACGAGCCCAACTACGTTGTTGAGCCAAGCCCACGAACAGACCCAAAGACCAGCCCAAAGACCAATTGCCAAGGTCCAAGGTCCACGGTCCACGGCACGCGCCACGCGGCTCGCGGCTCGCGGCGGCGGCGGCGCGCGCGTGTGCGCGCGTGTGGGCTTTAAGCCCATACACATGTGCCATTAATTATTACATGCATAAAGGTAACTCCTTATATACTAGAATAATGATGGTTCATTATTCAATGCGGGATTCCATCCCTTATTAATTCACAATTAAGTGAAAAACTTTAATTCACTATTTCTCACTCACCGGGAATCATTCACAATAAGCAGGTCATTCAAATTGCTGAACTCCATTTAGAATAGTCAAAAAAAATTTCGACTTATTTCTCTGCTTGCAACTATTATCTACTTTGTTCGGTGAATATGCAATAAAATTGAGAAAATCAAATACTTATATATTCAAAATCTCTGAAAAGGACAAAAATATATTTAAAAAGCATTTGAAAGGAAATTTAATTTTTATAATTTGTTGTGGTCTTCTATTAAAATTAGTTAAAAATTGAAGTTTTGTTGGAGTCTATGATGCACGTATTCTTCAGAATTCACCAGTATGCAGTATCGGATACTGCATGGGTGCGGGTGCGATTCGCGTGGGATTCGCACGGGATTCGCCACGTGGCGAATCCGTGCAAAAAAAGAAAAAATTTGGGCTCGCGTAACCTTGCACCGGATACGCGTATCCGGTGCGTGGGGTAGGGGGCGTGGGTGAAATTATTATTTTTTAGGTTTTTTTTTTGCAATTTTTAAAAAGTAAATCAAATAAACTAAAATACAAAAAGTAAATCATTTAATAAGTAATTATGGTGCTCAAAGCCATTTTGAATTGTTTTTTGTATGACTTTTTTTATGTATTTGAATTGATTTTATGGTGATATTTGAATTGTTGTTTTTTATATTTAACAAGTGTTATATATAATAAAATATAAAATAAACAGACGTATCCTTGCCGTATCGCACCCTAACGTTTTCAAAAACCCGTATCCCCGCACCCGTATCTGCCCACACCCGCACCCGCACCCGCCCCGCACCTGTGTAACATAGATTGGAGTTCTCTATGGTACCCTCTGTACCTATCTATTCACATGAGCTGTCTTTATCACCATTATATTAGTTTCTAGGATTAATGACGCCAAAATCCACAATCTTTCATCCGACTTTCATTTTTTCCACAACCTTTTTAAAAATCCTGTAAATCCACAACCTTTGGCACTTGTTCGATTTTGCCATAATTTTAATTTAGCCCCAAATTCGGTCCTACGTGGATCCTACGTGGACGCCGGGAGTGTGTCGCCGCCGAAAATTCAAACTGCATCGTTTTAAGCTTAGGGTTAATAACGCCAAAATACACAAACTTTGATGCCTCTTTCATTTTTTCCAAAACCTTTGGCAATTGTTCGATTTTTCCATTAGCAGCATCTAAAAAGTTGAAAAATATTTTCAATTTTTAATTTTTTTGCACAATTTTAAGGACGGCTTTATAATGTAGTTCTAATTTTTTTTTGGTTCTTCCAAAAAAAAAATTAGTTTGTAGAGTTCCTCTTTTTAGATTTTGACTAGTTAGTTTTCCAATTAGTATATCATGATCTTAAAACAATATACTTCCTAAAAACTGACAAAAAAAAAGCAGTTGAAATATGGAAAAAAAAAGATTATATTACATAAGTGCAAATAATTAAGGAAAATATTATTGCCTATTTATTGCCATGAAACCAAATCACCTTACAAACAAACAATTGACATCTCAAACACACACACACAATGAAAAAAACACTAACTAAAGAGGTCCTAAGTGATTAATCATCAACCAACAAACAACTGACGCATTACTTTGCATCACAACAACAACAAGAAGAAGTTAAACTACTGTTTAGTCAGTACAAAATCATAATTTCCTGCCCAAAGGTATCAATAGCAGTACAACTAATAGTGGTGGCTCTCTTGAGTTGCTAAGTGTGCTGTTGAAGCACTCGTGCTGCTCTCTCCAGTATTTGGTGCTTGATAATATATTCCACTACCACTTGACCCCTAACCAAAAGTAGCACAAAAACAATGTAAGTGAATAGTATTAAAAAAACATCCAAATCTAAGACAATTGAAGCAACTTATATTCAGATCCTCAATTCAACAAAAATTCAAAATCTTATATTTCTGAAGCTATTCAAACCTGAGCTCTCTCCTTTGCAATCACTTTCTTTGAAGCTTTAGAAGCTGTCTCAGAATCAGAAGCCATTGTTTGGCCATTTCCTCTTGATGAATTAGTGTTTGAAGGCCTCACCGAATCAATGTGCTTCTTTGGTCTCCCTCGCTTTCCCTGAAATTTAAGCAGATAATGAGTTGTGAACTTAAATAATAATCCAAATATAGAGAAATTGCATCTTAACATAATAATTGAAGCATGCTCTTACTGGGACTTTCTGTGGCTTTGGGACTTCCTCATTCTTACACCCTTTTCTGTTATGCCCAACCTGATGACAATTGCTACAGGTCATTGTCATTCCAGTTCTTCTCAGTCTATTGGGATTCTTTGGATCTATCTCATCTTTATCTCTTCTTCTCTTTTTCTTTGGCTTTCCAGGCATTCTTCTGATTGCAAGGGGCTGTACAGGGTAGCCGATTCCTTTGGGCCACATCCTCTCACCATTTATAGCTTGCAACCCAAAGGAATATGCCTTATTATACACTTCAATTGTAAAGCATGCATGCACATAATCTGCAGGGTCATGCCTCATGAACTGTATAGCTGACATCCCATGGGCACAAGGGATACCTGTGATATCCCACACTCTGTTTGTTACTGATATGAAAGGGGAATTCATGTGGTCCATACAGTTTTCTGATTGCCAATGAATTTTCTTTCCTAACCACACTGCCAGACAACTTCCAGGGGCATGGTTCATCACAGTAGGCTTGTATTCGATATTTTGATGCCCTCCTAAAATGAATAGGATGTCCTTCCAAGATAGCCCATGTTTTCAATGCTTCCCTACACTGATACGCATTTTCAAACCTCATCCCAAGACATAACTTTAACTTCTTATGGTCACACTTGGGATCATACCTCACCTTTTGAATTCTTCCTACAGGGATGTTTTCAAACTCATCTTCACTTGATTGAGAGTCCACCTCACAATCTGAATCTACATAATCAGACAATATCTCCTCTCTCACTTGGCTCTCAAGCCCAAAACCACCCTCACCTCCTATCTTACCACTTCCCTCACCTCCTATCTCACCACTACCCTTATCTTGTTCCCCACCGGTATCTAGATCTACTGCAACTTCAGTCTCAAACTCACCCACCCTAAGCTCCTCCTGCCTTAGGTTTTGTCTTGCTTCAATATATTCCTCATCCCCACTCCCCAATTCATCATCATCAAGACTGTCATCAGTCTCAATTCCCTCACCACCCTCATCCGAATCTTGCCATGACATATCATCAGAATCAGTGTCTTCATGATAGTCAGCTATATCCTTAAATTTCATACTAAACTCTGTGTGACTACCTTTTTCAAGTCCACTGCAAACAATAGATTTCAGAAAATAATGAGTAATGCAGCCATATAATTCACAAAACTCAAATAATTCAACATTGCAGCAACATTCTCATCAAATTCCTAATTCAACCTCATGAAATTCCTAATAATAAACAATCCAGCAAAAAAAATTGAGGTATTTTGATAATTGAGGTATGTTTGGATAATTGAGATAGAGCTGCAAGTGCCTGAGGAATCGGTGGTGAGTAGTCGTAGCGGTGAAGGGATGGTAAGGTTTGGCGACGTAATCGCGGGGGATTTGGGCATCGACTGGTCTAATAAAGCCTAATTACACGGATCGACTGAAGAGAACAGAGAAGAGGAAAGAAAGAGGAAAGATAGGCGATAGCGGAAAGAACTTACCTACCCGCCGCCGATCGCTCCCGCCGTCGCAACTGTTATGGCGACCGACTCCAGCACCAGGTACGAGTCTTCTCCTCTTTCCCTTCTTACCTTCCCATCTTTTTATTTCTGTCGTTCTCTTTCCACGATCGACTCCGTGAGATACATGGTTTTTATATTCTGTTTTTTACTTTTAGTTTTAATTCTTTTTATAGTAAAACGACGTCGTTTCTTTGACAGGTAAGCCAAGCAAATTAAAACAATTTACATGTAAGATGACACGTCATTTAAAATATGGCTGGAGTTTGAAATCATGGAAAAATCGAACAAGTGCCAAAGGTTGTGGATTTACAGGATTTTTGAAAAGATTGTGGAAAAAATGAAAGTCGGATGAAAGGTCCTGAATTTTGACGTCTTTAAACCTAGTTTGTAATCAAACTTCATTCATTTATTTTGAATACAAATCGGAACGACTATAAAAATTATTACTACTGTAATCATATCCATTTATACTCCACAATCTATACTTTTATAAATATCTAACTATCAAATTATTTTTTATCAACAAAATTTGTAATAAAATGTATTTTTTTTATTAAATGCTTAACCTTCTACACATTTTCTTAAAACAAAAAATCAGATCGTCAGCTGATTACTGCCGCTGGTCTTCTACTGGCGAGTTTTTTACTGGCATAATGTCCAGTCGATGTCTGATCGATGTTCGACTACCAACGAGTTATTGTTTTGTCGATGATGTCGGGCGGTCGACTTTCGATCTACTGTCGATCGTCGGTGTATCGATTGTACGCCGAGTTGTTTTTTTTTGGGCGGCGTAGGACAGTCGCCTTCGAGTAGATGGATGATTGTGGGTTTTCGGTATCAGAGTTGGCCGACAGTAATTGACGATCGGTGGCGGCATGGCGGGTATGGTGTCAACAACAACTACAATATGTGTTTGGGGGTATTTTCACAATTCAACTTGTAACTTTATATTTAATGAAACATACTTGGTTATATGATATGGATTTAATTTATTTTTAAAATGTCATATATAAATTAATGCATGAAGTTCCAAAATAAAATAGATATCATAAATATTTTTGACATTTCCAGGGCAAATTAGAAAATCACATACTATTATACTCCATTCATCCCGTTCAAAAATTTATATTTTCTTCCAAGATTTGTATGTTGAGAAAGTTTATATATCAATTTTACACAATTAAATCAAACAATCACCATTATAGTACTATATCCACCACATACGATCAATATATTTTTTTAAAATTTTTACCACGCTCACCATTAATATTTTACAAATCAAACAATTATACTCACCTAAATTATTGCAATTTACTCTCTATCAACCTTTGACCAGGACAAAAAAAAATAATTATATAAAAATACATGTCATTTACTATTTATTGATGATAGGTAGAATATACGAAATAAGATTTTGTTACTATTTTTTTATTTATATATATTTTTTCCGCATGTGATTGTTATGACATTCATTGCCGGTCCTAAGCCCGGATAAAGGAGGAGAGTTGCGGTAGGTCCGTGGCAGCCAGCCTAAAATACAGTCACATTTGATGGACATGAATCATAATTTACATGATATTTGCAGATGATATAGTATTGGTTGATGAAACGAAGGACGGAGTTGAAAGAAAGTTGGAACTCTGGAGAAATACGCTCGAAACTCGTGGTTCTAGGCTGAGCAAAAGTAAGACTGGATATTTGGAGTGTAGCTTTAGTGGAAATGGAAGTAGAGAGGCGGGTACAATCACTTTTGATGGGAATATTATACGACGATCAACGTTTTTTCGTTATTTTGGGTCTATTCTTCAAAAGGATGGAGAATTAGACGGTGACGTGGCCCATAGGATTAAGGCGGGATGGTTGAGATGGAAGAGCGCAACGGTAACCTATGTGATCAAGGGAAAATTTTACCGAACAGCAATTATGCCTGCAGTTTTATATGGCACTGAATGTTGGGCTGTAAAGCATAGTCATGTGCATAAGATGAATGTGGCGGAAATGCGTATATTAAGATGGATGTGTGGCCATACGAGAAAGGATCGACTTAAAAATAATGTGATTAGGTCTATAGAGGATAAGTTGTTGGAGAATCAGTTAAGATGGTTCAGACATGTGAGACGAAGGCCGATTGATGCACCGGTGCGGAGGCTTGAAGAATGGGGAGCGCATAGGCCGGTGAGGGGTAGAAGAAGACCTAAACAGACATGGATAACAGTGATTGAGAATGATATGAGGTTTCTTGGGATTGGAAAAATTATGGCGTTGGATAGGACGACGTGGAGGGAGAGAATTCAGGTGGTTGATTATGTTTGAGGTTTTTTTTTCTGCATAATGATTATTACTATTTTTTATTTACCTTTTATTATTTACTTATTTTTTCATATTTGTTATTACTTTTTTTTACGTACTAAACCTTTTCACCTATCATTTTTGCCTTTTCATAGGACTGTTTTATTGGAGACGACTTGACGTTTTCAGAGATTGATTCATGTTAGCTGACTCCAAAGCATTTTAGGACTACGACTCCGATGTTGTTGTTATTGTATATATTAGTTGAGCCTAAATTTTGCCGGACACATAACATGTAGTAAAAAAGTTGAAATAAGTCTCTTCTCTTGGGACAAAATTACCTTTGAATAGTACTATTTTAAGTGTGATGAAAAGAGTATTATTAGACCTGTGGTAATCATTTTAGGTTTAAGTACACTATTTACTCCGTACACTATTTACACTATGTCATCCGGGATTTTTACTTTTGTTCAAACTAGAGAAAAAACGAGGTAAAACATGTTTCATTTGGTACGTGAATAGGAAATTACGAGATATTGAAAAATAGATTTAAGTGAATTTTGTCCTGTATTAAGTATTCAATACATTTCAACTAGGTTGTAAACAAATTAAATAATTTTGATCCGATTCGTGATTCGATTCGAAATTTGGTGATTCGAATTCGAAATTTTATGATTCGAATTCAAATATAAATAGTTTTTCTGATTCGATTAATAATCAAATACTTATAAGTATTTACGATATTCGATTCGATATTCGTAAAGATTCGATTAAATATTTAACTATATAATATAACTAAAAATATATTTTGTATATAGTATATTTTCTTAATACAATTTGGAATCATACTCTTAAATCTTTAAATACATGTCAAATGTGTTGAGTTTTGGCTCATATTGAAGTCGACTTCAAATTAAGATGACATTGTTTGTCATAAATATATATATTGCAATAACTTTAATCTCGACGAGTCATTCTTCATCTCCTTTATCTATAGATTCGAGTATTCGATTCGAATTCGTGAAATTGTTCAAGTATTCAAATTCAAATCAAAATTAATATTCGAACACGATTCGTATTCGTAAATAAATTTATTGATTCGATTCGATTACAACAATATTCGCTTCGATTCGTTTATAACCCTAATTCCAACCCTCTAAATCTTATATATTCCCACAATTGCTCAATTTTTTTACCTACATATTAAATAGTTTAGCGAAATTTTCGCATAAGTACTCGTATTATTTACCAAAGTATAAAATAAATTAGCCCTAAGCATTTGGTAATATTGCACAAAAATATCTCTTACAAATTAGAGTAAAATTATTATGTAAATTCTAAGATCGGATATAACTTGTAAATTTCAAAACAAAATCTAATTATTATCAACAAAAATTATTCCAAAAATTACCAACAATCATTCGAAATATTACCAAGAAACAAGAAAAACTCTTATTTTTGAAATGAAGGATTGGGCACACCCCGAAAGATATCTCATCTGCTATTATTCGTAGTTTGCCGAACACCTACCTGTATCCCTCGTCTGTCTTGTGTACCTCTCTAGCCATGAGATCAGCCGCCTGATTTTGCTCCCTATAGACGTGCACTACCTTCACGTCCCAGGCTCTGTCCAAGTATCTCTTGCACTCATCCACCGAGCATCGACCAACGGTGGTCGAGAACCCAATGATCCACCGTCCCTGATTCGCGCACGACTCCTCCACACCTTATGATTCCAGTTGTTGGATTGACACTTGCATCAATGTTGACTTTAAGCATTCATCCGTCCTCCCGGCAGCATCGTCTTCAAGAATGCGGTATGAACTGTCTTGATCTGACTCGTCACCCACATGATCTTCCTCTCGGTACTCCATTGGACTTCATTAAATACGGCATTGTTTCTCCATTTCCACGGCCACCAACACACGATTCTGAAAGCCGAGTGACGAGTATTAAAAGATATTTATTAAATTGTATTATGCCAATAAATTTGAACTAATAATTCTTGCTCAATTTAGAAATTAAAAGTCTAGCTATTTTGATGTTTCAAAATGTATTGGTTGAAAATTTATGATAATATTTTCTTAATTTAATATAATTATAATTTTTCGCATTAATTCGACAAATCTGAATACATTTAAATTTTTTATTATTTAATGAAGATAAAATACATTTAAATTTGTACATAATATTAAAATTAGAAAAAAATATAATAGAATATTTATTTTTAATGTATTTTTGTGCACATTGTTGAAAATTACTACTATTACTTTTTAATTTTTACATAATGCAGTGTTGATTTTTTGTATTTTTATATTTAAAGTTGCAGTATTTTGGTATAAAGGTTACGCTTACAAACGGCAAAATATGAAAATCCCCCCACATTCCGGATGAGGCGCGTGGGCAGGATTCATACCCGGACCATAAAATTATTGGAAGAAGCCAGACTCAAATAAAAGACGATTCTTTTTTGGCCACTCGCCGGTGACGGAAACCACCCACAAACAGCCGCGCGCGCGCCATTCGAACCTACACGTTTACGCCGCACTCAAAACTACGTATATGTACATGTATCGTACACGTTATGCTCAGCCATCACAGGATTGGGGATGAGATTTTGTTAAAGGACTTGGAAGAGGAGCTTTTCCATTCTCAATTGCCGCGTCTTTATTGTGAATTTTAGGCAAGTATTTCATAAATTCTTCATTTTTTAATCTGTGATTATCACGTGAATTCGAAGCTTTGTTTAGTTTCATTTGGTGTGATTTGTCCGTTTTCTTCAGTTTTTCGGCTATTTCAGTTGATTTTTGAATCTTATCTATATGGACGTGTAGGGTTTTTCGTTATTTCTGATTTTGAGTAGTTGCAAGTGGTGTTCGTTGGCTCTTATCCATGGTTTGCTTTCGTTGGCTCTTATCCATGGTTTGCTTGAACATAGGATTTTTCTTATTCTGTTCTTAGAATTTATATTTTTGATTGGCGGTCTCCGATACTGGTTTTGCTTTAATTATTTGTATTTTAAAACTTGTTCTGATAAAATATTTTGATGGCCATGGTTCTTGCTGGTTATTTTTATGTGAAAATGGGGAGAATGTGTAAATTTGAGCAAATCAAAACTGCAATAGCTTGTTTTAGGCCAGGCTAGTAATTTATTATCTATTGATATCTTGCACAGTAGAAATGATCTCTGTTTATGTTTTGACAGAATTGCATCCAGCCAAAACTTATGATATGTCAAGCTTTTCGCTTTTTTCTTTTGTTGGATTACTGTAATTACTAATTACTTTTGTTGCATGGTCTAATTGTGAAACTGTGGAAGGTATATAAGTGGGAGTCAATCCTTAACTTTTGACCATGGTTTTGGGTTACGTTAGGATTCCCTAGCTTATACGCCTAACAATTTGGTATGACCTGCCTGATATGGGCGGGTTGCGGAAAAGGGCTACCGGATGGTAGGCTCAGAGGTTGCCACCCCGATATGGGCCCAAGGGGTTTGCCACCCGCGAAGTGGGCCTTCGTATGGGTTGCCACCGGAGTGTGCCGTCCGCGGACGTCCGTTTTGAAAGAGGATTGTTTGTTACGATATCCCACATTATTCTACATGAAAGTGTGGGAGATATATAAGTGGGAGTCAGTCCTTAACCTTTGACCATGGTTTTGGGCTAAGTTAGGGCTCCCTAGCTTATACGCCTAACAATTTGGTCCGACTTGCCGGATGGCGGGCTGTGGAGAGGGACTATCCGATGGTGGGTCCAGGGGTTGGTTGCCACCCCGGATTTGGGCCCAAGGGGGATGCCACCTGGAGTGTGCCGTTCGTGGATGTCCGGTTTGAAAGGATGATTTGTTACGATACCGCACATCGATTCCACATGAAAATGTGAAAGGTATATATAAGTGGGAGTCAACCTTGTACCTTTGACCATTGTTTTGGGTTAAGTTAGAATTCCCTAGCTGATACGCCTAACACTTTACTTTTAGAATGTTGTATATATGCGTTTTTACCTCCTTCTAAGTTGTGAGTTTGATATGTTGTATACTATAATTTTAAATAGGTGACTGAAGCTGCTCTGGTTTTTTACATACTTATTGGAGTAAGTAGCAACGATGGAAGCAAAACCACCTTTATCTTTTCAAAGATCAGGTGCTGTGAAAATTAGCAATTTTGGGGCCTCAACGGCTCTGTCTTCTTCATTCCCTGTTCTTCCAACCCCACTGCAAGAGAACTGTCCAAAAATCTTGGGCTCCCATCATGGTGTTTTAGACATGGAACTCATTCAACGTCCTCCAGCTGTTGTTTCACCGTTGTCTTCCAACAGTGGAGTTGTTGGGCACATTTTTTCTTCTTCTTCAGGATTTTCTACAGATCTTCATTTTTCATCCATCCAACAACAAGAGAGGCATCCAAGACAATCCCCTTTCATTTCTCAATCGGCAAGTAGTGGGAAGTCAATTATACTACCAAATTCAATTGATTCCAGGGTTCTTCAATCCACTGCGTCAAGTCAATTTAACAGAGAAAATAATGACTCTTGGTGCACTGATACATTACCGGATTTTCTTGATTTTCCAACGAGTACGACAATCCTGAATAGTCAACTAGATGGTAGTAACAATGTCAGCATTGCCATTCCATCTGAGGATCTCAGTAAAACAAACGATTGGCAGGATTGGGCTGATCAGCTTATTACTGATAGTGATGCTTTGACCACCGATTGGAATGGACTTCTTGCTGATGCGAGTGTTGCGGATCCGGAACCAAAGGTTAGACGCTATTTCTCTGTGCATGAGTTAGACGCTATTTCTCTGTGCATGAGTTTTCGACATGCTTTCTTGTAGTTCTTGGCTTAATTGTCAAATGAATTATAGTCTGGTTACCCTTGCGGCTTGCATTTTTTGAGGGAGGGAGGGATAACACACATCGAAGAAGGATGAATTTTGAGATTGTTATTGGATGAGATAAAAATGTATTGATTGAAGTTGTTGCTTACAGAAACAGTAAAATAATGATTGGATATGAATGGTAATTTGTTATATATTTACCATTTGAAAGAATGAGTATATGTGATTGGTGATTGAAAAAGTGAAATTCAGTGAATAGTATATTTTCTGAAACTTTATATAAGAAATAGCATGTTGGCGTACAAAAATTCTGTAGCAGGACGAAAATGACAAATTCGGTCGCGAGTTAACTCGTCTTCTTATGTTACCATAGGCATCATGTCAGATTTCGCAACCATCAGCAAATATCTCTACACGGCAGCCTTGTATATCCCAACAGCTCCCAGATACACCTGTGGAAATTTGCACGAGTGGAGGTCAGTCATCATCGGCAAATGCTGCTTCAGGAAAGCAGCGCATGCGTTGGACACCAGAACTTCACGAGGCATTTGTGGAAGCAGTCAACAAGCTTGGTGGCAGTGAAAGTAATTTTTTTACTTTTCTTGTAATGCTTGAGATCGACATGGTGTAAAATCATTCACCTGCTAGGCTGCTACTAACATTAATCTCTCCCTTTTATACAGGAGCTACTCCCAAGGGTGTTCTGAAGCTAATGAAAGTTGAAGGGCTGACCATCTATCATGTGAAAAGCCACCTGCAGGTATGCAATATTCTGTAGTAATGACCCATCTTTTTTTTTGTGGCGTCGATTGAGTTTCTCTCTCTTCTTAATATCTGTTCTTTTTGCTGAACTGCAGAAGTACCGAACAGCTAGATATAAACCAGAGATGGCAGGTGTGTCACAAGGCTGATCTTTTGCTATAAATTCCATGTTTTCATGTATTTTGGATCATTTTATTTTTCATCATTCAATCTACAAACAGTAACATCGATGTTGGTGCAGCTATATGGCATCTTCTGCTGGTTTTGCAGAATCTGATAGTTATCAGTTACTCTACAAACTGTTAAAAAAAACTTCATAGAAGAGTCTGATAGGTCTCACTGTCTTAGAGAACATTATTGTTTCTTTTGCAGAATCTTCAGAGAAAAAATCGGTCCCCATCGAGGGATTGTCGTCACTGGACTTAAAAACGTGAGTTTGATTGCTCTGTATAGGATACTTATCACTGACAAATTGTGCACGGATGGAGCTTTTCTTTATGTCTCTTTGTTTCAAAGCTTTGAGATATTTATGTCTACTGCTGTTTGTCTGCTTCGTAAATCACGTTCGTCTTTTGGTGATCGTTATGCATCTCTGGCTTGAAACAGGGGAATTGAAATCACTGAAGCACTGCGATTGCAGATGGAAGTCCAAAAGCGGCTTCATGAACAACTTGAAGTATGAATTTGTTCTTTATATAATTTTTCTCTAACATCCTAGCATTGCATGTTATGGAGTGTTAGGGGGAAAAAAGAACACACTTCTAATTTCATATGAAGATGAGGGTTAATAATTTGTCTTGCTATTTCGGTGTGTGCTAGAAGCTGCAGTATACACGTGCCTAACCCTAGCAGTGGGCTTAATCCTGCTACAGCCACAAAAGTTTGGAGCCATAATTACAAAATTACCCCTAAGGTCTAATCTAATTAAAGAATATACACTCATCAATTTAAAATTACCAATGCCCCCTTGCGTTCTGTATTTACCTATAAATATTCTCTTGAGGCTGCACCTTTGTAAGACGAACATATGTTAGGGGGTATTTGCAAAATATAAAAGCTAAGCTTTTTTTTTTTTTTTTTTTTGTGTAATGAGGCTGAACCTCATGGGTAGTTTTTGTAATTATCCATATATTAAAACATCATACATCATAGCATAGATGGTTTATCTCGAATCTCAATACAAGAGATTTATTAACTATTACTGTTTCCGTGCTTCATTTAGTTTCCGATTATGAAATCTCTGGCCCTTGAGAACAACATATTATCTTTAGTCAATCTTGTACCTTAGTGAGCTTTAATCTCTACCTATTAAAATTCTGGTATATGACGATGCATTTCGAGAAATGCTGTTTATCCTCCTCTGGCAGATGACCCGCTATGCACTAGCCTTCTCTTCAATTCATAGTCACCTATATTTGATATTTCCATCCTACAGATTCAGAGAAATCTACAGCTCCGAATAGAAGAACAGGGTCGATGTCTTCAGATGATGTTTGAGAAGCAGTACAAATCTGGCATTGACTTGGTCAACGGTTCTTCTTCCACCACTGAGAACCCTTGGACAGATAATTTATCAAATGACGGTGACAGGAATGGAACCGAAATTGAGGCGGGAAATGCAGCCAATGCATCAGAAGCAACTTGCCAGATGGCTGCAGAGAAACAAAAAGCGTCCGAGCTTGAAAATCTCGAGGCAGGTTTGCCGCCAACAAAACGCGCGAAAAGTGGATGAGTGGCTCCCACCGTCTTTCAGATCCTGTCTATTTGTTGGATGACAATTTATAGGGCATGGGCTCTCCTTTTTTTTATTATTTATAAAAAGAAAGTTTAGTTCGTAAACAGACTTCGACTTTCGGGTGTCATGAATTTGAATTGTTTCCGTATGTAAATTGTCTGAAGCCCAACTTCTTGCCAGGATGTTTTCTTGATTATTGAGTTAAAAAAATCTCTGTAAGAATTTTGGAACCCCGTGATTAAATAATTCGGGTTCTGTAAAGATGGGCACTTTGTAATATTCTGACCATCATGTAATCTCTTATGTTGGCTGGATATTCGTCGACAATTCCATTTTTCCAAGTATTTTGTGGGATGATGATATTATAATATACGATTCGTTTGCTTACAATATCGAAATCATATGAAATGCATGAAAAATGATTTTCTAACGGATCAAGATCAATCGAATCATCTGGAATGAGGAAGTAATAGTTGGAGAAGGGGGGGGGGGGTAGCAGAAGGAATTGATAAAATGTCACATTAGTTTGGTTGGGCGAAAATGCAAGCGCACTAGCTAGCTAGTCCATCTGTGAAGGGGAGTTTGGTATCAACTTTCTGAACACCTTTGTGTGGAAGGTACAAAGACATGGTGACATGTATATATATATATATATATATATATATATAGAGAGAGAGAGAGAGAGAGAGACCGACCGACCGGTGGTCCCAAATGAGAACCATTGCTTAATATGGGCTGCATATTCATTTTTCTCCCGACAAACAGTGAATCAGTACTAAATGTGTGCAGCGAATTCGTACTAAATGTACAACTCAAGTTCTCGTTTTGATGACTTGATTTCTTATTTGAACCAATCTATATATATATATGTTTGTTTAAGTATAGTTTCCGTTAGACACTGGTGGAGAAAAGAAGAAGCAACCCAAAAACTGTCCCCCTCTTCTCACCAATATATATGACTTCTCTTCCAATCAAACCTTCAAATACATCTGACCCCTCACCATGAGCTGCAGGTGGACCCCTCTCAACAAACACACATACACACACTGATTTTTGTCTTAAAATACCCTCCCTACACCTAGGCACATATTCTCAGCCCAACCTCATACATTTATTTCTCTCTAGATCATCTCTCTCCATCCCTCCTCCGTTTTCTTGCCACCATGGCTGGCCTCTTTTCCGGGTCGCGTGGTCGCAAGGAACCCCATGTTCTGGATGCTTCTTATCTTCAGGTAACTTCTATTCTCAATTCCTTTCACACACACTTACTTAATATGTTCATGTTCTGCATGCATGCTTATGATGATCAGGTAACTTCTACTCTCAATTCCTTAATTATGTGCGTGCGTGCATGCATGCATGTGTTTCATTACAGCGTCGGCCTGCGACACCCGAATCAACGGCTAAGGTGTGTCGGGTTTGTGGAGACGAGATCGGTTTGAATGAGAATGGACAAGTGTTTGTGGCTTGTGATGTTTGTGGATTTCCGGTTTGTCGGCCTTGCTACGACTACGAGATGCGTGAAGGCCACCCCAACTGCCCTCAATGCCTCACTCCATACAAGAGTACTCATAAAGGTGATGCATCGTTGGGAGGAACTTCCATACCTCGGAAAATTCTATCCCACCTGCAGGATCTCCATACCACACGACCAATACACACTTATATATGTGTCTGTGGCCGTGTGATAGGGAGACCCCTAGTAGTGTGAAATTTTCCCTAAACGCCCTACCTTGTTTTATCCGGTGTATATTAATGAATTGGAACAAATAGATAGTGATATAGTGTGGTTGGTTTGGGACTCATGTGTGGTTTCTTGATTAAGGTCGTCCAATGGTTGAGGGGCATGATGAAAACAACCATGAAGATGACTTTGAAGATCAATTTCAGCTTGAGACTCACCGTGATCATAGTTTCGATTCTTATCACTCGGTAATTGGAAATTGGTACTATTACTATACAGGCAAAAACACATCATTAAAAAGTGCATCCCACCCTCTTTATCGTCACATGGGATAATGTGAATCGTTCGGATACAATACAAAGAGGTAGTATGCAATTTTTTTTAATGATGTGCATATTTAACTTATACATGAGAGTAATCGATCTATTCTATAAAAATGCAAAAAGATAAACAATTAATTTTATAAAATACATGAGCTAATCCACATATTCATAAAGCAAAGATTGTACTCTCTATCTAGCTAACAATTTTCTTTTTTGTTTTTGGGCTTTTTGAACTAAAAGCCCATATGACTGTGGGCCGGATGCTCAATTCACTTTAATTTCAGTTAATACCTGATTCATACATTCGATTTGCAGCAGCAGCCGCAGCGGGAGGAGGAGGAGGAGGAGGAGGAGGCAAATTTCAGTCGGCATATAATTGATATCAATGGAGACGCCAATCCTTCTGTGGCTGGAAGCGGTAATCAGTTTTTTCTCACCAAAAAGTTTACATCCACATACATTTTACAAACCGAGAGTGACAGTAGTTTTGCCGTTTTTTTCTTCACATTTATCATACATACACACAGTTGCAGGTAAAGATTTTGAAGGTGGAAAGAAAGAAGATTTCAGGAATGAGGAGTGGAAAGAAAGAATGGAGGCTTGGAAAACCAGACAAGAAAAGAGAGGCCTCGTTACCAAATCAGGAGATGGAGGACATGATAAAGAATATGACGACGACTTTCTGTAAGATTCTCCTTCTTCTTCCTTTCTTTTCGTGATTTTTGTGGATGAATATGGAAGCTATGGTGTTTCTGTTTTTTCCCTAATTTTTTGGGGTTAAATTGCAATTTTGGTCATGTAGGTGTAGGGATTGTACTATTGATCATAATCGCCAATTACTGTATTCTTTATGCCGATTACTATTGTTATGACCTTTCTCCAGTATTGCCGAAGCCCGACAACCACTCTGGCGGAAAGTCCCAATCCCATCCCGCCTAATCAGCCCTTACCGCATAGTGATTGTCGTCCGACTCGTCATTCTATGTTTCTTCTTCCATTTTCGTCTCTTAACCCCAGCACACGACGCCTATCCGTTATGGATAATCTCCGTGATATGCGAAATATGGTTCGGTCTGTCTTGGATTCTCGATCAATTCCCCAAGTGGTGCCCCATTAACCGCGAAACCTATCTTGACCGTCTCTCCTTGAGATTCGAGCGCGAAGGTGAGCCCGATCGGCTAAGCCCAGTCGATTTCTTCGTGTCTACAGTCGACCCGCTGAAGGAACCTCCCATTATTACAGCAAATACGGTGCTTTCGATCCTGGCCGTCGATTATCCAGTGGAGAAAGTTAGTTGCTACGTGTCGGATGATGGCGCCTCCATGCTTCTGTTCGATACTTTGGCTGAGACGTCTGAGTTCGCAAGGCGGTGGGTCCCGTTCTGCAATAAGTATAGTGTTGAGCCGAGAGCGCCCGAGTTTTACTTTTCTCAGAAAATTGACTACTTGAAGGATAAAGTTCAAACTACCTTTGTCAAGGACCGAAGGGCCATGAAGGTAGAGTCTTGCAATACAATTTCTAAGGCGAATTGCAAAAACTACCCACGAGGTTTAGCCTTATTAAGAAATATCCCCATAAGTTTTTGAAAATTGCGAAAATTCCCTTGAGGTTTGATTCTGTATTAAGCTTTACCCTCTTCTTAAGCAAAATCATTTAAAGCAACCCCCTTACATTTGTAAAAATACTACAAAATACCCCTTTACATTAACACAAAATCAAAACCGGGGGTAGTTTTTGTAATTTTGGTTCTTCTCTGGGTGTTGTTGTAATTACCTCAATCTCGGGTGGTTTTTGTAATTCACCCAAATTCTATTATGCGAGTGTGTTAGGTGCACTTATGATGGGAGTTGATCATTCTGGGAGAGTGTTGTGTATTGCAGAGAGAATATGAAGAGTTCAAAGTGAGGATTAATGCATTAGTGGCTAAGGCTCAGAAGAAACCTGAAGAAGGATGGGTTATGCAGGATGGGACTCCATGGCCTGGGAACAACACCCGCGATCACCCTGGCATGATTCAGGTTAACAAATTAGTGATGGAGAATGAAATACATCACAAAACTGGGGATAATTTATTAACAGTACCCTTGAGGTTTAATCTGAAACCTATCGTAACCTCTTGATACACAAAAAATTGCAATATGCCCCTGATATCTTGGTGTTTTACAAATTGCACCTAAAACAAGCTCAGTGTTTGTTTGTTTCGTAATTCTAAAAGATAACTGGACTTTTTGGTGTTCAAACTAAATTCAGGGATAGTATTTGTAATTATCGCATAAAATTTTACTCAAGGCCCTTTCCGAATTGATGGTTATGAATTGCCTATACAAACGAGGTGTACCGTAATTTAATAAGCCTTTTGAGTTGCAGGTATATTTGGGAAGTGAAGGTGCACTTGATATTGAAGGTAAGGAACTACCACGATTAGTGTATGTCTCACGTGAAAAACGGCCAGGTTATCAGCACCATAAGAAAGCTGGTGCAATGAATGCACTGGTAAGTAGCTGTTAAGTTAAAACTGGCTGCTTTTTTTCCAAAGTGAAAGATTTGAATGTCAATAATTGGGACATGCCGTATGTGCACAATCAACAGGTTCGAGTTTCTGCAGTGCTTACAAATGCGCCGTTCATTTTGAACCTGGATTGTGATCATTACCTTAATAACAGCAAAGCTGTCAGAGAAGCTATGTGCTTTTTGATGGATCCTCAAATGGGGAAGAAGCTATGCTATGTCCAATTTCCGCAGAGATTTGATGGTATTGATCGCCATGATAGATACGCTAATCGCAATGTTGTGTTCTTTGATGTAAGTTACACGTTTACATTTTCATCCAGTTTGTTCATCCATATTGCATTTCCTATTATCAACTTAGGAATTGGTCTCTGCGACATTTGGTCTTGGGATTAGTAGTTGAGAAGTCGAATCTGAAATTACTACACTTCCGAGAAGATAATTCCAATTTGAAATTTCTATAAATCAGCCACAAATTTCTTAGAGATATAATTCTAAAAATTACCTTGATGTTTGGCCTAATTTCACAAAACATCCAATTTTTATTCTAAATTACAAATATCCCCTGTTTAGGTTGCAGTTGGTAAAATAGAAACAAAATTTAGGGGGTATCCATAATTATGAAGAATAGCTATGTTTTTTTGTAATTAGCTAAATTGTACATCTGTTAAGTCCATTTTGTAGCAAACTAACTAGATCATGTAGCTTTGGCCTTGGCTTGCACCTGATTTATGATTACAACCCTAAACAACTTCCAACACTGAAACTCTTTTATTTACCAGATCAATATGAAAGGCCTAGATGGCATCCAAGGGCCTGTATATGTCGGCACCGGGTGTGTCTTTTACAGGCAGGCATTGTACGGCTATGATCCACCTACATCTGACAAGCGGCCCAAGATGACTTGCGACTGCTGGCCCAAATGGTGCTGCTGTTGTCGTTGTGGATCAAGGAAGTCCAAGGATAAGAAAAAGGGAATCAAGTCATTACTTGGGCTTGGAAAATTGTGCAGCAACAAAAAGAAACTGATGGGCAAGCAGTACAGTCGGAAATCGTATAGGCCAGTTTTTGACCTCGAGGAAATTGAAGAAGGCCTTGAGGGATATGATGAGTTGGAAAAATCATCACTCATGTCCCAAAAGAATTTCGAAAAACGGTTTGGAATGTCACCAGTTCTCATTGCTTCGACTCTCAAGGAAGACGGTGGGCTTCTTGAGGGGACTAATCCGACTTCACTAATCAAAGAAGCCATTCATGTTATTAGCTGTGGCTATGAAGAGAAAACTGAATGGGGCAAAGAGGTTAGTAAAAAAACACTAGTTATTTACTTATCATATCCATGATCGTTACTTCTCATTCAAGGAGTCAGTAAAATCACTCATCTTTATTCACAAAAACTACCCTTGAGGTTTAACCCAAGCACAAAGAACACGTGTCTTTCTAAATCACAACCCCCATCCCCCAATTGTAATTTTAAAAGAGAAGTGTATGTTTTTTGTGATTAAACTAAACTTCGGATAGTTTGTAATTATCTCTTAGTCTTTTTTATATTTTCGGTGAATCAAGAGCGTTTCCTCTTGATACCTCTAAGGTTTAACTTAGTTACAAATAAACCCAAGTATCTTTTCAATCACAAGTTCTGAAATCCACCCCCCCCCCCCCCCCACACACACACAGTACACATACACACACAAAGACATTTGTTTCTATTTCTCGGGGGACTTATTAGATAAATACTGACTAAAATGGGGTGTTTGTAACACATTAGCTGGGAAATTTTATCTTTGAAAAGAGAACTGGAGTTTTTATGCTTAATCTAAACCCCAGGGTAGTTTTTGTAATTATCGCTAATTTTCACTTTAATTTTGTTTAATCCGCAGATTGGTTGGATTTATGGCTCAATTACAGAAGACATTTTGACAGGTTTCAAGATGCATTGTAGAGGATGGAGATCTGTGTACTGTTCTCCCAAGAGACCTGCTTTCAAAGGATCAGCTCCTATCAATCTATCTGATAGGTTGCACCAAGTTCTGAGATGGGCACTTGGTTCTGTGGAGATCTTCTTTAGTCGTCATTGTCCACTTTGGTATGGCTATGGAGGGAAACTTAAATGGCTCGAGCGACTTGCTTATATTAACACCATCGTGTACCCGTTCACTTCCATTGCTCTGCTTGCCTACTGCACACTTCCAGCAGTGTGTCTTCTTACTGGAAAATTTATTGTCCCAAGTGTGAGTATCTTCTTTAACTCTTACATTACATGTCTTTACAGAATAAATTTGAAAATAACAGGTGCAATCAGTTGGTTTCATGGTTAACTTTTTGGTGAAATATAGAAAAATCTTGCCGATTTGGATTCTAGGCCTTATTCAACACTATCTTTCAAAATTGTAACTACCCTCTTAAATTGTTACAAGCATTCACTTGAGCTTTGTGTTTACCTAACCTCCTCTTGAGAATGCAATCTGTAAGGGAGAATTATATGTTAAGGGCGTATTTGCAATTCAAAAAAAGAACGGATTTATTTGTGATTAGACTAAATCTCAGGGGTAATTTACGAAAGAGAACATTTTTTGCAATCTGAACTTTGACATTTTTACACTTTCCGGTCTTCTTCTGCTGGTCAAACTGCGAAAAAAACCTAAACTGTATCTCTCTACAACTAATAACTGAATCATGTTGCAACGTCCGACCAGTCGGAGTTGATCGGAGGTTGCGAAATGTAAAACTTCCTTACTTTAGGTTGTTAGTTGTAAGAAAAAATAGTTTAGGCTGTAAAGTGTAAAAAAGAAAAAACTAAAGTTCGTGTTGCTTAATTCTTTCTCTTTTTGAAATCAACCCTTAATCAAGAATCAGCCTGACACTTTTTTGGGGGACCTTTCTGACCTAAATCTCATTTCTTATGCAGCTGAATAACCTAGCAAGCATATGGTTCATCGCCCTTTTCCTCTCCATCATAGCCACCGGCGTTTTAGAACTCCGGTGGAGTGGAGTCAGCATAGAAGATTGGTGGCGAAACGAACAGTTCTGGGTAATCGGAGGTGTGTCGGCTCATCTTTTCGCTGTTTTTCAAGGCCTCCTCAAAGTCCTTTTTGGGGTCGACACGAATTTCACCGTGACGTCGAAAGCAGCCGAGGATTCCGAGTTCGGCGAGCTTTACCTCTTCAAATGGACGACACTTTTGATTCCGCCGACGACTTTGATAATCCTCAATATGGTAGGCGTGGTTGCCGGAGTCTCCGATGCCATCAATAATGGGTACGGATCGTGGGGCCCGCTGTTCGGAAAGCTGTTCTTTGCGTTTTGGGTGATCGTTCATCTCTACCCGTTTCTTAAGGGGTTGATGGGAAGACAAAACAGGACGCCTACGATTGTGGTCTTGTGGTCGGTTCTCTTGGCCTCGATTTTCTCGCTTGTTTGGGTGAGGATCGATCCTTTCTTACCCAAACAAACTGGCCCTATTCTTAAACAATGTGGTGTGGAGTGCTAATGTGGTTTTCTCTGTGTTTTGCCTTGTGGTTTTTGGTCTAATAAGAGATCTCGGGTTGAATCGGTATATCAAGCTGCTACTATATAATGCTTGAATTATATAGTATTCGTGAGCATATTTTGCTAGCAGTACTGGTTGAGGGCTTTCATTTATTGAATTCTCACATTTTTTTTCAGATCTATCATTTTCATCCCTCAAGTTTCAACTATTTTATAAAAAGGATAATGACAAAAAATACCTGAGATTTTGGATCATTACAACCCCCAGGAAAAAATCAAAAGTAGTTTTAATACAACTTCTGAGCATTAATTCCAAAATAATTGGGGTCGGCCAATACGAGTTGTCCTTTAAAACCGTCAAGAACCGGTTACATAAATAAAATGAAAGGTAAAAAGAAAAGGAAAACATGTGAACATGTGAAAATCAGAAAAGTGAAAAACGTTTCTTTTAAAGAGATTTAGAAAAAAAAAAAATCAATTGATAGCAATAAGAAAATGAAAGAAGTAAATAAAAAAATATGATAGTGTAAAGAAAAATTATTTAAGTACTGAGAATAATAGTAGACGATTAGTGAACAAGTTTTAGAAGTCTGAAAATAATCTAAAAACTATAACAAATTCAGTTAACAAAAATAAATAAGAATCAAACTCCATCATACGCGATTATGCCGGTATATTTTTCCTCCACACAATCATTTTCATCGACATATGTTCTTCAATCTCAGTGAACTTCATATCGTTTTCAGTCACTTTTATCCATATTTCCTCGGATCTTCCTCTACAACTAATCGTAGCATCAACAGGTCTCGTCTCATATGGCTAGACTATCTTAACTGATTCTCCATCATCTTATCTTCTATATACCGAAAATCTTGAGGTTTCGGTATCTTTACCTTTTAAAACTTCATTTTTTTTTTTTTTTGTTGGGTAAATACCTAAAAACTCTAGGGATAGTAGTTTTTGTATTTACCATTTTATAAAAGTAGGAGTAAAGGCAATGGGACAAAAAACAGCTTTGCTTTAGACATCAGCATTGTGTTTGATATTTTGTGGCCAAAAGGGAGAGTAATTTACTTCATATTGAGATACACCAAACATTTAAAACTTAAGGTAATTTCTAAAAGGTTATACAATCAGCAACAATGCAGAGTATTACAAATGATACAGAAAAAATAAATCAATTAAATATGCATACAACAAATCCCAGTAGAATTCACAAACAGTAGACTTTATCTGACATGCAAAACAACAGAAAAGATGACACCAAGCCGAAACCATGAGCGCGAACTTTCATTAGGATGCACCTTGATTGAGAGCTCTATCCAGTCTCGTCTCGAAAGGAGTAGAGTGCCAGCTTACTCTCTTATCCTGTGTGTTATTATAAAAAAACCACATAAAACAAAGTAATGGATATAAAAAAAAAAAAAAACATTCTCAATCAATAAGTACCTCTTGGTATTTGCTGTTTGTGTTTGGTATGCCCTTAAAAGAAGAGTCTGCTGAATCAGAACGGTTTTTCGAACTCGAATGACTCCAATATGCCCCGACGGTGCCTATAATCGGCATCTCATCAGGGCTCCGACTGGGAGACTTTCTTGGAGAGTTGGATGCCGAAACTTGCCTTAATTCATCAACAGTCAATGCGCCTAAAATAGGTCGATCTTCAAAACTCCTAACGGATGTAGTACACCCTTCGGACACGGTTTTTTCAGACGTATTCGTCTCGAAGCCGCCAAAACTAGTTTTCTTGGATGGTGTGATTTCCGGCGAAGCCAACCAGTTCGAAAGACTTGCGTCGACTGCTATTTCTTTATTTTCGTTTTTCGATTGGTCCGGTTTTTTCTTAAAAGTCGGTTCCGAACTGAAAGATATACGAGGAAGAGGAGGCCGGTCGAAGCTAGCAGCAGTAGTCAGGTTCTCCTTCTGAGGCTTCAGTACATGTGTCCCTTTCGACTTTGCAGCTTTCCACTGAGTAATATTCTCCACAGGGTTTAGCACCGAGTTAATATAGTCGCTTCTATCTCTGGCATTGGTTTTCGGTCCGAACGTCTTGATTTCCTCATCGGGAAAGATAGAACTTTCAACTTCCTCATTCATGGCTCCCCTCGAAGAATTTCCCGTCCTAGACTCGACCGATTCAGTTAGAACCGGTTCGGACCAAATGTTGTGGCTAGAAATTTTAGTATCAATAATATCTTCATCGTATTCGTCGTAATCATCTTCACCATCCAAGTCATCGTCGGAATCACCATCACCATACTCTTCAGCTTCATCATCATCAGCATCATCACTGTCTCTAGCATTATGGTACCTGTGATTGGGAGGATACGATGCAACACTGGATATGATGGAACTATCTTCCTCGGACATTGCATGTGATGCTTTTGAATCTTTCTGTTCTTCTTTTTCGACATCTGTAGTGCGCTCGGGCAGAGAATTGATACTGTCACGAACGGATGGGACGTGCTCATATGCCGTGACATTTGAGTTAAAGGTAACTTTTTTCTTGGGGCTTGAACTTGTTTGCTCCACTATATCAGGAATGGTTCTACACCAAAAAAATAAATACAATCATTTAAATTCTGTTATACATTAAATGAAACTATGATATGATATTCTCAACAATCAACTATATATTAAATCTGTGAGTAACAACTATTCAAATTTTTTGACAATATGAAGAATTCAAAGAGTTTACAAAAGAAAGAATCGAGGGCTTACTGCAACTCGGGAACCAAGTCGTTGGTAATTGTTTCATTGGTTGATGATTGTTCTGCAATAACTGGATTTTCCTGCTGAACATTTTGAACCCTGTTTCTCTGTGTCAAAGAATTTTATGCTTTGGTTCAGCTCACAGTAAAATATACAAAGATGTGTATGTGTGTGTATATATAGAGTAGTGCTCTTGTGAGACGTCTTACCGTGAGACTGGTCTACTAAAACTAAATTTTAAAACAAAAAAATAATATTAAAAAAAACTCTAAAAAATAAATAAAAAATAAAGTACCTAAAATACTACAAATCAACCCTAAAAAACTGCAAATGAACCTTGAAAAAACCTATGAAAAATTAAAAGAACTACAAAACTGAAAAAAAAACCCATAAAAACTGAAAAAAAAAACTAAAAAACTAATTTTTTTGCTATATATAACGTTTAATCATCACTAATGTAGATGACCACAGTAACAGATTGTTTCATATATGATAGCTTATTTATCCAGATTATAATAAAAAAAAAAAAGGTAGAATAATGCAGGAAACACCTTCCAGTCTTATCTCTTGATTTCATCAAAAAAAAAAAAAAAAAGATCAAGAAAAAATTGTTTTTATAATTCAAAAGAAAAGAGGAAAAATAATACTAGTTATTCTCTCTCTGAACAAACTCTCTGCTCTACCAAAACATACAAGGACAACAAGAACAAATGAAAGTGAAAAAAAAAATGATAATATTAGGTAAATATTAATCAAGCTCTGTCTAATCACTGATGTCATTTATCAGGAACAATCAACCTAATTAAACGGTAGCTATTTCTAAAAACCACAAAACCAAAAAAATAAAAAATAAATAAGAAACCAGAAATTGGTAAAAGCTAAGAAAGGGATCTTTACCTGGCTTTGAGGAGCGCTCCGTTCAACCCTCTGCTTCGCCTCCTTCGCGTAACCCAAACATCCAAGAAAACAACCCATTTTCAGAGAATAATTGATAATCCCGAACAAATCGCTTCCTTTTTTTTAATTGATTTCAGAAAACTATTAATGGTTGAAATGATTAGAGGAGGAGTTCATGAGAGACCGGTCTCCATCTTTCTCCGCAGAGAAGAAAGAAGAGCGAAACGAGAGCTGGGGAGAGAGAAAGGGGGAAAAAAAAGTGAAGTGTGAACATTCAAGTTTTGGTGGGGGATAATAAGGGCTTTTTGCGTGCGTTGTTTTTAAAACAGCAAGTGACCGTTGGAGTCTGACGTTGATGGACACAGCAACATCAATAGTTTCCTGAACTGCTTTTCTACACATGTAGCCATGGGGCGGCCCTATTAGGGGAGAATGTCATGATCCGAAATGCCGTGACCATGTTCACCAAGCAAATGAGATGTCTTCTGGTTAGCCTGAACGTCAGGGCGACATTAGCACTAAGGCGTTGTCTGCTTGGATGCTTCGGTCTGGTCGAGCCAGGCATGCTGACCCGGTCAAGTCTTTGGAGTTTGTCGTTGGGGTAGAATGACTATGAAGGATATCATAGCGGGTACAATACAACCGGTAGGAGCTATTACCGATGATGAACCCTATGGCACGACAAAATTAATTGGCATGCGTATGTTGAAGGACTGATCTGGGGGTGTGAGAGGCCTCGGGATGCCGCATAGACTTGAAAACTCTAATCTCGTGACAAACGGTATCGGAGCCAAAACATCTCTCAGTATGATGTGTTTCGGGATGAACTAATGCAGAAGTTGGTGGGCATGTTCTGCCGGGACGATGAGTACGGGGAGTGATCGTCAGTTCAACGATGGCAAGGTCAAGGAGTGGCTGCTATTAAGGGTGGTATTTCGGAAACGAAAACGAAAACCGAACCGAGAATGACCGGAAAAAGAACCGAAAAAATCAAAACCGAAAAAGATGGATCGAGAAATAGAAAAACAGAATCGGACCGAACTAGTTCGGTTCTCGATTCGGGGTCGGACCAAACCCAGCCGGACCAAAACGGATCGAAGTTAAGGTCAACATATTGAAACGATGTCGTTCTAGTTATTTATAAGTAAACGACGTCCTTTTGTTAGGTAATGCAAAAGATAAAAGGCTGTTAGGTTGCTTTGAGTGGATAAAAGAATGGGTTAGATTAAAGAATGGGAGCACTTCTTAATTTCCAAAACTTTTATGATATCTCTTGTTTTGTGTTAGCATTTTTTCTTCCCTAATTTTTTCCCACGATACAGTATTTATTTTAATGGCATGTAATATATTTAATCTAGTGTATCAAATTCTTTTGATTTTTTCTTGTTGGCTTGTTGTTGTATAAGTTTATCTATTGCATATAATATTAGATTTTATATTGTAAAGAATCGAAAAAATATCAAACCAAACCGAAAACGAACAGAATATTTATAACCGAACTTAACCCAATCGTACTTCAAAGAGAACCGAATCAAACCAAAACCGAATATTTGGTTCAATTCTCGATTTTGGTCAAAATCGAACCAATTGAAACTGAGTCCATCGTGAGCTCATATCCATGCTTTTAGGCGGAAAAGAATATTGAATGAACTGATTCCATGCCACAATGAGAGGTGCTCATAGGCGGATTCAGGGTCCAAAAATCATTGGTGCATCAGACGAACTACGAGGTCGGCTTTGAATTTAGGACGTATTTTCGAGATTCTTTTCATACTATATACAAACATTAACGAAACAAATTCAAATGTAAATAAATTAACATGTAAACAACAAACAAGTAACAAAAAAATTGTAAACATCAAAATATCTCTATTGAAATTGCAATTTGCAAGCTGAAATGAGTAAAAGACTATGTTTTCGATAAGAAGACATGTTCAAATATGTGAACTGAAAGTATAAGTAACAATGAAACTGAAATTAGAATTTGAAATCTGCAACGACGAATGAGTATACAAAATTATAAATTACCTATTTAGAATGTGTGCCAGTAAGAATTAAGAAGCATTATTTCCAACTATTCGTGGAAAGGGAATTAAAAAGCCCTAATGCTAGTAATTTGAAAAACTGCAGTTTAAACCAAATTAGAAAACTTTAAATTGAAATTTGAGAAAAAATTACCACAACCTTAAAAACTTTAAATTTCTACTTAAAATACATCTTGAAATATAAATATCAGGAACGACAGATCGATAGGGTTACTTCTTATCTTTTTAATAGATCAGTACCAAAAAACTTTGCTTTTGTTACAATCAAAATAACGTCGTTTTGGTACTTGTACAGAATATTAGTGCACGTGCACCACTGTGCTTAGTGTGAGTCCACCTTAGAGGTGGTCCTAGGGGATGAGATCAGACGGTCTGAATGAGGGACACCCTTGTATCGTGCAATATACGAGGGATGCTCCACTAGCACGGGGTCGAAAATGACGGGGCTGGGAGTATTCTATCAACGAGATTCAGAATGGGCACAATTACATGAGTGTTTTAAGTTTGCATGGACAATTTGGGGAGGCTTGGCGACAAGCACCTTCCGACAAGAAAGTACCACAGACTCGTAATTCAAGCATTTTGTGTCTGTGAAACTGAAAATTCGATCATGTTGCTCTTGTATATTCGGGATGCACATCGTATTTATATTTGTATTTGTACGACAAAAGAATTGCACAGCGTGAACAATACACAAAATATACAAGAAAAGAAGACAGGTTAGAATTAAATAAGGAAATAAAATACTTAGTACTTATCTCGATGGTTCGTATAGTATATGTAACGTCCTAATTTTAATTTATAGTTAAATCATGAATGTAATACCCCCAGGATATCCGAGTTATATTACAGCGCCGTGAATCCCTACATGGGACCCACCAGGCTGAACAAGCATCATACTCATCGACTCACAGAAACAACAGAAAAATACCTCGTCATAAAGACGCCCAACAAAATAATTCACCCGGTTTAACCGGTCAAACATGACACCATAATCCATCACAACATAATAAACAACAATACAATCCCGACAAGTAAAAGTTCTTAAGTACTCGAGTACTTCTATTAGTTTAAAGACCACAAAGGTAAAAGATAGAAAGCAACAAGACACCACTCGTGCACAATCATCACGCACGGCCATCATCCGCATACATCGTCCAAATACCCATCGTCTCGATGAACTCCGACTGAAATTCATAAAACGAATTTTTCCAAAACGGGTCCCCAGAGGGGTTAGCAATTACGCTAGTACAAGTAACCAAATGAACAATTTACATCTTACACATATAGCAATGCATGAAATCAAGAAATCATAGTTCCAAAACACTCATTCCGGAAATGCCAATAATCAAAACCACATTTGTAAAATGCACCACAATTAACCGCGGACCCACAGCTTCGTGGATCCTCGCGAGACCCCACGGATCTAACCCACAGTGGTTAAAAGCAAGCTCGCGGTTCCACAGCTTCGTGGAGCCCTACCGAGACCCCGTCGGATCTAACCCGTAGTGAGCATACACACACACATAATTTCTCATACAAAACTACTATGTCAAGATCGTAAGTTCATAAGGATACTTGCCTCGGTTAATAGACGGTGATACGAACGGAAAGGAAGAGTTGAACACGACCGCAAGGAACCGGCGGAAATGAACCTAACGATTCGAATAACACAATCACAACCAACTCTAGACGATTACGGAAATGGAATACACCCGGAAACCCGCCTACGATTCATGTATATTCGTACCAAAAATAACAACGAGGGCGGACCACAACCAAACCCTCTCGATTCCGTAAAAATCCGCAAAATATCCATGAATCCGTAGGAAAGCTAAAGATACTAACAATATTAATCGTATTCATCATGAATCCACCAACAAAACGGAACGAATCGGAAGAAAAACCCAAAACCCCCAACTTAATCGAAAATAGGGTTCTAGAAATATTACCTTTGAAGATTCAAGTACTAAGATCCGTAGAACACGCGTTAGATTGATTATCCGGGCCTCACAACCGAAGGAAAATGATGAAAATCGACCCCCGAATGAAGAATGCTTGAGAAGTTCTCCCCCCTTAGACCTCTCTCTCTCGCGCAGGTGAAATGAAGGAGAAAAATGGCCGATCTCGTCTAATAAGGACGAGATTGCATAGTTGACCGCTTTGTGTGCCGCGGCACAGCCGAAGTGTGCCGAGGCACAGGCCAAAAATTACTCCTGTGTTTCGAAGGTGTCAGCAAGACACAGATGCCGCGGCACCGTCTGATCGGGTTTTGGTCGCAGATGACATACGAGTGTGCCGCGCACCGACGGTGTGCCGCGCACTGACAGATCGTGCCGCGGCACGGATGGGTGTGCCGCGGCACACGCATGAATCGCTCGACCAACAATTGGAGAAATTTGTGTGCCGCGGCGCACACACCTTGTGCCGCGGCCCACACCCCTTTTGGGTCCCAAAATGATAAAAATGATCCGGAAAGAGAATAAAAACGATAGGAATCAATATTTGGGGACTAATAACACGAAATGGATCCACGGCAACCCCGAAACGGCGGTTCCGCACAACAATAACGAGAAAACAGTTCAACAGTTGACAGGAAGGACACACTGAAAGGTACACGAGGGGCAGTACGATCGAGAAATACACCAAAGATGAAAATACAAGGGAAAGAAAAAAATGCGGATATTACATTCTACCCCTCTAAAAATAAGTTTCGTCCCGAAACTTTAAGAAACAAACAACTCAGGGTACCTAGCACGCATGCTATCCTCGGTTTCCCAAGTTGCTCCCTCGACACCGTGTCTCGACCACTGCACTTTGACCAAAGGGATGGTTTTATGCCTCAGTCGTTTCTCACGATGCTCCAAAATCTTCAAAGGACGCTCCTCAAAAGTAATATCTTCAGCGATATCAATCTCGCCATAATCAATGACGTGACTAGGATCCGGGACATATTTCCTCAGCTGGGAAACATGAAAAACGCTATGAACATGACTCAAGGCCGGAGGTAACGCCAAGCGGTATGCCAACCCACCTACTCGCTCGACGATCTCAAAGGGGCCGATAAATCTCGGACTCAACTTCCCTTTCTTCCCGAAACGAAAAACTCCCTTCGTCGGCGACACCTTTAGCAAAACGTGGTCTCCCACCTCGAATTCCAAAGGTCGACGACGGACGTCGGCATACGACTTCGCCGACTCTGGCGCCAACATCCGTTCCCGAATTAATTCTATCTTCCGCCTCGTCTCTAAAACGACATCCGGCTCGGTCCCGACCAAATCGGACGCCTCATTCCAACAAATCGGTGATCGACATCGCCGTAACACCCCAATCTAGGCGGATATTACAGTGCCGTAGATCCCCGACTGGGACCCACCAGGCGAATGAAATTGAATGAATTACACAGGGTAAATGTAGTACCGAACCACATTACGAAAATAATTACTCCGATGAGGAGTTTAAGTACAACACACCAGGACAATACCGAATACTAGTGTATTTTATATGAAGATAAAATACACAACACTGAATGAAACGGAGTATCCAAATGAAAATCTGCAGCGGAAAATAAATGACAATAATATGAATAACTGAAAAGAACGGGGCCCCCTACTAGTATCATTGGGACCACTCGCCGTCAACATGTTATTCCCGTGCTTTTGCCTTGCCATGACCGAAAAACAAAATCCTCAAATGGGTCACATACGTAACAACAATCCTCAAGGGTTGAAAATACACAATCATGATATATCTGAAATTATGAATTATTCTGTTGAAACATACGCAATCATACATGCTATATGAATCAACTATCAGTACGGCTCAAAGGAATGGCGCCACACTACGCCCGGATGGAAATGTGTCCGTGCACAAGCCAACAACGATCAATAAACGCGTGGTCTTGTACCTAATCAGTCTAACGAGACACATTGAATCGTGTGCACAGTCCAATTTGATTCCAAAAACCAACACACGACCATAATGTGCCCGACATGAAAATCCTACACATACCAACTGCACGCCAAGATGACCCTAATGCCACAATATGACAAAAGTGACAACGAAAATGAATAATGACTCACCAAGATTAAATGATGGTGAAATGAATGATAGCTCAATGAAATAATCGGAACCGTCGTTCCTTATGACTGAGGTGATTAATTGACAATGACAAGGTTTTGATACGGTTAATACAATGATGAATGAGTTACGATTATGAATGAACAACAACAAAAGGAATGAATATCCTTTTAACCGAGTAAGAATTAACTTACTCAACACCGATGAAGAATGTCCTTCCACGAACAATGTCCTAAATGAAATGTCGGTCGCTCGAACAACCTTGAACAACAATAGTTACCAACAACCGATCAATACACGAATCAAATACGATCATAACCGACCCAAACGTCGATACAACAATATCCGAACTCGTAGATGAACTCTCACGAAAACATTGAGATACCCGTTGGTTAAAACCAAACCCGAATTATCGAACCAACTCCAACATGATTGATTCAAACCAGCAAAACATTATCAATGACATCAATAATCTCATAGAAATCCACAATTCAAGTTTATAATAACGACAATCGGAAATCCCCAAAATAACCGAAGTCAACCCCAAGGGTTCTTGAAATAATTCGAAAATAACCATTAAATCCGTAAGAATATACTTATCCATGGTATATAATCAATATCCTACATATTCCATTGATAATCCAAGCTTACACGAAGAAATCGGGAGGAAAAACCCAAAATCCGAAATTCTAGATCCAAGAGATTAATACCTTTGATTCGATGTTAAGGAGATGATGAAGTGATGATAATCCAACTCAAAGCCTTGAAAATGATGATTGATGATAAAAGCTCGAAGAGAACTCTCCAAAATCGCCCAAATCGCCAAGAACCGACGAGAGTATGAGAAATAGATGACAAATGACGAAATCCGGCTAAACTGTCCAATTTATAGCTATCCGAGTTAGCGTGCGCTAGCCCTTGTGCGTAGCGTGCGCTAACGAGTAGTTTGGGTAATCCAGTATCCACTGTCCGAACACGGTAGCGCGCGCTACGTACCTTTTGTAGCGTGCGCTATGGCCATATCATTAGCGTGCGTTAAAACTCATAGTTAGCGTGCGCTAACGAATTATTTGATGCCCAGCACTGGAATCCAGAAACTATCAGTCCTATGATCTGACCTCGATAGCGTGCGCTACGACCAACAAGTAGCGTGCGCTACAATACCGCTTGCGTACGCTAAACACCACTCCTAGCGTGCGCTATGAATAAATTCAATTCACCCAAGAGTCACCGGATTCAACTCGATCCGACCTTAGCGCGCTTACACCAAATATTAGCGTGAGCTACTATAACCCACTAGCGCGCGCAAATTACCAATCGTAGCGCGTTACTTTATACTCACTGCACCCAAGACCTTCCGGATCGCAACTGTGTTAAGCTTAGCGTGCGCTAATGCTGAGTGGTGGCGTGCGCTACCTGTACTCAATTAGCGTACGCTACAGAGAGTACGTAGCGTGCGCTACTCCTCACGCACAACCCACAATGAAAATGACGATGATGATAAACACGGCACGAAACTCCAATTAGATTAGTGATGAATGACGATTGATACACGATACAATTACTCTGAATGATGAATACCATGATTGAATATGAGTGACAAATGATCAATAATGAGTGAAATTACTGAATATCAACTACTGAATGATAAATACTGAATGATAATTACTGAATTACAACCGGGTATTACATACACCCCCCCTTAAAAGAGTTTCGTCCTCGAAACTAAGGGTAAACAACTCGGGACATGAACTATCCATCACGATCTGCAAACAATAATGTCCAAATAGTTCTCGGGACCAAATCAATCGCACGCCCAAGTCCCCAAGTCTTGACGTCTCGTATCACAATGAACGATCTCCCAAATTATCACGAAGTCTCGGTACGACACCAAAAGGAATGCATCAAACGATCTCAAAATCTCAAGATTCTCAAATACGATCATTATAAGATAGATCAACAATAAATGATCCACAACCACGACACCTTAATACGGATTGAGTTATAGTCATCTGAAAGGCAAGGCTATATATCAAATGTACCCAACATCGATATCCTCCATACCATCGATCTCCTCGATCACAACGATTCAACGAAGACCCAAATCTGAACTCACCGCTTAATATGACCCCAAAGGTTACCAAAACGAGAGTGAATATGATTAATGATAAATGATTAGAAATCCTACAATGATCAATAATAAATCTACGATGTGAAATAATAACGAAATGAGTGATAACTCGAATGAAATTATTGGAACCATTGTTCCCCGTGAAGTGAATGATTGGTTGACAAATATAAGTCTAAACGGGATTGATATATGATGAATGACCTATGCGAATAATTGAACGGCGATGAAATGAATGATTATCCTATTACCGAGCAAGAATTAACTTGCTCAACACCGGTGATGAATGTCCTGTTGTAACACTGTTAAAGCATACAACAGTTGAACTCGCTGCCTAAGATGAAGATGCTCTCCCAGCACGAATACGACTAGAACGATCTCTTGGACGTCGGAGTCCGATGTCCCTCTGAACTCTTTCCATACCGAGGCAGGAAAGTCACGTGATAATTACAGATCTCGTATGAAGATTGCATTATGATTTCAAGACGAAATGATAACAATGAGCATACACGCTCTAACAAAATGAATGCATTAATAATGCAATAAAACGATCGTCGACATGACGCCGTGATATGAGAAGATCGCAAGAAAAAAAACAAGTGAGGTGACAAGCCTATCTGATGAAATTCCTGAAATGATTACCTTGAACAAGCTCACAAGGTTGAAAAATTTGATTCACAAGATCAACAACTGAACCGTGAGATGGACTGGATGGTTAATGAATTAATCGAACAATGAGATTGACTCCGTGATGAATGAATTGATTGAACAATGAGATTAACTGAGTGATGAATGAATTGATTGAACAATGAGATTGACTGAGTGATGAATGAATTAATTGAACAATGAGATTAACTGAGTGATGAATGAATTGACTGAACAATGAGATTAACTGAGTGATGAATGAATTGACTGGACAATGAGATTGACTGAGTGATGAATGAATTGACTGAACAATGAGATTGACTGAGTGATGAATGAATTGACTGAACAATGAGGTTAACTGAGTGATGAATGAATTGACTGAACAGTTTTAGAAAATCCTTCCACAAACCGCTGATAGTAATCGGCTAATCCGAGAAAGCTTCGGATTTCCATAACATTTCTCGGAGGTAACCAATCTTGGGTAGCCTCCGTCTACTGAGGATCAACCCGCACTCCATCTGATGAAATTACCTGTCCGAGAAAAGTCACTTCGGACATCCAGAAATCACCTTTGGAAAAACTTTCCATAAAGTTGCTCTCGTCTTAACACGTCGAGAACCTGATGAAGATGGACCTCGCGTTCCTCTCGGTCATGAGAAGATCAAAATGTCGTCTATGAAGACAACAACAAACTGATCCAAAAGTCGATGAAAACCTGATTCATTAACTCCATGAATACCGCAGGTGCATTAATCAACCCAACCGGCATAACCGCAAACTCATAATGACCATAGCGTGTTCGAAATGCCGTCCTCGTGATATCCGACTCTCGAATCCGCAACTGATGATATCCAGATCTTAAGTCGATCTTGGAAAATACCAAGCTCCCCAAGTTGATCCAAAAGATCATCGATATGGGGTAGAGGATATTTATCCTTGATCATCATCTGCTCAACTCCCGTAATAATACACACACGAACGAACCATACTTCTCCTTGACAGATAACACCGGTGCTCCCCACGGGGCGCACTCGGTTGGAGATAACCTTCCTCGCACAATTACTCAAGTTGAGTCTCCAATTTACGCATTTCGGGGCCATCCGATATGGTGTCTTCGATAACGGGGCGCACGGCTCCAACTCACTCGTGAATTCCACAACACTATGTGAAGGCAACCAAGTAACCCTTGGGGAAATACATCGTCAATCGATTTCAATGATACCACGAATGATTGAACACCTCGATTGTCTAAGAACTGCAAAAGGTGACAATGATATAATGAATGATTAAGTAACTCGATTGCCCATGAACGGCCAATCGATGAAAATGATACAATGAATGATTGAATAACTCGATTGCCTATGAACGGCCAATCGATGACAATGATGTAATGAATGATTGAATAACTCGATTGCCTATGAACGGACAATCGATGACAATGATATAATGAATGATTGAATAACTCGATTACCTATGAACGGCCAATCGATGACAATGATATAATGAATGATTGAATAACTCGATTGCCTATGAACGGCCAATCGATGACAATGATATAATGAATGATTAAGTAACTCGATTGCCCATGAACGGCCAATCGATGAAAATGATACAATGAATGATTGAATATCTCGATTGTGGAATTCCTCTGCTTCCGTCATATTAAAAATTCCTCTGGAACAACGGGGATCACCTCCCTGAAGCACACATTCGACATCCAACGACGGAAATGATAGTGACCATATGCTTACGAACATTGAAAATGATATCGTGACAATCCATCTAAGTGACACTCAATATTATATCGTCCTTAGATAAGTCCACCACGATTAGGTCCACTAACCAATCGCGGTCATTAAGCTTACCTTGGTATAATTTCCGAAAACCTTCCATCGTTAGGTACACCGATGGTATGAGGTCCACAAGCAATAGGACTAACCGAATTAAGTCTATTCAATCATGACTCGAAAATGAATGAATGCGGTGCATCAGTATCTAAAGGTACACACGGGTTGAAATAAAATTACGAGTATACCTGAGATCGTTCGGACCACCGGATCGTTGATCCTTTTCATCACATGAATCCGGGACCTGCCGGCTCCCGAACCGGACGCTCCCGTCTGATAAATATGAGCTCCACCTTTGATTGCTTCCATTGTCTTAAACGACGCTGACAAAGTAGTCTGATTCTGAATCGCTGATTGTTTCGGGGCCTGAGATGCCGCCGGAGCTGACTTAGAGTCCTTTCGGCAAAAACGGGCCTTATGCCCAGAATTCCCACAATTATGACATGTGATAGACGGCGTCGTACACCTAGTACTGAAATGGCCCGGTGCCCCACAGTTGAAACAGATGATGGCCGAATCGGGCCGGATCGAGATCCCGCAGATTAGGTGCCGTAGAGGTCGCCGAAACGTTAGGACCCGCACGAGGTTTCTTGGAGGTTGACCGACCGCCTTCGACCGATTACGCCGTTGATTTCTTGTAGACAGATGAAGTTTGTTGCTCAGCAATTTCATTAGCAAAGCAGTTTATACGTGAGAGTCCTCTCGATTAATTCGCCGCAGAGGCGCAATGATGATTAAGCAATTGCATATGGGTCATCATGACTCGCATAAAAGTGAGTGGATCAACCCGAACATCTTCTCGATCGAGCCAAGTCCTGGATACGATTTCCGATAGCGAGTGATTATTTCCCGAGCTCGGCCCGCACCGCGCCTCTCCCCGTGCATCCTTTGACATCTCTCTCCATATCAAGTAGGAAGGTCGCATAATGATTATATTCCCGCATGAATATCACGTTATGATTATGTCATGAGATGATGAAAATTAGCATATGCGCTCTAACACAGTGATTACATGAATGATTAACTGAGGTGACATGATCATCTGATGAAATTCTAGAAATGAGTATCTTGAACAAGTTAACCAGGTTGATGATATGATCTTCCAGATCAATAACTAAGTAATGAAATGAATTGAGTAATTAATGAGTTAACATGATCGTCCTGATCATAATGAATGATGAAATGAATTGAGTGATTAGTGAGTTAACATGATCGTCCTGATCATGATGAATGATGATGTTTGAGGATTGTTAATTGAGGAGTGATGAATGAATGATTATTGCCAGAAATTATACCATGGCGTTAGAAATCTTACAGTTCTTTCGGTCTGATTGGCTCGGCATTTGCACAGGTCACACGTGACGCGAAAGTCCAATGATACTAGTCCGATGATGATGATTTCAAATGAGACATAACTCGGAAGGTAGTATTCAAAACCACGCTCTGATACCAACTCTGTAACACCCCAATCTAGGCGGATATTACAGTGCCGTAGATCCCCGACTGGGACCCACCAGGCGAATGAAATTGAATGAATTACACAGGGTAAATGTAGTACCGAACCAAATTACGAAAATAATTACTCCGATGAGGAGTTTAAGTACAACACACCAGGACAATACCGAATACTAGTGTATTTTATATGAAGATAAAATACACAACACTGAATGAAACGGAGTATCCAAATGAAAATCTGCAGCGGAAAATAAATGACAATAATATGAATAATCAAAAGAACGGGCCCCTACTAGTATCATTGGGACCACTCGCCAACATGTTATTCCCGTGCTTTTGCCTTGCCATGACTAAAACAAAATCCTCAAATGGGTCGCCACGTAACAACAATCCTCAAGGGTTGAAAATACACAATCATGATATATCCAAATTATGAATTATTCTTGAAACATACGCAATCAAACATGCTATATGAATCAACTATCGATGCGGCTCAAAGGAATGGCGCCACACTACGCCCGGATGGAAATGTCCGTGCACAAGCCACCAACGATCAATACACGCGTGGTCTTGTACCTAATCGCCTCACGAGACACATTGACTCGTGTGCACACCCAATGTGAGGCCAACAACCAACACACGACCATAATGTGCCCGACATGAAAATCCTACACATACCAACCGCACGCCAAGATGACCCTAATGCCACAATATGACAAAAGTGACAACGAAAATGAATAATGACTCACCAAGATTAAATGATGGTGAAATGAATGATAGCTCAATGAAATAATCGGAACCGCTGCTCCTTATGACCGAGGTGATTAATTGACAATGACAAGGTTTTGATACGGTTAATACAATGATGAATGAGTTACGATTATGAATGAACAACAACAAAAGGAATGAATATCCTTTTAACCGAGTAAGAATTAACTTACTCAACACCGATGAAGAATGTCCTTCCACGAACAACGTCCTAAATGAAATGTCGGTCGCTCGAACAACCTTGAACAACAATAGTTACCAACAACCGATCAATACACGAATCAAATACGATCATAACCGACCCAAACGTCGATACAACAATATCCGAACTCGTAGATGAACTCTCACGAAAACATTGAGATATCCGTTGGTTAAAACCAAACCCGAATTATCGAACCAACTCCAACATGATTGATTCAAACCAGCAAAACATTATCAATGACATCAATAATCTCATAGAAATCCACAATTCAAGTTTATAATAACGACAATCGGAAATCCCCAAAATAACCGAAGTCAACCCCAAGGGTTCTTGAAATAATTCCGAAAATAACCATTAAATCCGTAAGAATATACTTATCCAAGGTAGATAATCCATATCCAACATATTCCAATGATAATCCAAGCTTACACGAAGAAATCGGGAGGAAAAACCCAAAAATCCGAAATTCTAGATCCAAGAGATTAATACCTTTGATTCGATGTTAAGGAGATGATGAAGTGATGATAATCCAACTCAAAGCCTTGAAAATGATGATTGATGATAAAAGCTCGAAGAGAACTCTCCAAAATCGCCCAAATCGCCAAGAACCGACGAGAGTATGAGAAATAGATGACAAATGACGAAATCCGGCTAAACTGTCCAATTTATAGCCAGTCCAGGTTAGCGTGCGCTAGCCCTTGTGCGTAGCGTGCGCTAACGAGTAGTTTGGGTAATCCAGTATCCACTGTCCGAACACGGTAGCGCGCGCTACGTACCTTTTGTAGCGTGCGCTATGGCCATATCATTAGCGTGCGTTAAAACTCATAGTTAGCGTGCGCTAACGAATTATTTGATGCCCAACACTGGAATCCAGAAACTATCAGTCCTCTGATCTGACCTCGATAGCGTGTGCTACGACCAACAAGTAGCGTGCGCTACAATACCGCTTGCGTACGCTAAACACCACTCCTAGCGTGCTCTATGAATAAATTCAATTCAGTCCAGTAGTCACTGGATTCAACTTGATCCGACCTTAGCGCGAGCTATACCAAATATTAGCGTGCACTACTATAACCCACTAGCGCGCGCTACTTAGCATTCGTAGCGTGCGTTACTTATAACTCACCTGCAGTCCAGTACCTTCTGGACTGCAACCAGGTTAAGCTTAGCGTGCGCTAATGCTGAGTGGTGGCGTGCGCTACCTGTACTCAATTAGCGTACGCTACAGAGAGTACGTAGCGTGCGCTACTCCTCACGCACAACCCACAATGAAAATGACGATGATGATAAACACGGCACGAAACTCCAATTAGATTAGTGATGAATGACGATTGATACACGATACAATTACTCTGAATGATGAATACCATGATTGAATATGAGTGACAAATGATCAATAATGAGTGAAATTACTGAATATCAACTACTGAATGATAAATACTGAATGATAATTACTGAATTACAACCGGGTATTACAATCGCCGCCCATAAAGTGCCTCATACGGTGCCATCCGAATCAACGCGTGCCAACTGTTGTTGTACGTGAATTCGATCAATGGCAAATGTTCCTACCAGTCACTACTCCAATCGAGAGCACAGGCACGCAACAAGTCCTCGAACGTCTGGATAGTGCGTTCTGACTGTCCATCTGACTGGGGATGAAAAGAGGTACTCAAACGCAACCGGGTACCCAACGCCTTATGCACCGCCTGCCAGAAGTGCGATACAAAACGGACATGACGATACGAAACAATAGACTTCGGTGTACCATGAAGTATCACGATCTGCGCGATAAACACACGAGCTAACTTCTCCGGCCCCAAGTGTCCTTGATGCCCGAATATGTGCCGACTTGGTCGACGATCGACAATCACCCATACCATATTCATGCCCGACCTCGATCTCGGCGGACTCGTAATGAAATCCATCGATATATCTTTCCATTTCCATTCCTAACGGAAGTGATCGCAAAAGCCCAAATGGCCGATGCTCGATTTTGACTTGCCGGCAAGTCAAACACCTTGCTACAAACTGCGCGACCTCCTCCTTCATGTCATTCCACCGAAGTTCCTTCTCAAGTCCTTGTACATCTTACTCGAACCAGATGAACGGAGTAAGGTGTAGCATGGGCCTCCCGCAAAATACTGTCTCAACTCGAGTCGTTCGGCACACAAAGCCGACCTCAAACCTCAAAATGCCATCGTGAATCACAAATCCAGAGACTTTCTTTTAAGAACGTTCTCTCGGATTTGAGTAATCATCGGGTCCTCCGATCGCTTCACTTAATCTCATCGATCAAAGACGCGAACTTTCCAAAGCACGAAATTGCCCGACAGCTTCCTGCAATGTAACCTCAACATCTAACTCGATTAAAGCTCGCCAAGCTCTGACCGAGACGTAAGGATCTCAAGCGATCGCAATGCAATCGGTTTCGACTCAAGGCGTCGGCCACGACGTCGCCTTGCCCGGATGATAAAGGATTTCGAGGTCATAATCCTTAATCAGTTCTAACCACCTCCTCTGCCTCATATTCAACTCCCGCTGAGTAAATATGTATTTCAGACTTTTATGATCGGTAAAAATCTGACATGCAGAGCCGAAAAGATAGTGACGCCAAATCTTGAGCGCGAATACGACTGCCGCTAGCTCCAAATCATGGGTAGGGTAGTTAAGCTCATACGGCCTCAACTGTCTCGACGCAAAGGCAATGGTCTTGCCGTGCTGCATTAATACGCACCCAAGACCCTGACCCAAAGCATCGCTATAAACGGCGAATCCCTCGTTGCCACACGGCAACGCCAAAACCGGAGCTGAAGTCAAACGCTTCTTCAGCTCCTCAAAATCGAATCGCCTCGTCATTCCGCATTTAACTTCTGATTTCTCGAGCAATCGTAAGTGGTCGAGCCGCCGAGAAACTCGACGAACCTACGGTAGTAGCCACCAAACCCAAGAAACTTCTGAGCTCTCTCACGTTTTGGGCGGTGCCCAATCCAACACCGCCTCGATCTTCTCGCGGATCTACACGAACCCCTACTGAAATCACGTGACCCAAAAACATCACTTCCGTCAGCCAGAACTCACATTTCGAGAACTTCGCATAGAGTTGCTCGGCCCTCAAAATGTCTAACACTATCCGCAAATGATGGGCATGCTCTTCCTCGTTCCTCGAATAAATAAGAATATCGTCAATGAAGACGACGACACACTTATCCAAATACTCGATAAAGACTTTGTTCATCAACTGCATGAACACCGCCGACGCATTAGTTAACCCGAAAGGCATAACTACAAACTCATAATGTCCGTATCTCGTCCGAAAAGCTGTCTTCGGCACATCGGACTCTCTCACCCGGAGCTGATAGTACCCCGATTTCAAATCAATCTTCGAGAATACCGCAGCTCCCTGCAACTGGTCGAACAAGTCATCAATTCTCGGCAAAGGATACTTGTTTTTGATGGTCACCTTGTTTAGTTCGCGATAGTCGATACACAAACGTAGTGAACCATCCTTCTTCCGCACAAACAGGACCGGTGCGCCCCAAGGCGAGGCGCTCGGTCGAACATACCCCGACTCAAGAAGCTCACTCAACTGCTTCTTCAACTCGGACATTTCTGAAGGTGCCATGCCATAGGGCGCCTTTGAAATAGGAGCCGCACCCGGCTCTAACTCTATAGCGAACTCGACCTCGCGATCCGGTGGCAATCCTGGTAACTCGTTAGGAAAAACATCAGGAAACTCATTAACGATTGGAATCAACGAAAGCTCGACTCCACCACTCTCCGCCTTCAAGGCGTAGCACCAATTTCCGGTACACCCCTTTCGCAGGAGTCTCATCGCCTTCAAGGCGTTAATACGATTCTGTTCCCCTCTTTCGCCCGGCGAAAGAGTGCTCGGTGCCATCATCGGCTAACATGGTGATAATTCTCGTGCGGTAGTTCATGATTGCACCATGCCGCTCGAGCCAATCATCCCCGAGAATTAAGTCCTCACCCTGAATACCCACAACAATAAGATTAGAGGGCCAAGCCCTCTCACAAATAAACACAGAACAGTCTCGAACCTCCTGATCACCAACGATCCTATCACCGCTAGGAAGCTTAACGATGAAGGGCTCACAAGGCGTCAAACGGTCGAGACTCAAACGGCGTACACAATCCAGAGATATGAACGAATGCGTAGCACCGGAATCGAAAAGCACACTGACATGATGAGAAAGAATATAAACGGTACTGCCGCCACTAGAGTCACTGGGTCATCGGCTCTCCGCATCTCATAGACACGCGGGTGGGCCGAGCCGACACCGAAGCTCCCCTTAGAGGGCTGACCCGACCTCTCCCCCGACTAGCACTCGGCGGAGATTGAGGAGCAAACGATCCTCGATTCACACTTGGTTCCCTAGGCGCTGGAATGGAAGCCCGGCACCAAGGATTTTCTCCTCTCAAAGACAGAAGCGGCCTTGTGACCCAACCTGCCACACTGATTACGTCAAGAAAGGGTTCGGACAAATACGACCGATGTGGCCTGCCGCCACGCTTAAAGCATTTCACCTCTCGAGAAGGGGCACTGCAGCCCTATGGGGAAACCAGAGATCGAGTTGGGCCACCACCAATGGAAAAGTTAGCAGATCAAATTTCACGACCCCCACCTTTGTGGCCCGAAAATTCCCGTGGACTTCTGCTTACTCTCGCGGCCGCCTCACTGGCCGTCACGGACATATCGTAAGCAAGGGCCCTACTCGTAATCCTTCAAGGTAGTACAGACGAGCCACGACATGTAGTCCCGAATAGACAATTTCATCCTTCGAAAATGGAAAATTTTGTCGCTCTCTCGACAACTTGGGTCTTCACATAACCCAACTCCTTGTTAAAATCAGCAATAGCTTGAGATACGGGGATATCCCGCGGTTGAGCATCATAAAAACATGTACCCGGCCTCGTCTGACGGCCACGGCAATATTCGGCCTCCATAAATTCTTGAAACTCACCCACGAAGCAAAGATGATCTTTGGGCCCAACGGCCTCCCACCACCCGTAGAAGGCCCCTGTGAGAAAGTATTGAGCAATAGGGACTTTACGGTCCTCGGGACAGATTGGTAGCAAGGAAGACTTTAGATATCTCCTTGATCCACCCTTCCCACCCAATCGGCCTAAGCTCCCAAAATTGAGGAGGATGCATCTTGATGACATCTTGGAGCCAACGGCTCGCTCCGCCCGATTAACATGGGCTTGTTCCGGTTCTCGAACCGCCCGAGCTATTGCCGCCATTTGGTTCACCATTTGTTGCATAACAAATGCAATACCAAGGTCGGGCGCGCTCCCGAGAAGAAGCATGATCGTGACGGCCGCCGCATCGCGGCCTCAAGATCGTGGACGTGGCCGCCCCACCGGCTGCCCCACGTCCCCGGCCGCGTCCTCGACCACGACCGCGACCACGACCACGACCTCTTCCAGCATCCATACTGGAGTTAAATAAGTAGCAAAAGCCATACGATGGTAAGTACAAGAAAAGAACGATCGCAAATCGAGAACTAGAGGTACGATACAAGAGTATAAGGAACAGAGGAAAGGAAAACTTACGGGCACTGGAAGTACCGGAATCATGGCAGCGTGATGATGATGTGCAAAACAAAATACAACAAGACCCAATAAACCGACAAGCCTAGGTATCCATAAACCTAGTGCTCTGATACCATTTTCTGTAATACCCCCACGATATCCGAGGTATATTACAGCGCCGTGAATCCCTACATGGGACCCACCAGGCTGAACAAGCATCATACTCATCGACTCACAGAAACAACAGAAAAATACCTCGTCATAAAGACGCCCAACAAAATAATTCACCCGGTTTAACCGGTCAAACATGACACCATAATCCATCACAACATAATAAACAACAATACAATCCCGACAAGTAAAAGTTCTTAAGTACTCGAGTACTTCTATTAGTTTAAAGACCACAAAGGTAAAAGATAGAAAGCAACAAGACACCACTCGTGCACAATCATCACGCACGGCCATCATCCGCATACTGGTCCAGCGCCCGCTCGTCTCGATGAACCTGACCTGAAATTCATAAAACGAATTTCCCCAAAACGGGTCCCCAGAGGGGTTAGCAATTACGCTAGTACAAGTAACCAAATGAACAATTTACATCTTACACATATAGCAATGCATGAAATCAAGAAATCATAGTTCCAAAACACTCATTCCGGAAATGCCAATAATCAAAACCACATTTGTAAAATGCACCACAATTAACCGCGGACCCACAGCTTCGTGGATCCCTGCCGAGACCCCGTCGGATCTAACCCACAGTGGTTAAAAGCAAGCTCGCGGTTCCACAGCTTCGTGGAGCCCTACCGAGACCCCGTCGGATCTAACCCGTAGTGAGCATACACACACACACACACAATTTCTCATACAAAACTACTATGTCAAGATCGTAAGTTCATAAGGATACTTGCCTCGGTTAATAGACGGTGATACGAACGGAAAGGAAGAGTTGAACACGACCGCAAGGAACCGGCGGAAATGAACCTAACGATTCGAATAACACAATCACAACCAACTCTAGACGATTACGGAAATGGAATACACCCGGAAACCCGCCTACGATTCATGTATATTCGTACCAAAAATAACAACGAGGGCGGACCACAACCAAACCCTCTCGATTCCGTAAAATTCCGCAAAATATCCATGAATCCGTAGGAAAGCTAAAGATACTAACAATATTAATCGTATTCATCATGAATCCACCAACAAAACGGAACGAATCGGAAGAAAAACCCAAAACCCCCAACTTAATCGAAAATAGGGTTCTAGAAATATTACCTTTGAAGATTCAAGTACTAAGATCCGTAGAACACGCGTTAGATTGATTATCCAGGCCTCACAACCGAAGGAAAATGATGAAAATCGACCCCCGAATGAAGAATGCTTGAGAAGTTCTCCCCCCTTAGACCTCTCTCTCTCGCGCAGGTGAAATGAAGGAGAAAAATGGCCGATCTCGTCTAATAAGGACGAGATTGCATAGTTGATCGCTTGTGTGCCGCGGCACGTGCCAAAAATTACTCCTGTGTTTCGGCGGTGCCGCAAGACAGCTGCAGCCGCGGCACCTTGCAGATCGGGTTTTGGTCGCATATGACATACGAGTGTGCCGCGGCACCGGACGGGTGTGCCGCGGCACTGACTCGGCACTGTGCCGCGGCACTGACTCGGCACTGTGCCGCGGCACCGGATGGGTGTGCCGCGGCACACACAACAGATCGCACGACCCACAAATGGAGAAATTTGTGCCGCGGCGCACACACCTTGTGCCGCTGCCCACACCCCTTTGGGTCCCAAAATGATAAAAATGATCCTAAAGAGAATAAAACGATAGGAATCAATATTTGGGAACTAATAACACGAAATGGATCCACTAAGACCCAAACGGCGGTTCCGCACAACAATAACGAGAAAACAGTTCAACAGTTGACAGAAAGGACACACTGAAAGGTACACGAGGGGCACTACGATCGAGAAATACACCAAAGATGAAAATACAAGGGAAAGAAAAAAAAATGCGGATATTACATTGAAAACATGTATAATTTTTTTTTTTACTTTTATTATCTTAATTTAAAAATTTCCTTTAAATAAAATAATAATGTGCGGAAGCTATATACTAATATAATATCACATAAATAACATTTAGAGGAAGAACTATATATATATATATATATATACAAAAAATTCAAAGTAAACTTTAGTGATTAAATAAATGCAAGGAATTAATGAAAATCCAATTTAAAATGCAACCAAAATATTAAGTACAGAATTTATACTACATCTAATTACGTAAAATTATACTAACGTTCATCATTTATAGAAAATAAGGCAATTTCTAACGTTCGCAAAGCATTCAAATTACAATTTGAAAGATTCTTCGTAAATTAAAATATAATTAGTAATATTAAGAGTTTAATGTTTATATTGATACCATCTTCCACCAGTACCACGCCAGCTCCATTAACCTAAAACATTTTATAAAAATTTGGGGTAAGCTTGAGCTTAGTGAGGTTATACATGTCACATATGAATATATCACGAATAATTGAACAAATAAATATTTCTGTTATGTTTTTACGTGTATTTCTACACTGAGTACTCGGAGCCCAAAGGCTAACTGAGCTCGAAGGCTAACTGTTCTGTGTACTGGAAGTACAATTCTTCTGTTCTGTCTGTATGACATGATAAATCACATCATAATTTATAATATATGCCAAATAACATATATACATACTAGACATGTAATTTTGTAGGAAATAAGTGAAAATGAAACCACACCTCAATTGATGTAGCGTGACTAAGTGTTGATGCTCGACTTGTGAAATCTTAGGCCCAAAAGTTCTCGTCGTTATCTACAATAAAATAATTTGACATTATTATTAAAGTATGAAATATATAATAATACAAACTAAATAGATTAAAATATTTGAATTTAAAAAGATGTAATTTGAGATATTAGAAATTGAAGAGGAATAAAATCAAAAGATAAAAGAGTTCAGGGGTTAAATTGAAATTTGGATTAAAATTGTTGGGGTATAAAATCCAACACTAGGTCATCCCATCCCACACGCCTCTTCCTCTCTTCTCTTCCACGCTGCCGCGTTATCCATTTTTTTTCCTCGCCTGTCCTTCTCTGCTCTTCTATTTTCTCTCAAAAAAAAAAAAAACTCACACACACACTCGGCTCCGCACACGATTTGAGCGGTGGGGGGTGACATCATAGGTGCAGCGAGCAGTCAGACCCGCAGAAAACATAAGGGCTTCGACCCTGGTCATCCGGCCTGTGACGGAGAAGACTGCGCTGGCGATGGTGGTGGTCGCGAGTGGAGCGACGAAGAGGCGGGTGGTGGCTGGATTTCTCTGGGCTGGAGATGGGTTCCCGTCTATTCGGATTTCAAGACTTGGCTCGAATCTGGAGCACGGCCGATCCGACGGGTTTTATTAATTTTTTTTTTCTACTTCTCTGGTTTTGATTTTTTTTTAGGAGATTTGATACTATGAACAAAATGGAAGATGAGAATGACGATTTTGACAGAAAAGAAAATTAGAGGTTTTGATTTTTACCTTTTACTGGAGTGTGATAGATATGTAGATTGTGAATCGGTATGAATTTTTTTTTTGCTGTGAGTTTGATTTCTATCAGTGTGTGTTATATACCGCCAGAAGAAGAATTAGAGAAAACCCAAATGAATGTATCTTAATTTGTTTAATAATTGGGATTAAATGCATTGATTTGTGATCTTACTGTTGGGGAGAAATTTGAAAACGTCAGTGTAAAGGAAGAAAAATGTTTCCTACAAATTTCAGATGAGTGGATAAATAATATTGAGCCGGGAAAAAAAACAAGGTGATAATTGGATTGAAAGTAGATATTTAAATAATTAGACCACTTAATATATAAATAGCTATAATATTTTAAATATTATGAGTTTTGACTCAACGAAAATTAAATAAAAAAATGTTAATACTATTACTAATAATAATAATAATAACAGTGATATCAATACTGTTAATAATAATAATGATAATAATAATAATTCACGAATATTACATTCTACCCTCATTGAAAAATTTTAGTCCTCGAAAATTAATATCATACCTTGATTCTAGAAATAGGGATAATGAGCTTGAAACTCTTCTTCGCGCTCCCAAGTAGCTTCAACCTTTCCATGACGATTCCACTGTACTTTCATCAATGTGATATCTTTGTTTATCAATTTGTGATCTTTCTTCTCTGATATTGCACACGGTAGCTCCTCATACATTAAATCTTTGTTAACGTCCAAATTCGCGTAGCTGATTACATGACTCGGATCGTGCGCATACTTTCTGAGCATAGAGACATGGAATACATTGTGTACTGAAGCAAATTCGGGTGGTAAAGCGAGTTGATATGCTAAATCTCCGATTCATTCAGGAATTTCGAATGGCCCGACAAATCTCGGTCGAAGTTTTCCCCTTTTTCCAAAACGAAAAATTCGTTTTATTAGGGCCACCTTTAAAAATACTTTATCTACAACGTCAAAATGTAACTCCTTTCTATGCTTATCAACATATGACTTCTGTCGGTCCTGAGCAATTTTAATTCTCTCTCGGATCATCTTAATTTTTCCGACTGTTTTCTCAACCAACTCAGGTCCCAATACATTTCTTTCTCCAACTTCATCCCAATACAATGGAGATCTACATGTTCTTCCATACAGAGCTTCGTATGGTGCCATCCCAATTGTAGCTTGATAACTATTATTATAGGCAAATTCAACCAAAGGTAGCAGTGATTCCCAATCACCATTTGCATCCAGTATGCATGCTCTTTGTAATACCCGTACTTTTTATTGATTGTTTGACCTTGCCGTTCTTCCTTTTTTGTCGCTCTGTAAACACTTTGAGATGTTGTCGGTGTTGATCTAAAGTTTTGTACCTTGTTTGGATCATGATCGTGTTGTTTAGACCTTTCGGCAGTATTCTGGGTCAGGAAGATAGCGCACACTAGGCCTAGGCTAACGCACGCTATTTCAACTTGAGTAGCACACGCTAGCTTTGAGCCTTAGCGGACGCTAGCATTCGGAGCATGGCAGAGGCAGTAGCTAATTCTGCCCTCTGGACTAGCAGTTAGTGCACGCTAGGAGTTCGTTAGCGCACATTATTCGTGTTCAGTAACATGCGCTAACATTATCTATAGCGCATCCTAACGAGCTGGCTCGGCAGAGGCAGTGAGGTATTCCTACTTTCTAGACTATCAGTTAACATACGCTAGGCAGCGACTAGCGCATGCTATAAGTGTTGTGTAGCGCGCGCTAGTGCCCAGTCGTAACGCACGCTAGGGAGTTGGACAGTGAACTGGAACTTTGGCATGACACCAGTTAGCGCACGCTAAGGCTTGGTAGCGCATGCTAACGTCGTAGGCCAGTAGCCACTGGACTACCGGGTGACCCTGTTAGCGCACGCTAATCTTGAAGCTTAGCGCACGCTAAGCAAACGCAGTATATAAGGGTCAGTCAACCCCTGCACTTGTCATTTCACATCTTTTTCACTCTTTGCGATGGGAGAGCTCAGGATTAGGCGATTTGAGGTGGTCCTTCTTCAACAATCATCATCTTTGGTTAGATAACAAAGATTACACAACATCTAATCCATTTCCATCTTCCAAATCAAGGTAAAATCCTTAGAACCCTAGTTTTGGGAACATTTAGGGATTTTCTTAGATTCGTCCGATTTATCCATTTTGGAGCTTGAGATCTTTGTGATTATGATGTATCTACCCCATACCCACGTTTCCACTACGATTATATGTATTGTTTTGCATCTTGTTCAGACTTGATAGGGTTTGGGTGATTTACAAACCTCTACGTGATTGTCTTTGTATTTTCACGAATCGTAGGCGGGTTTTGGGAGTTTCTTCGTGTAACTTAAGTATGGATGATTGATTATCATATTCCTTACGAATCGTTTAGGTGCCGGAAGTGTGTTCTTGGACCTACCAAATTTATACTCTTTTCTTTCCAATTTCTCGATGTCTCAAAGGCAAGTATATGTTTATATTGGACGTTCTCGACTTTGAAAGTAAGATATATGAATTGAATGATGGTTTATATCCATTCTGGGATGGACGGACAGGTCCTCTGAGGGTTCCATAGCCTTTGGTGCGGTTCCGCAGATATTTTGGGTTAACCACTATGGGACAGGCCGACGGGTCCTCTAAGGGTTCCGTAGCCTCTGGTGCGGTTCCGCTGTTAATTATTATGTATTGAATGTGATGCTATGAGATTTAGTTATTTCGGAATACTAGTCTTGAGTTGATGAGATGATGATTACATTTACTTTATTGTCGAGGAGTATTGTGTTTCATATTCGATATACTTGTACAAGATATTCGACGGCTAACTCCTTTATGGGGGAAGTACCTTTCATGTATTTCAGGATCCAGGAGAGCGGATAGGCATGTACCGGGTCGGTATGAAGATGATGGGAAAGTGTGATTCTGTGTCTTATCTCTGGTTATGTTTTGTATTTCCTCCGTTTCAGTGATGTTGTACTTGGATTGTTTTTTAGTACTCGAGTACTGTATTCGGTTTCCTTGATGTTTCGGCTTGTGTCGCTATGGTATTGCTTTGTGATGTCTTGTATTCGGATTTATTGGATATGGTTTTGAATACTATTTTATTGTCTCCCATTTGATTGTACTTGGACCTTCCCGGTCAAAGTTTATAGTTCCGCGTATAAATATCCTTGTGGGTCCCACGACGGGGCTCACGGCACTGCAATATACGCTGAATAACTTGAGGCTGTTACAGAATATGGTATCGGAGCTTAGGTTTATGGATACCTAGGCTGTCGGTCTTTTGGGTCGATTGAGTCATCATTTGCCATCATCACAGTGCGACCGGTACTTGTAAGACCTCTTACTCTCTTAGTGTTTCCTTAATCACTTTACTTTTGAATTGGTATTTTGGAATCGGTCACTTCGATGACGTGCGATTTGAATTGTACTTACATGCTTTGTGTATCCTTCAGAATGTATGCTGATAGGGGACAGACACGAGGCCGTGGTCATGGCGCGGATGAGGACGTGGCGCGACCGCTTCCCTCAGTTCCGTTGCGGGGTTGACCACCCCTAGTTTATCTAACTCAGTACATCCTGATACCGAGGGTCATCACGAACAGTCGACCAGCCAAGGGAATAACGCATATTTTGGAGTTACGAATGTCCTTCAACAATTGGCTAACCAGATGACTATCCTGGCCCAAGCCGTTCAACTGAACCATCCGAACCCGACATCGGATGCCTTGCTTCAGAATGTGATCCGTATGTACCCTCCGCAGTTCAGCGGTGGTAGAGACCCAGTGGGTTGGGAGAATTGGTTAGCGGAGTTAGAGAAAGTGTTTGAAGCGGTCGATTGTCCGGAAGTGAGGAAGGTACCGATTGCTCAGTACTTCCTTACCAAGGAAGCCGCGACTTGGTGGAAAGTATTAAACCACAGGATCATGCTACTTCATGGGGAGAATTTAAAGAGCTACTGGAGGCTGAGTTTTGTCCTTGGCCAGTAGAAGAAGGCAGAATTCGAGCCTTTTTCCAGGTTAAGCCGCAGGACATTCCAGCCTCGCAGGCGATAGTGGAGTACAACCAACAGTTGATCCACGTGAAGAATCAAGTGCGGGATGAGCGTGACAAGATCCGTTACTTTGATATGCGGATGAATATGGATTTACGGCGTTATATGGCCAGGTTTCTTATACCACCTTGAAGGAATACCAAGACAGGGCTTTGGCATACGACATGTTAAGTCCCAACAATGATACCGCAGAAGAACCAGAGAAGCGGAAATCGCTGGTAACTTTTCTGGCTCAAAAAATGTCAACTTCCATAGATCTCAGGCGACTAACCGCTCTTCCGGGCAGTCGTCACGTTCTGCTAGAGGGAAGAGTAGTTTTCGTTCTGCTCCGGGCACCTCAACTCGCCCGGTAACTTGTTTTGATTGTGGTCGTCCAGGCCACATTAATCTGGAGTGCAATTTCCCACCCCTGAAGTGTCACACTTGTTGACAGATGGGACATAAGGCAGCTTATTGCCCCGAACAAGATCAGACTGTGGACACTCGGGCTTCTGCCCCAGCACGTTTGGATCAGAATATGAATCAGCAGCAACCAATTGGACAATCACAATAGAGTTGTGGCAGAGGCCGGGGACGGAGTCAGAACACTAGAGGGGGAGATTCTAGCGTCGGTTCGGCACACCCACGAATCTATGAGGTGCGTCGAGCAAATGAAGCCGATGCAGCGGTGGCCTCAAGTACCATTCATATCCTATCTCATCCACTTCGTGTACTTTTTGATTCGGGTGCTACACATTCTTTCATCTCCTTGGAGTGTGTACGCCGTTTGAATATAACTTGTATGACTGCTTGCGATCCTTTCATTGTGAAACTACCTGGTGGGGATAGAATCATGGGGAATCGAGAGATTAGAGATTTTTCGGTGAATATAGCCGGTACATATTGGTTGTCGAACTTGATTGTGGTTGATATGGAAGGCGAGGATGTGATCCTCGGTGAGGATTGGCTTGACAGTCACCAATCGATTATGAATTACCGTACTAAGGTTATCACTATGATGACTAAATACGGTTCCGAGTACTCGTTTATGGGACATATGTCGGGCCAACCTAAGTTGCTTATCATCGCCATGAAGGTCGTAAGACTTTTGAATAAAGGTTGCATGGACTATTGGTGTTATGCTTTGAAGACGGAAGGGAATGAAGTCGATTTCTCTTCGATTTCAGTTGTTAATGAGTATCCCGATGTTTTTTCAGGTGACCTCCCGGGATTACCGCCAGATCGAGAGAGAATTTTCTGTGGATTTAGAGCCTGATGCGGCTCCAATTTCTAAGGCACCTTATCGGATGGCACCTTCCGAGATGCAAGAATTAAAGAGTCAGTTGGGATAACTATTGGAGAAAGGGTACATCAGACCGAACGCTTCTCCTTGGGGCGCGCCTGTTCTTTTTGTGAGGAAGAATGATGGTTCACTATGTTTATGCATTGATTACCGTGAGCTGAACAAAGTGACCATCAAGAACAAGTACCTTTTGCCTCGTATAGATGATTTATTTGATCAGTTGCAGGGAGCCGCAGTATTCTCAAAAATTGATTTGAGATCAGGGTACTATCAACTCCGGGTGAAAGAGTCTGACGTTATGAAGACTGCATTTCGGACGAGGTACGAATATTATGAATTTGTGGTCATGCCTTTTCGATTGAATAATGCACCGACAGTATTCATGCAACTAATGAACAAGATATTCATTGAATACCTGGACAGATGTGTGGTCATCTTTATTGACGACATCTTGATTTATTCTCGGGATAAGGAGGAACATGCCCGACACTTGCATTTGATACTAGATGTTTTCAGAGCCGAGCACCTCTATGCAAAATTCTCGAAATGTGAGTTCTGGTGGGAAGAAGTTATGTTTCTCGGCCATGTGATTTCGGCCGAAGGGGTTCGTGTAGACCCGCAGAAGATTGAGGCAGTGCTAGATTGGGCACCGCCTAAAAATGTTAAAGAATTTTATAGCTTTTTGGGTCTTGCTATGTATTACTGTCGGTTTGTAGAGGGGTTTTCGAAACTCACTCGCCCCCTTACGAAATTACTCCAGAAGACAGAAAAGTTTGTTTGGACGACTGAGAGACAGCAGAGCTTCGATGAGCTGAATAGACGTTTGACCTCAGCGCCGATTTTAGCTTTACCACAGGGTAATGAAGGATTTGCAGTTTATAGCGACGCTTTGGGGCAAGGGCTTGGATGTGTGCTTATGCAGCATGATAAAACGATAGCTTTTGCATCACGACAGTTGAAGCCGTATGAGATGAACTATCCTACTCACGATTTGGAGTTGGCCGCAATTGTCTTCGCACTTAAGATTTGGCGGCATTATTTGTATGGCTCTCCGTGTCTCATTTATACCGATCACAAAAGTTTGAAATATATTTTCAGTCAGAAAGAGCTAAATATGAGGCAGAGACGTTGGTTAGAACTGATCAAGGATTATGATTTGGAAATTCTTTACCATCCGGGAAAGGCCAATGTCGTCGCGGATGCCTTGAGCCGCAAGTCAGCATCGCTTCAGATGTTCGAGGTTCTTACATCTCAGACGAAGATTCGTCAGGATTTAATCGAGCAAGGAATAGAAGTTTGGCTTCAAAGAGTGCAAGGACAGTTATGCACTCTCGAAATTACTTCGTCCTTGGTTGACGACATCAAAGGGAAACAGTGGAGTGACCCGATGATCTCTCAACTGAAGGAAGATGCAATTAAAGGAAAAGCCCCTGGTTTTATGGTCCACAAAGATAGTATTCTGAGATTTCAAGGCAGGCTTTGTGTTTCGAATGATCTAGAGTTGAGGCAGAGAATTCTCCGAGAAGCTCATGCTACGCCTTACTCAATCCACCCCAGAACGAGTAATATGTACAAGGACTTGAAGCGAAATTTTTGGTGCAATAATATGAAGAAAGATGTCACGGAGTTTGTACTATGGTGCTTGATGTGTCAACAAGTCAAGATTGAACATCGACGACCGGCGGGGTTGTTGAAGCTGCTTCCTATTCCCGAGTGGAAGTGAGAGGAGATCTCTATGGATTTTATCACTAGCATGCCGAGAACTAGAGCCAGAATGAATATGATTTGGTTATCGTCAATCGGTTGACCAAGTCTGCACACTTCCTAGGTATTAAGGATACTTGGGAACCGGAGAGATTGGCTCGAACTTTTATAGCTGAGATCGTGAGATTGCATGGTGCCCCTAAGACCATTGTTTCCTACCGATATGGTCATTTCGTATTGAATTTTTGGCAGGCCGTTCATCAGGCTTTGGGAACCGAGTTGAGGTTGAGCATGTCTTTTCATCCACAGTCAGACGGCCAGACGGAACGGACGATTCAAACATTGGAGGATATGTTGTGGGCTTGTGCCCTAGACTGGATCAATGATTGGGAGCTTCACTTGTCGTTAATCGAGTTTACCTACAATAATAGTTGGCATGCATCGATCAAAATGGCACCATTCGAGGCACTTTATGGTAGGCGGTGTAGATCGCCATTATGTTGGGACAAGGCTTCGGAGCTTGTCGGAATGGAACCAGATATGTTGATGGAGACTAAGGAGAAGATTTCTATTATTCGGGACCGGTTGTTGACTGCCCAGAGCCATCAGAAATCTTATGCTGATACTCGTTGTCGACCTTTAGCATTTGAAGTGGGAGACCATGTTCTACTCAAGGTGTCGCCGACCAGAGGAGTTTTCCGCTTCGGGAAAAAGGGGAAACTTAGTCCGAGGTATATCGAACCTTTTGAAATTATGGACAGGGTTGAGATTTAGCTTATCGCTTGGCGTTGCCTCCAGCTTTGAGTCATGTCCATAGCGTTTTTCATGTGTCTCAGTTGAGAAAGTACATGCCGGATCCAAGTCATGTTATCGACTATAGTGAGATTGACGTAGCCAAGGATGTTACCTTTCCGGAGAGGCTGGTGAAGATCCATGAACGTCGTGAGAAGCAACTTCGGCACAAAACCATCCCGTTGGTTAAAGTGCAATGGTCTAGACATGGAGTCGAGGAGGCGACTTGGGAGATGGAAGAGAAGATGCGATCGGAATACCCCGAACTTTTTATTTCTTAAGTTTTGGGACGAAACTTCTTTTTAGAGGGGGAGAATGTAATACCCGTACTTTTTATTGATTCTTTGACCTTGCCGTTCTTCATCTTTTGTGGCTCTGTAAACACTTTGAGATGTCGATGTTGATTTAAAGTTTCGTACCTTGTTTGGATCATGATCGTGTTGTTTAGACCTTTCGGAAGTGTTCAGGGTCAGGGAGATAGCGCACGCTAGGCCTATACTAACGCACACTATTTTTACTTGAGTAGTGCACGCTAGCTTTTGTTAGGCGTATTTTTATACGCTTATTTATCATTATTTTGTAGTATTTTGGAGAGTGAAATCGTCTAAATGAGCTTTTAATGCCTTAATTTTGTATGATTGACAGGAAATTGAAGTCCGGAAGCTAAAACGAGGCAAAACGGGCGAAAACGGCAACTGGACTCGAGCCGCGGACAAGGAAGCCGAGCCGCGGCACAGAAGACACCACCAAGGCAGAGTAACTGACTCAGGCCGCGACACGCCTCTGTGAGCCGCGGCACAGAAGAAATTGATGACGCCCAGGTTTAAAGCTGAAGGCCCTGTGCCGCGGCACAGGTTTAGTGCGCCGCGGCACACTTGGCGGTTTTTTTGTATGTCCGCGCGGATTTTGGGCCGTTTCGAAGCCAGTTTTCGACCAACTGATACGGACGCGATTTGTAGATGTGCTGAGCTATAAATAGGGTTTAAGACCCTAATTAATCATCTTTTGATTTTTGGGATCTTTAATCTTTGAGAGCTTAAGCTTGGAGACGGCAGAAGAAGAGGGAAGCAGAAGACTTCAAGGGCAGAGGGCGGAAGCTGAAGAACGGAGGAATCCGAGCTTCATCTGCGTTTGAATTTTATGCTTTCATTTATTTATTCTGTATTTTCAATTATTAGTATGTCAGGCTAAAGCCCTAATCTAGGGTTTTGATGAAACCTTTATTTTGACGAATTGATTGAGATTATCCAATTAATTACCTTTTTATTGAGTTTTCCCAATTGTGTTTAATGCTTGCAATTATCTGGCCAATAGTTGTATTGATTTAATCATTCACTTCGAATCGGGAGAGGAGATTTGGTGAGGAACTATTGGTGAGGACCGTTTTATTCTGTGAGATAGGAATATACTCATAGGAACTACGTGGCCTTTAGGAGATTTCATTCTTTTTGCCTATCGATGAATTAATTCACCTAGGGATAGAGTGCGTTATTCGCCTTTAGATAAATCTATTGACCTCGGGAGAGGCGGTAGAATATATTAGCAATCTCCGCCTTCAATAAATTGGGAAAATTATTTACTACGGATAATCGAGAGTAAATTCGGATAAACTAAGGTGGATTCAGAACCCTAGACGTATTCATCATTTGATTTCCTTTATTCAAGCCATCGTTTTATAATAGTCTTTTAGTAATTCTTCTAGTTATTAATTACAAAATCCCAAATTCGATTGTTCAGATAAAATTGGAATACACAAAAATCGGTAGTTAGAAATTCAATCCTCGTGGGAACGATACTCTACTTATCACTTTATTACTTGTAAACGATGACGTGCACTTGCGTGTAAGGAAAATCGCAACAAGTTTTTGGCGCCGTTGCCGGGGATTTTAATTTTCTAATATCGATTTAAGTATTTCCAGTCTTAATTTGAACGTTTTATTTTTATTTTTGTGTATTTATTTTCGTTTATTTGTTTTTCCTTTCAGGATCTTTCGTGTAGTGCATGAGAAAACTCGGTAACGAAGGCCTACTACCTTTGGATACCGAGCTCGAGCGCACGCTAAGAAGGAACAAAAAGGAGAAAAGAGAGTTGCAGACGACGGTCAACATGGCCGAGAATATCGAAGTCCAAGGATGAGATAACCAAGTGCGGCAAGTTCAACCGGAGCTAGCTCTTCAAGATTATGCCATGCCGCAGATCAAAGATAATTTTTCGGGAATTCGGCGTCCCACTATCCAAGCTAATAATTTTGAGATCAAGCCTGCTATTATTCAGATGGTGCAGGCGAGCCAATTCTGTGGACTGCCGAATGACGACCCGAATGCCCATATTGCTTCTTTCCTTGAGATATGCGATACGTTCAAGACTAATGGTGTCACCGACGATGCCATCCGATTGAGGCTTTTCCCTTTCTCTTTGAGGGATAAAGCAAAATTCTGGTTAAATTCCTTACCGCCGGGGTCGATTACAACATGGGAGAGGTTAGCGCAAGCCTTCCTTGCCAAATTCTTCCCACCAGCTAAGACGGCAAGGTTGAGAAACGAAATAACCACCTTTGGTCAGTACGATATGGAATCGCTCCACGAGGCGTGAGAGCGATATAAAGATTTGCTACGAAGATGCCCTCATCACGGCATTCCTGATTGGCTTCAGCTTCATACGTTCTATAATGGTTTGAGTGCTTCTACACGCACCCTCGTGGATGCGGCCTCTAGTGGGGCCTTCATGGGAAAATCTATGGCCGAGGCACAGGTGCTTTTGGAAGATATGGCCGCAAACGCATACCAATGGCCATCGGAAAGATTGACACCGAAGAGAATCATGGAAGTTTCAAGTAATGACCCGATCTCCACTTTGTCAGCTCAAGTCGCCGCTTTGACCCAACAGCTCCAGGCATTTTCGCACGCACCTTCCCCCGTTACCATTGAGACATGCAATTGGTGTAACGGATCACACCCGAGCGCGGAATGTCAAGTTGGAAACCCGTTCGAGCAAAATCAGATGGAGCAGGCTCAATTTGTGGGAAGTGGGAATCGGCCGAATAACCCGTACTCCAACACTTATAATCCGGGGTGGCGCAATCATCCCAACTTTTCATGGAGAACGGGAGAACTCACACCAGCCCCGTTCGCCGGAATCAACAAAGAACCCCTCCCGCTCCCAAAGTGTCTCTCGAGGAAGCACTTGCAAAATTAGCGGCAAATACGAGTCAATTTATGACTCGTACAGAAGCAACATTGCAAAATCATTCCGCTTCCATTCGGAATTTGGAGGTCCAGCTGGGCCAAATTGCTAATGTGCTGACAGCTCGTCCGGAGGGAGCATTGCCGAGTACAACAGAGACAAATTCTAAAGAGAGTCTAAACGCAATCAGCTTAAGAAGTGGGAAAGAGGTGCTGGATCAGCCCGAGTGGTGTGAAAAGAAGAAGGAAATTAAGGAAGAGAAGGATTTAAAGCCAAAGGAGTCGAAGAATTTGAAGCCGGACAACTCGAAGACATGTGTGCCCCCCATCCCGTTTCCGCAGAGATTACAGCAAAGAAGGGCGGACAAACAATTTTCTAAGTTCCTTGATGTGTTTAAAAAGCTTCACATAAACATTCTGTTCGCCGACGCATTGGAACAGATGCCGAGTTACGTCAAGTTCATGAAAGAGATATTATCGAAGAAGAGAAAGCTTGAGGAGTTTGAAACGGTCACCTTGACAGAGGAGTGCAGTGCAATTCTTCGAAAGAAGCTCCCACCTAAATTCAAAGATCCGGGAAGCTTCAACATACCGTGCACCATGGGGAATCTTTCGTTTAATAAGGCACTATGCGATCTTGGTGCGAGTATCAACCTCATGCCTCTATCGATTTTCAAAAAGCTGGATATTGGGGAAGCCAAGCCAACAAAAGTCTCCTTACAATTGGCGGATCGATCGATAAAGTATCCGAGGGGAGTGATCGAGGATGTATTAGTCAAGGTTGATAAGTTCATCTTTCCGGCCGATTTCATCGTACTCGACATGGAGGAAGATGAAAATATTCCAATCATCTTGGGACGACCATTTTTAGCGACTGGCCGAACCCTTATAGATGTGGAAAATGGGGAGTTAACTCTGAGGGTCCAAGACGAGCAAGTTACTTTTCAAGTCTTCAAATCGTTTCCATGTCCCGGAAGTATTGATAAAAGGTAACAAAGTGAAAGTGTAAATGCCGTTGAAAGAGGAAAGCACCGAAAACATCGTCGGTGGGAAAATTCAGATTTTGTGTTAAATGGTCCAAGTCTTAAGAAGGATGTAGAACGAGTGGCGTTCCTCGAGCATGAGGAAAAATCTGCTGCAGTCTTGAGTGCGTTTGTGAAGGAGGAGAGTGAGCCGAAAGCCCAGCGGACAATTAGTCATGGAAAAACCGGGTGTTTCGGAAAGTTGTTCACGTCGAAACCTTTACGCAAACAACATTTGATGACCGAACCGAAAGTCGAATCGCTAATGACCAATGGTCATAATTTTAACAAAAATATGAACGGTTCGATGAACGGGGCGGAAACCAAATGGAGTTTGCGAAAAGCGAACTAATGTTTTCCAATAGGTCCGGCTGAAGACTATAAACTTAGCGCTCCTCGGGAGGCAACCCGAGTATTAGTTGTAGATTCTTTGTTGTTTTCTTGCATTTTTAGAGTCTCTCTTTGTCTTCTTTCTTCTTTGATCCATCCTTCCCTCTCGTCTTGATGTTTTCGTGTAAAAATGCTGTGCAGGAATCAGCAAAGGGTAGGAATTCAATGATGGGCCGCGACACAGTCCAGGTGAGCCGCGGCACGCACCAGCTGATGAAAAAATGGCCGATCAAACTGTACCCTGTGCCGCGGCATGATCTTACTGAGCCGCGGCACACCAGGTCGCTGATCCGCGGCACACTAACACACTGAGCCGCAGCACCCGATGCCATTACAAAACGTCCCAATCCTACTGTACTTTGGGCCGCGGCTCACTTATATTGTGCCGCGGCCCCCGTCGCAAAATAAGAGCAGCCAGGTAGGGCTCATTCAATCGATCGGCCTGCATAAGATACTTCTTCCCTCCCTTCCTTCCTTCCTTCACACAATGAGGTCAGTTGATACCATTCTATTGTCTCCTTCTCAAATTCTCCAGGTAATTGTTGATTTCTAAATCATAAGTGATTCTTGATGTGAAAAGATTTGAAGTTTTATATTGCTAGTTGTTCTTCACTTTTGTTTCTAAAATAGAGTTGGAATATGGGGAATTTGATATTGTGATGGAATTGATGTTTATGAACGAATTGTTGATGATAGTTGTCGTGATTCAGGGTTATAATCTGTGTTATTATTTTTGGGATTTGGAATTAACCATCAAAATTCTTGTTCTTCATTTTAACTTGTGCACACAAGGTGTTTGATAAATTGCAGCAATGAAAAATTGGTAAGCTAGGCATTTTCAAAATTATATGCAATGAATCGTGTTGTCGAATTACATTATCCCCAACCCCTACATCATGTTAAACTTGAGAGCTCGTACTTAACTTCCTTTTTGATGATGCAAGCTCATTTATTCACACTCCGCATGATGTAGTCAAGAAGCGTGCAAGCTCACCGGACGATGCCGGCACCAGCTCCTGAGCAGACTGGAGGGGAGTACTTGACCTTTTACTTTTATTGCATATCATTTTTGTCCATTGAGGTCAATGTACGTCCTAAGTTTGGGGGGGATTTACTTTCAGTTGCTACATTCATTGTTGTACTTTATTTTCTTGCTGTACTTCATTTCGTTGCACTTTTCATTACCCTGCATAAAATTTTTTTTAGATAGCCTTGCTTGTCTTAGTTTTTCTTTATTCGTGAATTTTTCGTGCTTCTATTTGTGTGATACTGATGTTACGACACTGTTTTTCTCTCTGAAGAAGCGGTCGAGTTCCAGTCGAGTTGTAGTCAGTTATTTCTGTTCTGCTTAGTATTCATTTAGGTCCAAATTTTTTCGTGATTGTAGAGGTCTTGGCAGATAAGAGACGATACATACTTGTTTTTAAATCACCGTCAATACGTTTGGTTACATTTTCCGGATAGTGAGTCGTACTGTTTCTTTAGTCGTGTTGGCACTTAGATTGAGTTTAGAGTCGGTCAGTTTTTCCCAAAAGTCGAGATAATGTGTTCTATGATAGGAAGTCTAGTAACCGGGGGCATTCGCGTGACCCGTTGTTTACTCTCGCGTAAAACGACGACCCTGATTAGACTAGTGATTTAGACATTTCACATGTGCCAATGAAAGGGAGCCTAGTAACCGGGGGTATTCGCGTGACCCGCTGTTTACTCTCGCGTAAAACGGCAACCTTGATTCGGACATGCGAAAATTACATATTCGAGTTGTTTCTCCGCTGTAGACGGGAACTTAGTAACTAGAAGCATCCATGTGCTCCATGAGTGTCTTTTACGTCAAACGGTTTTCCAATACATGAGAATGGAGTTTCCACCCTAGGATTATCCCGATGAAACATCCCGAGACCCTAACCTAGTGGTCAACTCGAATCAAATTCTTGAGCATATATATAAGGGAATACTGTCCGAGGTTTAATTGTTATGAAACTCGTGAAAATTATGCCTTTCGACTGTGGAACGGGACGAACTAGCTTGTTTATTTTAGCCTTTCATATTGGCAGTCGATTTGACTCACGTTTTGTTAATCTTTGAGCTGGATTTTCTTCATGAACGAGTGATTAGGACTGAAGTTGATTACTTTGCAGAATCATTATTCGAAAGTACGCTCTTATGACACTCGTATTATTTAGAGAGAATTACAGGATAGTATTGATTAGGTTGAACACTATGAGTTGCACGATGATTCACGACATTCTTTTATTGAATTTAATTCTTTTTGCTTGAGGACAAGCAAAGGCTTAAGTTTGGGGGTATTTGTTAGGCGTATTTTTATACGCTTATTTATCATTATTTTGTAGTATTTTGGAGAGTGAAATCGTCTAAATGAGCTTTTAATGCCTTAATTTTGTATGATTGACAGGAAATTGAAGTCCGGAAGCTAAAACGAGCGAAAACGGCAAATCTGGACTCTGAGCCGCGGCACAAGGAAGCTGAGCCGCGGACAGAAGACACCCACCAAGGCGAGTAACTGTACTGTGTCGCAAGACACCTGTGAGCCGCACGTAAGAAATTGATGACGCCCAGGTTTAAAGCTGAAGGCCCTGTGCCGCGGCACAGGTTTAGTGCGCCGCGGCACACTTGGCGGTTTTTTTGTATGTCCGCGCGGATTTTGGGCCGTTTCGAAGCCAGTTTTCGACCGACTGATACGGACGCGATTTGTGGATGTGCTGAGCTATAAATATGGTTTAAGACCCTAATTAATCATCTTTTGATTTTTGGGATCTTTAATCTTTGAGAGCTTAAGCTTGGAGACGGCAGAAGAAGAGGGAAGCAGAAGACTTCAAGGGCAGAGGGCGGAAGCTGAAGAACGGAGGAATCCGAGCTTCATCTGCGTTTGAATTTTATGCTTTCATTTATTTATTCTGTATTTTCAATTATTAGTATGTCAGGCTAAAGCCCTAATCTAGGGTTTTGATGAAACCTTTATTTTGACGAATTGATTGAGATTATCCAATTAATTACCTTTTTATTGAGTTTTCCCAATTGTGTTTAATGCTTGCAATTATCTGGCCAATAGTTGTATTGATTTAATCATTCACTTTGAATCGGGAGAGGAGATTTGGTGAGAAACTATTGGTGAGGACCGTTTTATTCTGTGAGATAGGAATATACCCATAGGAACTACGTGGCCTTTAGGAGATTTCATGCTTTTTGCCTATCGACGAATTAATTCACCTAGGGATAGAGTGCGTTATTCGCCTTTAGATAAATCTATTGACCTCGGGAGAGGCGGTAGAATATATTAGCAATCTCCACCTTCAATAAATTAGGAAAATTATTTACTACGGATAATCGAGAGTAAATTCGGATAAACTAAGGTGGATTCAGAACCCTAGACGTATTCATCATTTGATTTCCTTTATTCAAGCCATCGTTTTATAATAGTCTTTTAGTAATTCTTCTAGTTATTAATTACAAAATCCCAAATTCGATTGTTCAGATAAAATTGGAATACACAAAAATCGGTAGTTAGAAATTCAATCCTCGTGGGAACGATACTCTACTTATCACTTTATTACTTGTAAACGATGACGTGCACTTGCGTGTAAGGAAAATCGCAACAGCTTTGAGCCTTAGCGCACGCTAGCATTCGGAGCATGGCAGAGGCAGTAGGTAATTCTGCCCTCTGGACTAGCAGTTAGCGCACGCTAGGAGGTCGCTAGCGTACGCTATTCGTGTTCAGTAGTGTGCGATAACATCGTCCGTAGCGCACGCTAACGAGCTGAGTCAGCAGAGGCAGTGAGGTATTCCTACTTTCTGGACTATCAGTTAACATACGTTAGGCAGCGGCTAGCGCACACTATAAATTTTGCGTAGCGTGCGCTAGTGCCCAGTCGTAACACACGCTAGCGGAGTTGGACAGTGAACTGGGACTTTGTCAAGACACAAGTTAGCGCACGCTAAGGCTTGGTAGCGCGCGCTAACGTCGCAGATCAGTAGCCACTGGACTACCGGGTGACCCCATTTGCGTACGCTAATCTTGAAGCTTAGTGCACGCTAAGCAAACACAGTATATAAGGGGCAGTCAACCCCTGCACTTGTCATTTCACATCTTTTTCACTCTTTGCGATGGGAGAGCTCGAGATTAGGCGACTTGGGGCGATTTGAGGCGGTCCTTCTTCAACAATTATCATCTTTAGTCGGATAACAAAGATTACAAAACATCTAATCCATTTCCATCTTCCAAATCAAGGTAGAATCCTTAGAACCCTAGTTTTGGGAATTTTTGGGGATTTTCTTAGATTCATATGATTTATCCATTTTGGCACTTGAGATCTTTGAGATTATGATGTATACCCATACCCACGTTTCCTCTACGATTATATGTATTGTTTTGTATCTTGTTCGGACTTGAGAGGGTTTGGGTGATTTACAAACCTCTAAGTGATTGTCTTTGTATTTTCACGAATCGTAGGCGGGTTTCGGGAGTTTCTTCGTGTAACTTGAGTATGGATTATTGATTATCATATTCCTTACGAATCGTTTAGGTGCCGGAAGTGCGATCTTGGACCTACCGAACTTATACTCTTTTCCTTCCGATTTCTTGATGTCTCAAAGGCAAGTATATGTTTACGATTGTACGTTCTTGACTTTGAAAGTAAGATATATGAATTGAATGATGGTTTATATCCACTCTGGGATGGACCGACGGGTCCTCTGAGGGTTCCGTAGCCTCTGGTGCGGTTCTGCGGATATTTTGGGTTAACCACTCTGGGACGGACCTGTAACACCCCCAATCCACTCAGGGATATTACACGCCGCAGACCCTCTCCTCGAGGATCTACCAGGCTGGTAACAACATTTAACATCTCGACAATGCCTTCAAGGCAAAAATGACTCAGTAGACCGATTTGGTCTTTCAATAAATACATACAACTCGAATACAACTCATGCCCACGCAGGGGTCAAAATACAACCACACCCGCATAACGGAAAAATATAGCAATGGAAAATAAAGTACAACTATACCAATACGACATCAACGGGTCCTCGTGTGATTAGTATCGTTCATCTTTCATCATCCTTCATGCCGACTCCGTGCTCGCTCCAAAACACGAATGCAATGACATCCACCCCGAATACTCGGGTTAGCAAAACTCCACTGTTTTGCTAGTGCAAGTATAAATACGAAAACAAGCCATACATATCATACTCCACAAAAACAGATTAATCGCGAATATACTTCCCGAGAAAATTTACTTGATCAAACCATTCAAAACGTGAAAGGTAGGAAATAACCCAATGTCCATATTACAAAACATTTTACGATCTCGGGAGTTTTAGAAAACATTTGGGATATAAGAATTCTAAAACCTTTCGAAAACATTTAGGGACACAGCCCAAAGGTCATTTTCCAAAATTCAAGTTCCTAGAATAATACGCAGGTCCACAACCCATTTCACAAAACACGGGTCCGTGACCCAAATCACAAATCACATGTTCCTAAGGATTATTCGTGTCCCGTGCTAACAAGCCACGAACCTCAGATGCTCCCGAAGAACAAACCCGAGTGAATAACCCAATAGGAAAAACATATCAAATCACATGTCTCCACGACACGAATATCACAACCAAACCACAACCATAAGTTATCCCGGCATCGCGCTAACAAGCCACGAACCTCGGAGTCCCCGCAAGACATACCCGATGATAACCCCACAAGTTATCCCGGCATCGGGCTAGCAAGCCCCGGACCTCGGAGTCCCCGCAAGACATACCCGTATTGGATAACCTTACGGTTTCGCCCGACCCGTACTAGCAAGTATGGATCCCGGAGATTCAACAATCCTACCCGGAGGCACATCACATACATCAAGCACACAACAATAATCACTTATCAATCCAAACAACATTAAGCATCACAAACTCCTTTCAAGGAGTAACAACTAATATCACACACATTACGTTCTTACCGAACGAGTACATAATAACATGCGTAATCACCGACAAAGGATTACGGTCTATCAAACTCACTCGAATTGATCATATTATCTTTCAACATACAAAACCAACACACATATTCCGAGAATACATATTCACGAAGTATACGAATTATCGTTGAAAGACAACATTTATCGAGAACATACCAATCCCTTTTTACGTTCATTAAATATTGGATTTCGCATAAAATCAATTATCAATAATTATGCTGATGAAATATGAAATGTATGGGCAAGATACTTGCCTCAAAATCGCACGCAAGTATTCCGACGAACACGGCTCAACCGGAAAGCTTCGAAACGCCCAAAGCTATCGAAACGGAAGACGACGACGAACGAAAGGGTTCAACACGGTTTCTTCACAAGAAACTCGACCCTAACAACAATATAATCAATAAATCATCGATCATACGAGGAAGGATAATCGTAGAACGCCCGAAAACCCTCTAAGACATTCTAGGACACCTTCAAGGCGTCGGTCAAGAACTCGACTCAAACAACGAATCGATACGATCCAACCATGGAATAATAAAGGAAATGATATAATACATCTAAATAATCATCAATCCATCAAAATCCTAAGTTAAATCGGATTAAACGGACGAAATCGAACAAAATACCCAAAATCCCCAAAATTAGATGTCTAGAAAATCTGACCTGATACGCTCGATCAAAGGATGTTATAGGACGGATGATTGTGGATTTGAACCTCCAAACTTCATGTATATGTTGTTAAACAACATGGCTACAAGATTGGAACACTCCAAGTCGCGGAAGAAGATAAGAAGAAGGTGAAAATGGCAAGAAAACGTCTGCGGGCCTTTTTATGGGGTTCGCGCTGCCCGGACACGGCCGTGCCGATCGGCACGGCCGTGTTGCACCTGGCCGACAGGACTCGACCGTGTCCTCGCTTGACACGGCCGCGCGGCGTAGGGCCATCCGATAGCGACCCGTCCGACAAGGACTCGGCACGACTCGACCGTGTCCTGGGACACGGTCGGGCGTGTCGGCAGTCGTTCCAGGCTTATCCGGAAGAGTACGGCACGGGCCGTGTCGGACGACACGGCCGAGTCTGGTCGGCAGAAACTTTGGCATTTTCCGGACGAGTACGGCACGGGCCGTGTCGGACGACACGGCCGAGTTCGGCCGGCAGTGATCGGCCAATAACGAGCGGGTGAGCTAAAACGACCATAACTCTCTCGTCCGGACTCCGATTGACTCACCGTTCGAACCATTGGAAAGCTAACTCGATGCTCTATAATATTGCAAAGATTCAGAATTTTTGGAGTTACCAAAAATTAATGGTGACTTTACAAAGTCGAACTCATACTTAGAAAAGTCGTTAAAAAGCACGGAACTCAACAAAACGACACCGAAACGAACTCGGTTGACAAAAAGTGCAGAATTAATCATTCTCGTAATGACGAAACGGTCATGATAGAGTTGTCAAAACGAACTTCCGCCGAAAAATAAAATTACCGAAATTCGAAATTGCGGATATTACAGGACCGACGGGTCATCTGAGGGTTCCGTATCCTCTGGTGCGGTTCCACGGTTAATCATATATGTATTGAATGTGATGATATGAGATTTAGTTATTCCAGAATACTAGTCTTGAGTTGATGGGATGATGATTACATTTACTTTATTGTCGAGGAGTATTGTGTTTCATATTCAATATACTTGTACTAACTATTCGATGGCTAACCCCTTTATGGGGGAAATACCTTTCATGTATTTCAGGATCCAGGAGAGAGAATAGGCATGTATCGGGTCGGCATGAAGATAATGGGCAAGTGTGATGTTGTGTCTTATCTCTGGTTATGTTTTATATTTCCTCCGTTCAGTGATGTTGTACTTGGATGGTTTTTGAGTACTCGAGTACTGTATTCGTTTTCCTTGATGTTTCGGCCTGTGTCGCCATGGTATTGCTTTGTGATGTCTTGTATTCGGATTTATTGGATATGGTTTTGAATACCATTTTTATTGTCTCCCATTTGATTGTACTTGGACCTTCTCGGTCAAAGTTTATAGTTCCGCATATAAATAGCCTTATGGGTCCCACAGCGGGGCTCACAGCGCTGTAATATACCCTGAATAACTTGGGGGTGTTACACTGTCAGCATATCTTCAAGGATTTGATTTGTTCGTTCCGTTTGACCATCTGTTTGAGGATGGTAACCAGTGCTAAAATTTAACCTTGTCCCCATAGCTTCATGCAAACTTTTCCAAAACCTTGTAGTAAAACGAGGGTCTCTATCTGACACTATTGATACCGGAACTCCTTGTAATCTCACTATCTCCTTGATATACATTTGTGCGTACTGATTCATCTTAAACGTCATCTTGACTGGCAGAAAATGAGCAGATTTTGTCATTCTGTCGACAATCACCCAAACTGCAGTATTTCCTTTAACAATTGTGGGTAGACCAACTTTGAAATCCATGGCTATATGTTCCCACTTCCATTCTGAAATTTCAAGTGGTTTGAGTAATCCTGATGGTCGTTAATGTTCGGCCTTTACTTGTTGACAAGTCAAACAACTCTCCACAAATTTTCCTATATAATTTTTCATTCCTTTCCACCAAAACATTTTCTTAAGATCTTGATACATTTTCATACTGCATGGATGGGCAATATATGGCGTACCGTGAGCTTCGATTAAAATTTCCTTTATCATACCCTCATCTATGGGCACACAAATTCTCCCTTCGTACATCAAGGTTTCATCACTTGCTAATCCTAAACCCTTATTGTCTGCAGATATAGCCAACGCTTTCATTCTACTTAATATCTCATCCTGGGATTGAGCTCTTTTAATTCTTTCCCGTAAGGTTGGTTGAACCACTGAGCTGATAAAATTGATGTTGTTCCCTTTGGTCTAACAACTTCAATATTCAATTTCGAAAAATCTTGAATGAGTTGCTCTTGAGTAGTGAGCATGCCTTAAGTCGCAAGACGAGAGGAGAATTGTGCAATATTGGATCGTGCAATCATAATCTTTCACCAACTCAAGCCACCTTATTTTCCTCATGTTTAGCTCCTTCTGAGTAAACAAATACTTCAAACTTTTATGATCGGTAAAAATTTCACACCTTCCTCCGTACAAGTAATGCCTCCAAATCTTTAGCGCATGAACTACAACGGCTAATTCTAGATCATGAGTATAGTAGTTTAACTCATGTTGTTTAAGCTGTCTGGAGGCGTATGCAACCACCTTGCCATGCTGCATCAGAACACGGCCAAGACCTTGCTTTGACGCATCACTGTATATTACAAAATCCTTGGTAGGGTCTGGAATCATTAACACAGATGCTGTCGTCAACCTTTTCTTTAATTCTTGAAAACTAGCTTCATACTTATCATTCCATAATAATTTCTCCCCTTTTCAAGTCAACTTCATCATAGGTGCTGCTCTTTTTGAGAAGCCCTCGATAAATCTCCTGTAGTAACCGGCTAAACCTATGAAACTTCGAACTTCATTCGCATTCGTAGGTGCTTCCCAGCTATTTATTGCTTTGATCTTGAATAGGTCGACTTCAATCCCCTGAGCGGTCACCATATGACCGAGAAATACTACTCGATCAATCCAAAACTCACATTTCTTAAACTTCGCGTATAATTTCTCATTTTGAAGAGTCTCCAATACTATTCTTAAATGTTCCTCATGTTGTTTCTTATCTTTAGAACACACCAAGATATCATCAATGAATACAATAACAAATTTATCCAAATATTGGTGAAATACTCGATTCATCAAATCCATAAATACGGCCGGGGCATTACTTAGTCCAAAGGGCATTACTACAAATTCGTAGTGCCCATATCTTGTCCGAAAGGCCATCTTAGAAATATCATCCTCCTTTATTTTCAATTGATAATATCCCGATCTCAGATCAATCTTAGAGAAAATTCCTTCTCCTCTAAGTTGGTCAAATAAATCCTCCATTCTTGGCAACGGATACTTATTTTTTATTGTGAGTTGATTTAACTCACGATAGTCGATACACATCCTTAATGTACCGTCTTTCTTCTTGACAAAAAGAACCGGTGCTCCCCATGGGGAAACACTTGGACGAATAAAATTCAAGTCCAGCAACTCTTGCAGTTGAACCTTCAATTCCTACAATTCTTTTGGCGCCATCCGATAAGAAGCCATTGATACCAGTGCTGCTCCAGGTATCAAGTCAATTGTGAACTCTACTTGTCTATCAGGTGGAATTCATGGCAAATCCTCAGAAAATAGATCTGGGAATTCGTTCACTATTGACACATATGAGACTGACAATTCTTGTCTTTCCGTACCAACTATGTTTCGCGTACAGATGGTCAGTAATACTGCAGTTTGGGTGATTGTCGAGAGAATGACAAAATTTGCTCATTTTATGCCAGTCAAGATGACGTTTAAGATGAATCAGTACGCACAAATGTATATCAAGGAGATAGTGAGATTACAAGGAGTTCCGGTATCAATAGTGTCAGATAGAGAGCCTCGTTTTACTTCAAGGTTTTGGAAAAGTTTGCATGAAACTATGGGGACAAGGTTAAATTTCAGCACTGCTTACCATCCTCAAACAGATGGTCAAACGGAACGAACGTGGGACCCATAAGGCTATTTATACGCGGAACTATAAACTTTGACCGAGAAGGTACAAGTACAATCAAATGGGAGATAATAAAAATGGTATTTAAAACCATATCCAATAAATCCGAATACAACACATAACAGAACAATATCATGGCGACACAGTCCGAAACATCAAGGAAAATGAATACAGTACTCGAGTACTCAAAAACCATCCAAGTACAACATCACTGAACGGAGGAAATACAAAACATAACCAGAGATAAGACACAACATCAGACTTGTCCATTATCTTCATGCTGACCCGGTACATACCTATCCGCTCTCCTGGATCCTGAAATACATGAAAGGTATTTCCCCCATAAAGGGGTTAGCCGTCGAATAGCTAGTACAAGTATATCGAATATGAAACACAATACTCCTCTACAATAAAGTAAATGTAATCATCATCCCATTAACTCAAGACTAGTATTCCGGAATAACTAAATCTCATATCATCACATTCAATACATATATGATTAACCGTGGAACCGCACCAGAGGCTAAGGAACCCTCAGAGAACCCGTCGGTCCATCCAATAATGGATATAAACCATCATTCAATTCATATATCTTACTTTCAAAGTCGAGAACGTCCAATATAAACATATACTTGCCTTTGAGACATCGAGAAATTGGAAGGAAAAGAGTATAAATTCGGTAGGTCCAAGAACACACTTCTGGAACCTAAATGATTCGTAAGGAATACGATAATCAATAATCCATACTCAAGTTACACGAAGACCCGAAACCCGCCTACGATTCGTGAAAATACAAAGACAATCACTTAGAGGTTTGTAAATCACCCAAACCCTCTCAAGTCCGAACAAGATGCAAAACAATACATATAATCGTAGTGGAAACGTAGGTACGGGGTAGATACATTATAATCACAAAGATCTCAAGCTCCAAAATGGATAAATCGGACGAATCTAAGGAAATCCCCAAAAGTTCCCAAAACTAAGGTTCTAAGGATTTTACCTTGATTTGGAAAATGGAAATGGATTAGATGTTGTGTAATCTTTGTTATCCAACCAAAGATGATGATTGTTGAAGAAGGACCGCCTCAAATCGCCCCAAATCGCCTAATCCCGAGCTCTCCCATCGCAAAGAGTGAAAAAGATGTGTAATGACAAGTGCAGGGGTTGACTGCCCCTTATATACTGCGTTTGCTTAGCGTGCGCTAAGCTTCAAGATTAGCGTGCGCTAACAGGGTCACCCGGTAGTCCAGTGGCTACTGGACTGCGACGTTAGCACGCGCTACCAAGCCTTAGCGTGCGCTAACTGGTGTCATGCCAAAGTTCCAGTTCATTGTCCAACTCCGCTAGCGTGCGTTACGACTGGGCGCTAGCGTGCGTTACGACTGGGCACTAGCACGTGCTACACAACACTTATAGCATGTGCTAGCCGCTGCCTAGCGTATGTTAACTGATAGACCAGAAAGTAGGAATACCTCACTGCATCTGCTGACTCAGCTCGTTAGCATGCGCTACAGACAATGTTAGCGCATGCTACTGAACACGAATAACGTGCGCTAGCGAACTCCTAGTGTGCGCTAACTGCTAGTCCAGAGGGCAGAATTAGCTACTGCCTCTGCCATGCTCCGAATGCTAGCGTCCGCTAAGGCTCAAAGCTAGCGTGTGCTACTCAAGTAGAAATAGCGTGCGTTAGCCTAGGCCTAGCGTGCGCTATCTCCCTGAACCAGAACACTGCCGAAAGGTCTAAACAACACGATCATGATCCAAACAAGGTACGAAACTTTAGATCAACATCGACAACCTCTCCAAGTGTTTACAGCGCGACAAAAGAGGAAGAACGGCAAGGTCAAACAATCAATAAAAAGTACGGGTATTACAAAGAGCATGCATACTGGATGCAAATGGTGATTGGGAATCACTGCTACCTTTGGTTGAATTTGCCTATAATAATAGTTATCAAGCCACAATTGGGATGGCACCTTACGAAGCTCTGTATGGAAGAACATGTAGATCTCCATTGTATTGGGATGAAGTTGGAGAGAGAAATGTATTGGGACCTGAGTTGGTTGAGAAAACAGTCGGAAAAATTAAGATGATCCGAGAGAGAATTAAAATTGCTCAGGACCGACAGAAGTCATATGCTGATAAGCATAGAAAGGAGTTACATTTTGACGTTGTAGATAAAGTATTTTTAAAGGTGGCCCCAATAAAACGAATTTTTCGTTTTGGAAAAAGGGGAAAACTTCGACCGAGATTTGTCGGGCCATTCGAAATTCCTGAATGAATCGGAGATTTAGCATATCGACTCGCTTTACCACCCGAATTTGCTTCAGTACACAATGTATTCCATGTCTCTATGCTCAGAAAGTATGCGCACGATCCGAGTCATGTAATCAGCTACGCGAATTTGGACGTTAACAAAGATTTAATGTATGAGGAGCTACCGTGTGCAATATCAGAGAAGAAAGATCACAAATTGAGAAACAAAGATATCACATTGATGAAAGTACAGTGGAATCGTCATGGAAAGGTTGAAGCTACTTGGGAGCGCGAAGAAGAGTTTCAAGCTCATTATCCCAATTTCTAGAATCAAGGTATGATATTAATTTTCGAGGACTAAAATTTTTCAATGAGGGTAGAATGTAATATTCGTGAATTATTATTATTATTATTATTATTATTATTATCATCATTATTATTATTATTAACAGTATTGATATCACTGTTATTATTATTATTAGTAATAGTATTAACATTTTTTTATTTAATTTTCGTTGAGTCAAAACTCATAATATTTAAAATATTATAGCTATTTATATATTAAGTGGTCTAATTATTTAAATATCTACTTTCAATCCAATTATCACCTTATTTTTTTTCCCCGGCCCAATATTATTTGTCCACTCATCTGCAATTTGTAGGAAACATTTTTCTTCCTTTACACTGACGTTTTCAAATTTCTCCCCAACAGTAAGATCTCAAATCAATGCATTTAATCCCAATTATTAACCAAATTAAGATACATTCATTTGGGTCTTCTCTAATTCTTCTTCTGGCGGTATATAACACACACGGATAGAAATCAAACTCACAGCAAAAAAAAAATCATTCATACCGATTCACAATCTACATATCTATCACACTCCAGTAAAAGGTAAAAATCAAAACCTCTCATTTTCTTTTCTGTCAAATTCATCATTCTCATCTTTCATTTTGTTCATAGTATCAAATCCCCCCCCCCCCCCCCCCAAAAAAAATCAAAACCAGAGAAGTAGAAAAAAAAATTAATAAAACCCTTTGGATCGGCCGTGCTCCAGATTCGAGCCAAGGCTTGAAATCTGAATAAACGGGAACCCATATCCAGCCCAGAGAAATCCAGCCACCACCCGCCTTTTCGTCGCTCCACTCGTGACCACCACCATCGCCAGCACAGTCTTCTCCGTCACAGGCCGAATGACCAGGGCCGAAGCCCTTATGTTTTCTGCGGGTCTGACTGCTCGATGCACCTGTGATGTCACCCCCCACTGCTCAAATCGTGGGCGGAGCCGAGTGTGTGTGTGAGTTTTTTTTTTTGAGAGAAAATAGAAGAACAGAGAAGGACATACAAGGAAAAAAAATAAAACGAGGCGGCGTGGAAGAGAAGAGAGGAAGAGGCGTGTGGGATGGGATGAGTTAGTGTTGGATTTTATATCCCAACAATTTTAATCTAAATTTCAATTTAACCCCTGAACTCTTTTATCTTTTGATTTTACCCCTCTTCAATTTCTAATATCTCAAATTATATCTTTATAAATTCAAATATTTTAATCTATTTAGTTTGTATTATTATATATTTCATACTTTAATAATAATGTTAAATTATTTTATTGTAGATAACGATGAGAACTTTCGGGCCTAAGATTTCACGAGTCGAGCATCAACACTTAGTCACGCTACATCAATTGAGGTGGGTTTCATTTTCACTAATTTCCTACAAAATTACATGCCTCGTATGTATATATGTTATTTGGCATATATTATAAATTATGATGTGATTTATCATGTCATACAGACAGAACAGAAAAATTATACTTCCAGTACATAGAACATTGCCCTCGGGCTCAGTTAGCCTTCAGGCTCAGTTAGCCTTCGGGCTCAGATCGCCTCCGGGCTCCGAGTACTCCCTGTAGAAATACACGTAAAAATAGAACAGAAATATTTATGTGTTCAATTATTCGTGATATATTCATATGTAACATGTATAACCTAACTAAGCTCAAGCTTACCCCGAATTTTTATTAAATATTTTCAAGTTAATGGAGCGGGCGTGGTACCGGTGGAAGATGGTATAAATATAAGCATCAAACTCTTAATATTATTAATTATATTTTAATTTACGAAGAATCTTTCAATTTGTAATTTGAATGCTTTACGAACGATAGCAATTGCCTTATTTTCTATAAATGATGAACATTAGTATAATTTTACGTAATTAGATGTAGTATAAATTCTGTACTTAATATTTTAGTTGCATTTTAAATTGGATTTTCATTAATTCCTTGCATTTATTTAATCACTAAAGTTTACTTTGAATTTTTGTTTATTCAAATATATATATAGTTCTTCCTCTAAATGTTATTTATGTGATATTATATTAGTATATAGCTTCTGCACGTTATTATTTTATTTAAAGGAAATTATTAAATTAAGATAATAAAAGTAAAAAAAAAAGTATACATGTTTTCAAGATTTAACTACAAATTAAAATTAGGACGTTACATTGTGGTATCAGAGAAGTTATGATTATGTATACCCTTCTATATGACAATACCATTCAGTAATACCATTCCACTGTAAACCAGTACCAAGTGGTGGAGCAATTTCGTCGCTTCGGACCTCCAACATTTATTGGAAAGGAAGAACCTACTTTTGTGGAAGAATGGATTCGATCGTTAGAACAAACTTTTAGGTTGATCGGATGTACAGATGCACAACGAGTGATTTGTGCTGAATACCAGCTTACAGAAGGAGCTAACCGCTGGTATGAGAGCTACTGGAGACTCGACCATAAGAGGAACGTGAAGCCTTAACTTGGAATGAGTTCAAGGTTATAATCAGAGAACAGTATTACCCAAGGCATTATCGTGAACAAAAACAGCGTGAGTTTTGGGATCTCAAGCAAGAAGGAATGTCTGCGACCGAGTACGAACGGAAATTTACTCACATGAGCCAATTTGCAACACAGTTTGTGTCCACTGACTTGGAAAAATATCGCAAGTTCCTGGATGGTCTCCGACCAGGAATAAGGTATATTCTCAAGAACCACAGTGATCTATCTTATGCAGAAACTGTTAAGAGGGCTCAAGAATTCCTCGAGTTAGGATATGGACCGTAAATAGGTTGAGAGCTCGGGAAAGAGAAAGTGGCAGGGCCCTAGACAAGGTAAGACTGGAAATCAGAATGTCAGTCAAGGTCAGAATAAGCAAGGCATAATTGAAAGAAAGGCGAAGCCCAACGTCAAGGCCGAGAAAACCTTCATGTACAAATTGTGGAAAGAGCCATGGAGGAGTATGCCTGGCGGGTCAGGGAAAATGCTAACGATGCAAGCAATCAGAGCATACATCTTATGATTGCCCAGTCGGAAAAGAAGGTCTGAGTTCCGGGGATAGGGCACGAGTGTTTGCCATGAGCCTGGAAGATGTTAAAAGGAACCCAGATACAATGACAGGTATGTTGACAGTATTTAATATACCTGCATTAGTACTTTTTGATACTGGCGCTACCCATTCATTCATGTCTAAGAAGTTCCATGCTCTAACTGGAAGTAAGGACATTAGAGTAAAAGAACCATTAGAAGTTAGTGTACCATCTCGTAAAATAATATGTGCTGATTTTATGGTTAGAAATACACCTATAGATATGAATGAGAATAACTTGGATACGGATTTATAGGTGATTAATATGAAAGACTTCGATATAATCCTAGGGATGGACTGGTTGAAAAAGTGCCGAGCTATCATTAAATGTTATGAGAGAGAAATAAATCTAGTCTTGCCTGGGGACAAGGAGACTACATTTTTCGGAGCAAAGACTTGTACCTCACATAGGTTTATATCTGCCATGAAAGCAATTTAAATTGCTTAAAAGAGGCAAATATCAAGGATACCTGGTGAACATAGTTGGTACGGAAAGACAAGAATTGTCAGTCTCAGATGTGTCAATAGTGAACGAATTCTCAGGTCTGTTTCCTGAGGATTTGCCAGGAATTCCACCTGATAGACAAGTAGAGTTCACAATTGACTTGATATCTGGAGCAGCACCGGTATCAAAGGCTCCTTATCGGATGGCGCCAAAAGAATTGTAGGAATTGAAGGTTCAACTACAAGAGTTACCGGACTTGAATTTTATTCGTCCAAGTGTTTCCCCATGGGGAGCACCGGTTCTTTTTGTCAAGAAGAAAGACAGTACATTAAGGATGTGTATCGACTATCGTGAGTTAAATCAACTCACAATAAAAAATAAGTATCCATTGCCAAGAATCGAGGATTTATTTGACCAACTTAGAGGAGCATGAATTTTCTCTAAGATTGATCTGAGATCGGGATATCATCAATTAAAAATAAAGGAGGATGATATTTCTACGATGGCCTTTCGGACAAGATATGGGCACTACGAATTTGTAGTAATGCCCTTTGGACTAAGTAATGCCCCAGCCGTATTTATGGATTTGATGAATCGAGTATTTCACCAATATTTGGATAAATTTGTTATTGTATTCATTGATGATATCTTGGTGTATTCTAAAGATGAGAAACAACATGAAGAACATTTAAGAATAGTATTAGAGACTCTTCACAATGAGAAATTATACGCGAAGTTTAAGAAATGTGAGTTTTGGATTGATCGAGTAGTATTTCTTGGTCATGTGGTGACCACTCAGGGGATTTAAGTCGACCCAGTCAAGATCGAAGAAATAAACAGTTGGGAAGCACCTACGAATGCGAATGAATTTTGAAGTTTCCTAGGTTTAGCTGGTTACTACAGGAGATTTATCGAGGGCTTCTCAAAAATAGCAGCACCTATGACGAAGTTGACTCGAAAAGGGGAGAAATTATTACGGAATGATAAGTGTGAAGCGAGTTTTCAAGAATTAAAGAAAAGGTTGACGACAGCACCTATGTTAACGATTCCAGACCCCACCAAGGATTTTGTAATACAGTGATGCGTCAAAGCAAGGTCTTGGCCGTGTTCTGATGCAGCATGGAAAGGTGGTTGCATACGCCTCCAGAAAGCTTAAACAACATGAGTTAAACTACCATACTCATGATCTAGAATTAGTCGTTGTAGCCAGCAGGTACTTCAGCATTGTTTTCTTGTTCTCTACGCCCTCCATTCATAGCACCTTCGTTTCCTCCTCTCCCAGTGCGTGCCCGCCTTGGAAATATTTTCCTAATATTCAAAATTGCGATTACTTGTAAGATTCTACGTCTAGATATTATTGCAAAATTTTATGAATATAGGCCATAGTCGTTACTGGAAAGAAAATAAATAAATGTGAATATAATCCCACTATTATTTGTATGATTATTTTAAATGGAAAATAAGGTACATTATTGTACTCATAAATAAGATTGTTAAACACTGGGATGCCCAATCCACGACAATTAATACTAAATAGTCGTATTTCATTCTCCAATTTAGATTATAACTTAGTTTGAATTTATGTCGTAGATGCCGAAGCCAAACTAGCATCTTCGCTAGGATCTTCTTCCTTATCTTCATCACTGTCGGAAACTTCATCCAGACCACAGCGTTCACGGAGCCACATTCGATGTAGCTCGGCTGAGAACTCCACAAAGTCGATTACTGGAGTATCTAAGGTCGAGGTGAATTCTACCGGATTTAGGAGTAGCGTCCTCGCTCGGAGACTCCAAGCAGGGGGAAGAGTCTCCATAAGCTTCACAACAACAAGGTAGTCGGAAACTCCATCCTGCCTAACCCGTACAAACTTTCTCGCCATAGTGTTAATGTGATCGCCTACGTCGTGATGATCTGGCCTTTGGTATTCTCGAAAAGTCCGAACTCTCGTGTTTCTCAATACCAACAAACATGAAGTTGATTTTCTAGCGGTTAATCTCGTGCGAGCCATCTATTCACATGGATCATTCTATAATGTGTAAATGCATTGACCAATATACAAATAATATCGAACCATAATATTAACTGAGGAATCAAGCATATCCACAATCTACGAAAATGAAATTAATTCAAGATATATGCATATCTGAATTTCTGAATTAAAATATATACCTGTTGAAGCTGGCAAAGTACCGTGGAATGGTATTACTGAATGGTATTGTCATATAGAAGGGTATGCAGAATCATAACTTCTCTGATACCACAATGTAACGTCCTAATTTTAATTTGTAGTTAAATGTTGAAAACATGTATAATTTTTTTTTACTTTTATTATCTTAATTTAATAATTTCCTTTAAATAAAATAATAACGTGCATAAGCTATATACTAATATAATATCACATAAATAACATTTAGAAGAAGAACTATATATATATATATATTTGAATAAACAAAAATTCAAAGTAAACTTTAGTGATTAAATAAATGCAAGGAATTAATGAAAATTCAATTTAAAATGCAACCAAAATATTAAGTACAGAATTTATACTACATCTAATTACGTAAAATTATACTAATGTTCATCATTTATAGAAAATAAGGCAATTGCGATCGTTCGCAAAGCATTCAAATTATAATTTGAAAGATTCTTCGTAAATTAAAATATAATTAATAATATTAAGAGTTTGATGCTTATATTTATACCATCTTCCACCGGTACCATGCCCCTCCATTAACCTGAAAATATTTAATAAAAATTCGGGATAAGCTTGAGCTTAGTGAGGTTATACATGTCACATATGAATATATCACGAATAATTGAACACATAAATATTTCTGTTCTATTTTTACGTGTATTTCTACACGGAGTACTCGGAGCCCGGAGGCGTTCTGAGCCCGAAGGCTAACTGAGCCTGAAGGCTAACTAAGCCCGAAGGCAATGTTCTATGTACTGGAAGTACAATTTTTCTGTTCTGTCTGTATGACATGATAAATCACATCATAATTTACAATATATGCCAAATAACATATATACATACGAGACATGTAATTTTGTAGGAAATAAGTGAAAATGAAACCCACCTCAATTGATGTAGCGTGACTAAGTGTTGATGCTCGACTCGTGAAATATTAGGCCCGAAAGTTCTCGTCGTTATCTACAATAAAATAATTTAACATTATTATTAAAGTATGAAATATATAATAATACAAACTAAATAGATTAAAATATTTGAATTTATAAAGATATAATTTGAGATATTAGAAATTGAACAGGGGTAAAATCAAAAGATAAAAGAGTTCAGGGGTTAAATTAAAATTCGGATTAAAATTGTTGGGATATAAAATCCAACTCTAGGTCATCCCATCCCACACGCCTCTTCCTCTCTTCTCTTCCACACTGCCTCGTTATCTTTTTTTTTCTCGTCTGTGCTTCTCTGCTCTTCTATTCTCTCTCAAAAAAAACTCATATACACTCGGCTCTGCACAAGATTTGAGCGGTGGGGGTGACATCACAGGTGCATCGAGCAGTCAGACCCGCAGAAAACATAAGGGCTTCGACCGTGGTCATCCGGCCCGCGGCGGAGAAGACTGCGCTGGCGATGGTGGTGGTCGCGAGTGGAGCGACGAAGAGGCGGGTGGTGGCTGGATTTCTCTGGGCTGGAGATAGGTTCCCGTCTATTCGGATTTCAAGCCTCGGCTCGAATCTGGAGCACGGTCGATCCGATGGGTTTTATTAAAAAAAATTCTACTTCTCTGGTTTTGAATTTTTTTTTGGGAGATTTGATACTATGAACAAAATGAAAGATGAGAATGACGAATTTGACAGAAAAGAAAATTAGAGGTTTTGATTTTTACCTTTTACTGGAGTGTGATAGATATGTAGGTTGTGAATCGGTATGAATGAATTATTTTTTTTTGCTGCGAGTTTGATTTCTATCAGTGTGTTATATACCGCCAGAAGAAGAATTAGAGAAGACCCAAATGAATGTATCTTAATTTGGTTAATAATTGGGATTAAATGCATTGATTTGAGATCTTACTGTTGGGGAGAAATTTGAAAACGTCAGTGTAAAGGAAGAAAAATGTTTCCTACAAATTGCAGATGAGTGGACAAATAATATTGGGCCGGGCAAAAAAAATAAGGTGATAATTGGATTGAAAGTAGATATTTAAATAATTAGACAACTTGATATATAAATAGCTATAATATTTTAAATATTATGAGTTTTGACTCAACGAAAATTAAATATAAAAAAATGTTAATACTATTACTAATAATAAAAATAATAATATTTACAGTGATATCAATATTGTTAATAATAATAATTATTATAATTATAATTCACGAATATTACAGTATATGAACCGTTATAGTTGAATAACCAAATTGCAGACGAGCTGCTTGCCTTGAAGAAACTATAGCCCCGATCCATCTATCGAGTTTAGCGATGCTACTTCCAGGATAAGATGGTTCAGTCCTTTGTTATACGAGCTGCTGGCTCAAACTCCGGAAACCTCGAAAAGTACTCGGTCGCCGATCAAGAAAATATCAAGAATTTTTGGAGTGCAGAGGAAATAAGAATTTCAGATTTTTGCTCCTCCTAAGATGAAAAACCAGATTGGGTATTTATAAGGGAAAAATGCATTGATGACATCAGCACTGCATCAACGAAAATGACGTCATCGTTGTCGTCATTCCGTACCCAGTCACATAGTCAACAAACCGTGTTGATGACATCAGCAATTCATCAGCGAATATGACATCACTGCGTAGGTCACTCCAGACCCAGTCAGGCAGATGCTTTGATGACAACACTATGTATGTCACAAACCGTGTTAAACTTTTGTCTCGCATGTTGTTCGAACCGTTGAATATTTAATCAGATAATATTTTGTCCAAAAAGAATATACAGAGACGAAGACAATTCGACCAAACGGCTGAGGCCGAGCCGATCCAAGCCGAGGCCGAGCCGAACCGAGCCGAGCCAAGCCGAACCGACCCGAGCTCGAGATCGAGACCATGACCGAGTCCGAGTCCGAGTCCGAGCGGGCGGGCGGCGGCGGCGCGCGTGTGGTTTACTCACAACTCTCACTTAGTGAATACTTTTATTTATTCACTATCATAAAGTCTAATATTGTAACACCCCCAGAGCCATCCGGGAATATTACAGCGTCGTGGGCCCTGAGATGGAACCCACAAGGCTAAAAAACATTTTTACAAACATCTCAAATACGTCTAAGCGGCGATGACGGTAATATCTTTAAAAAAATATTCAAAGGCTTTATAAAATCCATTTATCCATACCGTCGTAAAATCTCATTTTAAAGTACAAGGCCAAAATTCATAAACTCTACGATTGTAAAAGTATACGGTAAGCCACAACTTACACGTATCGATAAAATAGTTTAGAAAATGATTTTCCAAAGTAACCTAAGTTGCCAGATGCCAAAAGGCCATTTAAAAATACTCACGTAGCGGAAAAGACAAACAGTTAAAAATACTCTAGTAGCGGAATACAACAACTAGTCAAAGTACTCGATTCACAAACACATGCCATAGCCAGTATCCTCCGGGAAGGTCATCTCTTCACGACCGATACAAGCTCCATATCCCAATAACCTAAAAAGAAAGCCCACGATGGGGCCAGCCATAACACTCAACAATGATAACGATCACATCACGTCAATAATTACATACCAATGACATTACAACATACTCGAACTCGAACGCAACATATTATTCTAGTCATCGATCAACTATCACAACATATTGAAGTAATCAATTAACAAAAATCAGATAACAATCAATAACCGACATAGCCAACCAATCGAACTCAATGGTTCAACGATTCCTCGATCATATACAAAACCAAATAATCCAACTCAACAATTACAAACTCGTGTCCACAATATAAACTGCAACTCGATAATCATAATTAACAATCAATATAACCGATCAACAAACCCAATAATTCCACAATATCCCGATTAAACACAAATCCGAACAACCCAAATCAATCGATCACGAATCCATAACCATAATACGATTCCACAATCCAATAATCATATCAATAATTAATTCAACTAAGTATCTTAACATACTCGACTCCAACTTCAACTTTAAATACGAATTAACAAGGTTCCTTCTTATTCGTATTCGTAAATTCATAGATAGCAAATTAGCGGTTATTATCATGAATAATCATATTCCAAGATTAACAGTAATCTTTCCAAATTCCATCCCTTAATCATAAGATCATGACATATATAACTCAAGAGTTCTTCAGGAACATGAATTAATCCGAAATCACGTTCATAAACAACAAAACAACATAATCTGATGTGTTCTAACATCTAAACCATCATCTAACTCATAATCCAAGCCATATCATCATATTCTTCAACATACACTTCACATAACATTAAGAATCATAACAACACCACTATAACCATCATCATACGAAGCAAGTAAGGATAACAATACCAAGAATCCAAAATCAAGATGTAGAGTTCATCAACATACCTCAAGAACATGAACAACACCATCAAACACCTCAAGTATCAACAATATCTTCATATCTCAAGCTCCAAATCCATGCCATCAAGCTCATAATCAAGTTAGAGGAGCCAAGAATCCATCTTGGAGGGTTGAAGGACGAAGAAATGAAGTGAAACTCTCAAAATATCGAAGTGACGGACATCTCATATTTATATAACTTCAGTCGTTATGTACGTTACCTAATCCACCTAACGTGCATAACGAGTATTATGTATGTTATCCAACTTCGGTAGCATACGTAACGCTACTCCAAAACCCACTGCCTCATTTTGTACCTTATATTATGTACGTAACACCTGTGCTATAGCGTACGTAACATAGAGTTGACTTGCTACAGTAATATACCCATTTAACATATGTAATGTACCACTCATAACGTACGTTAACTCGGAGTTGACTTCTCCTGTCCACATCTGCGCCGAAAGTTGCCGACACTTCGGATCCTGTCCGATTCTCTTCATAACGTACGTTATATACTCAATGTAATGTATGTTACGTATGTGTCTTAGCGTACGTAAGCTCCTATGCTTAACGTACGCTACGCTTGTATTTTGACAAAACTTCTGGTCAGACGACTGCGTCTCACCTGATGTTATAACGTATGTAATGCATGATACATAACATATGTTATACTTACCAACTTAACGTACATAATCTCCTCAGCTTAATGTACGTAATGGCTTCTGAACTTAGCGAAAAATAGCTGCTCCTGGCTGTCGTCTCAACATACCGAATACGTATACACGACATACTAAATACATATACTCATCCCAATGATATACCCGATATCAGAATTAAAACAACCTGATACACGATGTCTTTAAATGCAATTATCGACCAAGTACGACAATTATACCAATACATATGTCTCAATCCTTCAATTATTTTATCCATACTGTATAAATTCCACACTGTGCAGTATAACTTGGATAAAATAACATTAAACAACCATAGTAGAAATTCAGGATATTACAAATATAAACCACACTCCTCCTCTCTATTCTTCAAATGTGGGACAGGCTATCACACATATTAACACAACACTCTTCCCCAATCAATAATACACAATTAACCATCTTTTGGATTCCCACCAAATTAGTATCCGCCCAAGAGTTAATTTATCTCATTATTCATATGGAATTAGATAATTAAAATAATATTTTTTCATGTAATTAAAATATTAATTACAACATATTATTCCGTAATTAAAATACCAATTCCAACAATCCCCCACAAATCCAAAGATTAAGATATTTATCATAGCTTGCTTTCAGTAATGGTACCTTCCTGTTTGAACCATTACCTAGTTTGTCCAACTTCAGCCCCCACCGAGCCAAATGGAACAAGCCTTGAATTTGAGTTCGTGAGTGTAAAGGCGTTCATTAGAAACAACAAGCTATAGGCTATGTACTAATTTGTAGGGTTGACACGTTATGGCCATGTGTCACGATCCTGTTTCATGAATGTCTGTTAGGAACAACCCAATCCTTAGTCGCGGCCTGAACGACAACATTCACATAGTTGGGCATCTCCAGAGATGTGCTGCAAGTATCTCGTCTGTAAGACTTGACCCCATTCAGAGTTTGTGCACTCTTACTGTATTAGCACATTCAACACCTATCAAGCTTATCAAGGGATAGACACTAGATACAGAGTATCGGAGATAATATAGGTGTACACAATATACTCAACAACTTGTTTATACCACATTGAACCTCCTTAAGGGATCTCCATTCATGAGTTGGGTTGTTGCTGCAGGTATATTATTTATGAATTTTTCAGTCCCATCCCTAGCCTGGATTTTGTAAACAAGGATAGATCAAGTCCTTTAGTTAACAGGTCTGCTATGTTATCTTTAGTGCCAACAAAGTTAACAATAATGACCCGATTAGACACATGTTCCCTTATAGACTTCAGTTTAACTTGGATTTGTCTTTTCATTTTTTTATTATAGTTTGAACTCTGAATTCTCGCAATTGTGGTTTGGCTATCACAATGCACATAAATTACAGGAAGAGGTCTGCTCATCATGGGAAGTTGTACTAGCAACCCATGTAGCCATTCTGCCTCAGTTCGTGTTGTGTCCAAAGAACATAACTTTGCTTCAAAAGTAGAACGAGTTATCAAAGTCTGTTTAGCAGATTTTCAGGAGACAGCTCCACCACATAGAGTAAAAATATACCCGGTGCACCCATTAGTTCCTGAGTTTTTGGCTATCCAGCTGGCATCACTAAATCCCTCCAACACTGCAGGAAATCTCCCATATTGCAAGGATAGTGAAATCGGGCCTTTGAGATACCGAATTACCCTATTCAAAGCCTCCCAATGGGTTTTATCAGGACAACTTGTATATCTAGCCAATTTGGAGACCGCGAAGGAAATATCTGGTCTCGAACCATTTGCCAAATAATTCAAGCTTCCAATGATTTGAGAATATCTTAACTGGGAGACTGGATACCACTTTCATTCTTAAAGAGAGCTTTTGAAGCGTCATAAGGAGTCTTAGCGATTCTACTTTGTTCATAGCCAAATCTCTTAATTATTTTCTAAACATGATGAGATTGTGAAATGGCTATCCCTTGATTCGAACGAATCAACTTAAGACCAAGAATCATACCAGCAATCCCTAAATCCTTCATTTCAAATTTATCTTTAAGGAAAGACTTGGTCTCAAAGATTGTTGGCCACTAAGTATACAGAATGCAGCTTGGAAAGTGTTTTAAACAACAAGATGTACGATATTCAAATCTGAGTGCATAGCGGAAGTCTTGTTAAAGTAAGTTGCTGTAAATACAACAACTAGATATGAGGTGTATACTTAATATAATCACAGATATTAAAACAGTAAGTGCAGAAGGTAAATGACACAGTAATTAAAGTGGTTCGAGGTAAACCCCTCTACGTTCACTGGTCCTCCACACAGGAGTTAAAATGTTTATTATAAAAACTACGTACACAACTACGTATTTATAATCAAACCTATCAATGTATTGTTCACACAGATTGATACAATGACCCAAGCTTTCAACCGTTCACATAGATTGGTTTAGGCTTTCACTTGATTAACTTATTCACACACAGTTCTGAAGCTTCATCTCTTCAATGCAAATCCATCACACACAGTTCGGGAAAAGCAATGCTTTTTCAGTCCACACAGGGCTGATGGGTTTGTCCAATGATAGAACGATGGTTTGAACAACAGCTTGACTTTCTTGAGCTTTAGCTGATAATGTGTTGTTAAAGGTTGAGCACTTTGGATATTTCTATTCTCAGAATATGTAGTATACTTGAAGAAATATGTTTGCTCTAAATATTCGTGTAAGCGCTTGTGGTTGCTTGTAATTCTTGGTTGTTGATCTTCAAACTCTTAGATATATATATATATATCTATATATATATATATATATATCTTTCTGAATATATCTATTGTGAAAGATCCGTTGAGCAAGATTCCGTGACAACTTAGATAGTTGACTTAAATAGACCAAGATCCATATATTGCGTGGTTTGAAGATCTCTGTCAGCTTTCAGTATTTAAATACTTTATCCTTTTAGTATTTATATATTTCTTTTATCAAACGGGACTTGACTTTAGCGAATACCAAAGATTCCTTTCCAAACGGTCTTTAGTCCTGTTCCGATGTCAATTGAAGGTCTCAATACTTTACAGCTTAAATGTTGTATTCATTTGCGATATAGGCTAAGAATGAGAGGTCGTTGTATGGAATGTTGCTTTATCAAGAAACAGCTTCCATACTTGGTCGTTTTATAGACTCTATTGTTGTATGATGGCATGATGATGAGTTTTCGATACAGGATCACTAACTTCAATAGGATTTGTCGATACAACAGCTTGCTGTATGCTGGATTGGCATATTGTCAAAACACTCTATCAAGATCTTTCGGTACATGGATTGTTATCCTAACAATTTCCCCCTTTTGATAATTTGCCAAGTCTTCCTTAAAAACCTTTAGATGTTATTCAAACATCCTTGACGATGCCAAAACTTTGACACTTAGCATCTTGAAGAAAGGCAGACTTCTTGGTCTTCTTGTTCGAATGTTCTGGCCTTCAGCAATTAGCCTAACACTAAGAACTGCTCGCAGGCTAGTTCAGCTTTTATCAAAAGAGTATTACATCTTTAAACTTATGATTGGCGCGCAGGAACAATCTTACATTGTTATCTAGATACATACAACTGAATCAATGAACTGTTCGCAGACAAGTTCGTACAGCTTAATATTTTAACAAGTTTTTATACTTGTATTAATTCAGCAAATGGATTGAATTACGTAATCATATAAACACACAGTATATTATGAGTTGTGATCTTTCAAAAAAACATTTTATTGATGTTGAACAAAGATTACAATGTTTTTGCTATGAAAGATAAGAATATAGAAATAGGAATAGGAATACAGGAGGGAATTTAGCTCCTATAGTCAGAATGCCTCCAAGGCCTTTTAGGGTCATTCTTGATACCCTTCCACTAGTTCTGATGCGTGTCCTTGTTTCGATTAAAGTATGTAGCTAGACCTTCAGACCTATCGAAAGCTAGGATCCAGTCTTCTAGATGGGTAACCAACTCACCTTGTTTGTGCTTGGACTTCATTTTCTGCTGGAGCGGGAGCGTCCCTTCATACAACCTCTTCTTATACTCCTTTGCAGCTTCCTGCACCATTCTGCAATTATTAAATATTTGAGATTACCTGATAAGAACAACAAAGTATCTTAGCAGTTCATTCTTCCTCCAGTTCTTGATCTCTTCTCCAGTGGGCTATCGGTTGGCCGGGAGGTTTGTAGATTGCGGCTTTTTAATGAGGTTCTTCCAAGAAAACTTAGGGTCCTGGCATTCTGGGCGATCTCCCTGTATCCTAAAGTTGGGAGAAGGAGATGATAGATGAGCAATATCAGCTGTGATGCTGTCTTCAAAAGCAGCTAACATTTCCTTCTCTTGCTCGAGCTTAGTCCTCCTCGCAGCTTCCCTTGCTTCTTCCCCCTTTTTGGCATCAGCAAGAGATGAGACTTTCTCATCCAAGCGCTCCAGGATTTGCATTGCAGCATCCTGTTTGGTTTCAAAACTTGTCATCTTATTCACAAGGGAGGTGAGCACCTGCGACATATCCTGAATCTTTTTGTCGTGGGCTCGTAGCTGGGAACCGGATTTAATGAGAGCTGATGCTGTCTTGGCCTCAGACACACGGAGCTTGGATTGCTCTTCCTTCATGATCTGCTCCTGACGCTGTTGTAATTGGCTAAGGGCCTGCTTGAAGACTGAAGGCAGGATTCTGAAGGCTTCTTCTACACTAGTAACTTCATGCCTCAGACCCGTCATTTCTTCAACAGCTGATTGGTGTAGCCGGTCGAGTGCCTTTTCAACAGAGTGCAGGGTGTTCACGGCGTCCTGTATGAAGACAGTTTATAGACCAAGAGCATGCAGTTGCTCTTTCTTCTCAGCGGATCTTGGAGAGGCTGGCTTGGCAAAATCTTCAACTCCATTCAACTGTCTCAAGTTCACATTGGGGCGTGAATTGAGGTGGACATCCTTAGGTATTATACCGTCATCGAAATCCAAAACAGTTGAGGGTGCAGGAGCAGCAAATGCGGGCTCGACAATAGGGATTACTGTATTTTCTTGTTCTGAGATCGGTTCTGAAGACATAGGTACAGGAGGGACTGAATCCTCCTGCTGTCTCTCAGCGTCCGCCTGCTCCAGCAGAGGGACTGCTTCCTTGTGCGGGATGGCGCTGGTCTGGTTGTCTGTGGCGACAGGCGCGGATGCCTGTTCTGTGGCTGGTTTCTCCTTCGCTACAGGAGGTACTGAATCCTCGCTATTGGGAACATTATTTTGGCTAGACGTCCCTTGATCTGGATGGGTTTCCTCACGACTCATTCTCAGACCTGCCTGGAGGGCGTCGTCATCGTCGTCTGAGTCATGATCAGATGTGGGACTGTAGGGATCAGAGTCAATGGATTTTGATTTTCCTTTCTTACGAGCATCTGCCTTGTCCATCAGGTGGCTAGTGATCAACTCTTTGCAGCACAGGTTGTCCCATTGGATCAGGGCCTCAACATCTTGAAAATTCATCACTTCCAAGACAAATCTTTCTTTGTTGCACCAATCGCTCCAGTTGTACAAAGTGCTTTCTTTTCGGCTTCTCAACGGCAATGAGAGTTTTGCTGTGAGATCTTTTTCTCTTCTTCGAGGACTCTTCGCTGTGGGACTTCGAAGACACGTCTCTCGGATCGGCAGATAGAGGCAAGGTTCGGACTAAGGGTCTGTTACCGATCAGGCAGTCTTTGTTGAAAACAACAGGTCTGATGCTTCCCATATATATCCGAGAATTGATTTTCTTTACCTCTTTGGATTGCGAAACACCGCATTTCATCAGAAGTAATTCAAAAACAAACCAAATGACTTCTTTTGTGAGGTAGGCTTGGAGACTTCTTCCTGCAACCTTTTGAGAATTATTTGACACCAGTTGACCTTTTCACAGGTCATGATTGCAACTATCATCCGGAACCTTAAATCGGTGCACATTTCGAATACACCTGTTCTATTCTCAATTACATGGCAACAAAAATCGTGTAAATAAACAAAATGTAAACAAAAGAGTTTCTTATGGCAAGAGGTGTGAACCGTTTCAACCGATGCTGAACCGGTGAATAAGCCATAATATCTGGTCAAAACTTCTTGGGACCCAAGGGTCTCAAGATCTTCCATGGTCAGGCCATCAGCAGGTAGCCTGTAGAGATTCTGAAGGAGCTCTTGGTCAACACGGATCTCTACTCCGCGAATGACAGCAGTAATGTCAGCAACGTTTCCTCCTTGAGCAAGAGAGAAGAAACGGACAGAAGCGTTGAGGTAAAATTCCTCAACCAAATGAGCATCAAAACGCTCAGCGGTGTGACTTCCAAGGAGATAAAGGCCTTGTTGACGAATCCTTGTAATGACGTACTCCATCGATTCGACGTCATCACCTTCAGAGCGAACACGTTCAAGCACGACAGATCTAGCAAAGATCCGTCCGTCGATGATGTTGGATGTCTTCTTGAGAGAGAGAGGAAGTCTGAGAAGATGCCATTGATGATTCTTGAAGAAAGGTGAAGAAGATTCAAAGAGAAATGCTGTTAAAGGCAATTAAAACTTGTAGGCTGTATGCTCAAGACTCGTTCAATATGCATAAATCGTAAAGAGTTTGAAGATGCATTGACAGTCCTTTTATAGTGGGCGGTGGAGAAGGGTTTTCAGATAATGAACGGTCAGATTTAAGGGATGGGAACCGTGGTTTAAAATGGACGACCACAATAGACTGAGTGTAACCGGTACAACTTATCCATCGATTTTGAAATGAGAGAGCGTCCCACATCTGACATAATAATTTTCCCTTATTGCCCGAATTGGCGGTGTGAATCAATAAAATAATATGAAACAACGCGGATTTAGAGATTCCGATGTCCAGATGTCGTGTAAAGCATTTAATGCGAAAGACTTTTTAATTATAACAGGGCATGTGGACATAAAAGTCGTTTTGAAAAGAAATAACATATTAATTGATTTCCATAGTGTGTGTGCTGTATCCGCGAAAATACAGCGTTCCCCCTTAAAAGGTACATACGGGTTTCAATTCCATACAACAACTTTGAGATTAATGCTTTATTCATGGGTCATACTGTATTCCCCCTTAATTATTGCACACATCAGCTGTAGTGTAATCCACATTACTTTGTTCCTATAGTGTTGTTCTGAAAGTCTGAGTGTACAGATAATTATCGGTGGATACTGTATTCTTGGATCTTACAGCATTCCCCCTCAATTGATGAGTAAAAGCATTAAAAACTTACAGGGAGTCAAGCTGTAGCAATCCCAATTCTTGACAAAGCATGCAGAATCTTGCTGTGTCGAGAGGTTTGGTAAAGATGTCGGCTAACTGGATATCTATATGAACTTTTTCCATCCGAACATCCTTGTTCACAACATGATTCCTGATGAAGTGATGCTTCATGTGAATATGCTTGGTGCGCGAGTGCAATACGGGGTTGTGCGTGATAGCAATGGCACTCGTGCTATCGCACATAATCGGCGTTTCTTTGGCTTCAATTCCATAGTCTGACAGATGTTGCATCCAAAGGATCTGCATACAGCAACTACCGGCAGCATAGTATTCTGATTCAGCTGTTGAAAGCGAGTTTGCCAATTGATTCTTGCTAAACCAAGACACAAGTCTAGGTCTAAGAAAGTGACAAGTTCCACTTGTACTCTTCCTATATAGCTTGCAGCCTCCGAGATCCGAGTCGTTGTAGCCAACTAAATCGAATCTGCCTTCTTTAGGATACCACACTCCTACATCGACTGTTCCTTTGACGTATTTCAGGATTCGTTTGGCTATTGCGAAGTGTGATTCTTTAGGTGCTACTTGATATCGCGCATACACTCCTAGAGCAAACTGGATATCGTGCCTGCTAGCCGTTAGGTACAGGAGTGAGCCAATAAGCTTCCTGTAAAGTGATTGATCAACCGGCTTTCCAGCTTCATCAGCACTAATTTGCACGGAAGTGCTCATGGGGGTTGACGATGATTTGGAAGTATTCATTCCAAACTTGTTGAGAAGCCCCTTGCTGTATTTTTCCTGGTTGATGAAAATCCCTGTAGGCAGCTGCTTTACCTACAATCCTAGGAAATAACTAAGTTCTCCCATTATACTCATTTCAAATTTACTTTGCATGAGATGAGAGAACCTTTGACACAAAGCAAGGTTAGTTGAACCAAATATTATATCGTCTACATATATTTGAACCATCAGGAGGTCATCACCTTCTTGTATTTTGAATAAGGTCTTGTCCATAGCACCTTTCTCGAATCTATTATCGGTTAGATACTGGGACAGAGTCTCATACCATGCTCTAGGGGCTTGCTTAAGTCCATACAGTGCTTTCCTTAGCCTGTATACTAGGTCTTCGCCATCTGGTTTGACAAACCCTGGTGGTTGTTCAACATATACTTATTCGGTAAGGTCTCCATTCAGGAATGCACTTTTTATGTGCATTTGGTATACAATGAAGATCTTATGGGCGGCAAAGGCTAAAAATATCCTAATGGCTTCTAGTCTGGCTGCAGGGGCAAATGTCTCGTCGTAGTCTATGCCTTCTTCCTATCGATAGCCTTATGCGACTAGTCAGGATTTATTCTTGATAATGAGGCCATTTCTATCCTTATTGTTTCTAAAAACCCATTTGGTTCCAATTACGGATTGATGCGTAGGTCTAGGTACAAGATACCATACATTGTTTCTTTCGAAACCGTTAAGCTCTTCTTCCATAGATGAAATCCAATGAGAATTATTTAGGGCTTCTTTGGTAGAAATAGGTTCGGACTGGGCTAAGAATACAGCAATAGTGCACATATTAAGTTGTCTAAGTTCAGATTGAGATTTCCATTCAGGAAATGGAGATATCTCAGACTCGGGTTCTTCTTGCACACATAGTACATTTCCTTGTGTACTCTGTATTCTCCTACGGGTAGAAACACCAGCATCAATGTTTCCTATGATCAACTCTTGTGGGTGATCTCTCAACCATCTTCTGTCGGGTTCTAATTCGAGGTCCCGTACAGTATCTTGAGTTGCTGTAGTTTCAGCTTCAGCTTGTACAGCATCGGCTTCATCTACGTCGGTTCTTACAACTGCGGGGTTGATTTCTAGGTCAACGACAGGTTCTATAGGAGTTGGTGGATCAATGATGGAAAGTTGTTGGATGTTCTGAGAAATGTCTTCTACTCCTGTAGGATCATGGTGAGGTTCATCGAACACTACATGAACTGATTCCTCAATTGTTAGCTTCCTTTGATTGAAGATCTTGTAAGCTTTGCTGACAGAGGAATATCCTACAAATATCCCTTCATCCGATTTCTCATCGAAGGTTCTAAGTTGATACTTACCATTGTTCAAAACGTAACACCTACATCCAAATATGTGAAAGTATGAAACTAACGGAGTTTTGTTGTTCCATACCTCGTAAGCTATTTTGATGTGATGTTTGTTGATGATAGAGCGATTTTGTGTATAGTACGCTGTATTGGTGGCTTCGCCCCAGAAATGCTGTGGCAACTTGCTTGCAGCAATCATTGTCCTTGTTGCTTCCTTCAGCGTCCTGTTCTTTCGTTCGGCAACACCATTTTGTTGAGGTGTACGGGCAGTTGAGTATTCATGTTGTATCCTATGTTTCGAACAGTATTGCTCTATGAAGCGGTTAGTGAATTCTGTACCTCTGTCAGAACGATTGGACACGATACTCAACCCCTTTTCATTTTGAAGCTTTCTCAGGTGCTCGGGCAGCTTTGATGTTGTTTCATTCTTCTTGCTTAGGAAAATTGTCCAAGCATACCTGGAAGAATCATCAACAATAACTAGACAGTATTTCCTACCTCCCAAACTTACCAGGTCTACAGGACCGTATAGATCCATGTGTAGCATTTCCAAAACTCTGTGGGTGGAAAGGTAGGATTTGTTCTTCAGGGTGGTCTTAATTTACTTGCCTTTCTGACATGGTCCACAAACACTGTCTTTTTAGAATAATATATTCGGCAATCCTCTAACCATTTCCTGTCAGGAGAGCTTGTTGATTGTCTTGAAGTTGATGTGTGACATTCTCTTGTGCCATAGCCAGCTTAAATCTGCAGTGCCTTTGGCAACAAAACAAGGGATTGTGGAGCTCGTAGGCATCCAGTCAGCAATATACATATTACCTGATCTGCTTCATGTGAGCACAACCTCTTTGGTCAGGATGTTCTTGGCTCTACAGTGATCTATATAGAACTTCACCGAGAACTGTTTGTCACATAACTGGCTAATATTAAGTAGATTGTACTGTAAGCCTTCAACATAAGCTACATCGGTGACTTTGAATTTTCCTACAAGTAGGGTTCTCTTCCCTCTTGTTCTTCCTTTAGATTTATCACCGAAGCCCACTTTTGGACCGCGACCTTCTACATAACCTGACAGCTTGCTTTTATCTCCTGTCATATGCCGAGAACATCCACTGTCGAAGTACCAGATGTCCTCTAAAATGTCCTGTATGCAAACAAATTAGGTAGATTTAGGTCCCCTTTGATTGTTGGGTCCATGGATGTTAGTGCCTTTAGGTACCCAGATTTTCCTGACAACAATAGTTTTACTGTAGGATAGTTTAGGTACGTAGTTGCGATGTCTACGTGGGACATGTGTGTAGTTGCTAAAACCATGATAATTATTATGCATGTAAAATTCAGGGTTATTATTAGTCCAGTACAATTGCCGTCTTGGAGGTGGAGCCATTTTCTTCGGCCTTACAGCTTGCCTTCTGGGTCTTCAGTTGGATTCCCAAAGTTGTTGTTGATACTGTGAGGATACTTGCTTTCGCGATAGATACCGCGGCTCCTGTATCCAATACCTAGGCGTGCTGTACTGAAAGTACTGTCGTGCGGGCCTTTGATATTTGGATACAGCCTTCTTTCTGAACGGCTGTTGGCGCTGTTGATATGCTCGGGGAGCATGCTGTTAGGTATGCCTTACAGGTCTAAATGTCTGGTGATTCCGCTGTCTGGAATATGACTGTGGTAGCGGAATGGCAGCTTTTGCTGTTCGTGGTGCAACGGGTTTCTTCACAGGACTCGGAACTTCTTTCGATACAGGAATGGGTTCCATACCCCTGACGAACATAATACTAGTTTTCCCTTTGTTGGAAAATGAGCTGTATCCTAAGCCACTTTTATCATGAGCAAGTTGCCCAGTCTTAGAATTTCTTCCACTCTTTTAGATGATTTCTCGAAAAATTTCAGAATGGTCTCAAGTTCTCCTTCTCGTTTTTCGAGAGTTTTTACTTTGGCTTAAAGCAGAACAAAATCATTTGTATTACTTTCATTATGAGATTTAGTCTCACTTAGTTCATGAGCAAGTTGATGATTGCTCTCTATGAGTTTTTCATACTCGACTTTGCTGTTTTCACAATCAACAGACATATTTTCATAGTTTACTTTCAGCAAGTTGTTTTCTTCTTTCAGCTCTAAGTTAGAAAGTTGGAGCTGTATATTTTCATTTTTCAATGTCTCATGGGCCATTTGAATTTTCTTTAACTCATTCATCATGTTTGCAAAAGTATGAGATGCATTGGTAGGAATAGCTGAGGTTGAGCTTACCTCATCATCGCTGTCTTCATCTTTCGGAATGTCCTTGGCCATAAAGCACATATAGGCTTTATCTTCGAAATCATCATCAGATGAAATCACTGTCAGTGACTACCTGAAGACATTATTTGGACTTTGATGGTGTGGGGGAGGCTTCTGGTCCACCAATCAGGGCCTTGAGCTTGTTTTTCCAAGCACGTCTTCTTTCATCCTTTTCTTGTTGCTCGGCTTCCGGCAACATTTGAACTTTGGGATGAAGACATTTATTTACATAATGTCCTGGTTTCCTGCAATTATAACACAAGTTAGTGTCAACAGAGAAAGTTTCGGTACTTACCTTATGAACAGGCTTCGGCCTGTATGGAGTCTTTCCCGACTGCTTGATAAATTTCTTGAACTTATGCATGAGGAGAGCCATTTCGTCTTGCGACAGGATGTCGTCGTTGCTGTCAGCATTCTTGTGAATGGGCTTTGATGAACTCGGCATGCTGTGTCTTCGATTGGATAAAGCGGCTAAGGCTGTAGTCCTGGTGGGAGATTCTTCTGTTTTCTCTCTCATGTCTATATCGTACTCAAATGCTTTGAGGTCAAAAAATAGATCAAAAGTAGATATTTCACTAAGATTGCACGACACACGCATAGCTATGGTCTTAATGTCCCATCGGGAAGGGAGAGATCTGAAAATTTTTAGGTTCTTCTCCCTTTGGGTATAAATCTTGCCTAATGCTTCAAGTTCACCAACAATGCTAGTGAATCTGAGGTCGAGTTCCTCAAGTGTTTCAGTTGGTTTCATTTCAAAAGATTCGAATTGCTGAGTTAATTTTGAAATCTTGTTTTCTTTTGAGAGCTCAGTTCCAGTTGGAACAATATTTTTTAAATCATTTTATACATTTTGATGATGCGTTATTTAACCAAAATTTACTTAACATATTTTTCCTTCATTTAACGTACGTAAACGAACATTCTATAACGTACGTAACACTCACAGTTTTTGCAAGAAATTTTACACAGGTAACGTACGTAACTCACTGAATATAACGTACGTAACGTTTGAACATTCTGCCGTTGCAAAAAGTCATTAACCGTTACAACAAGTCTTCACATTCAACGGATCTGTGACTGGAAGTTAACGTACGTAAGCCTATCTTGCGTAACGTATGTAATGGATCTCATCGGATGTCTCTGGACTAATTCTCACAGTTCGTTACGGCCGCTACACAAGCCATATATAACGTACATAGTAGTGATAACGTACGTAATCCATGCTGCATAATGTACGTAAACTGTGCAACTGTTCCAACGGGAAATTCAGCTCATGAAGGCTATAAATAGCACACTTCAAGGATTTGTAAATCACACAAGTTATCTGAGCTTACAAGAATACTCAAGCTATTCCAAGCAAATATTTCGAGAGTTATACATATTCTATATTGTGATACGAGAAGATTTGCTCTATTATTTCTAATCTACATTCTTGTATCAAAGAGTGATATATCATTTAAATTCGAGTTCCTACTCGCATTTGTCTTACTGTAAAGGTTATCTTGTACCCAGAAAAACAAGAGAGTTTTAGTGAGGTTGTTCTTGAGCCCGAAAATCAAGAAATTGTAAGAGTCGGCACTAAACTAGAAAGTGCATTCTAAGTTTCTAAGAAAAGTCCTAGTCGATAAAACTAGGTAGGGGATGTAGGCTTCGTTAATAGCCGAACCTCTCGAACAATTTCTTGTGTTCTTTCTTTTCCGCATTCTACTTACTCCGATATTTTAGCTTCCGCACAAAAAGAGTTCAAAACTCTTATCCACACTATTCAACCCCCCTTCTAGTGGCGGTACCAATCTAACAATTGGTATCGGAGAGAGGTTTCTTTATCACCGGATTAACACCCGCTAGAGAAAAGATCCAGAAATGGCCTTTATCCACTCATCCCTTGAAGGCAACGCTCTCATTCGCCCTCCCTTCTTCGACGGCTCAAACTTTATGACATGGAAGAAGAAAATGTCCATCTTCATCCGAGCTCATGACATTGAAATATGGAAGGTCATTTCTCTTGGACCTACCATTCCTAAGAAGCCAGATGGCTCGATCAAAAGCTTTGAAGAATACGACGATGCTGACTGGAAGAACGATCACTTCAATAGTAAAGCTACGCAATGTGCTCTCAACCCAGAGGATCACAACAGTATATTTTCTTGCGAGACGGATAAAGAGATCTGGAAAATGCTCGAAATTACCATGAAGGTACGAGTTAAGTGAAGGAAACAAAAATCAATATGCTTCTTTACGATTATGAGCTCTTCACTATGAAAGAAAAAGAAAGCATTACTATTATGCTTGACCGGTTCTCGGCTATCACAAATGGGTTAGCTTCCTTTGGGAAACCTATATCAAGCAGTGATAAAGCCAAGAAAATCCTTCGAACTCTACCAAGAGAATGGGACGCTACTGTTACGGCTATCATGGAGTCGAAAGATCTCAACACCATTAAATTCAGCGCTCTCATTAGATCTCTCATCAATTATGAGATTGTCATTAAATCTCGAAGTTCGAAACCAAAGCCCAAAGAGAGAGAAAGTATGATCGCCTTTAAAGCAAAAGAAGATAGGTGCCTTCAAAGCAAAAGAAGAAGAGGATGAAGAAACCGCCTTTTATGCCAAAAAACATAAAGAAATTCAAAAATCTTCTACAAAGGCGCCGGAGGGACATCAAACAAGAACCAAGGGATGAATCCAAGAAGATTCACTTACCACAAAATAAAAGGTTTGACAATACCTGTCGTAGGTGCGGCGTTCCAGGCCATTTTGCTAAAGATTGTCGTGTTGCTGCTCCAATGAGTTCATCTAAACCAACTCACGAAAAGTTCAAAACGAAGGAAGTCTATGTCGCTACATGGAGCGATGATGATGAGGATGGTGAACCTCAAGTTCAAACAAATCTTGCTCTAATGGCTCGCGCATCCGAAGATAGCGATGAAGAAGTCGAGGTTAGTGATTCTCATGAAGAACTTATTGATGCTTTCGAATTTTAAACAATGAATACGAAAAAGTTTGCAATAGTAATAAAGATTTGAAAAAGAAAATAAAATCTCTTGAAAGTGAAAATTCAAAATTATTGAAAAACAAGGATGTATCAATTGATCATACAAATTGTTTGGAAATCGAGAAAATTCTGAGAGATGATTTACACAAAACTCAGAAAGAATTGAAACTTTACTTTAGAAAATTCTCGTGTGGTAATGACAAATTCGAGCAACTATTATTTGGTCAAAAATTTTCTCTTTCAAAACAAGGACTTGGGTATAATTCATTTCCAATGAAAAAGTCCTTAGGAATTACCACGAAAGATTTGGACACTTTAAAAACGGGAATTTCATCATGTCCAAAATGTTTAAAACCAGGACATACCGAAACATACTGTAGAAGTTCTAGACGAACTATAAGGGTTAAGCAAATTTGGGTACCAAAAGGGACCGTTGTTAAAAATCAAGTTTTTTTGTCTAACTCCTCAAGACCCAAATTAGCCTGGGTACCTATAAAACGAAAGAAAATTATTTTTGTAGGTACAAGCAAGGAAGACAACATTATCAAATAAATGGTATGTTGATAGTGGATGTTCAAATCACATGAGTGGGAATGAACATCTCTTCACGGAGCTGAAAAAGGAAGATCGTGGTTGTGTAACCTTTGGCAATAATAAAAAGGGCCAAATAAAAGAGACAGGTAAAATCGGTAAGAAACCTTTACCTACCATCGAAAATATTCTATTTGTTGATGGTCTTTGCCATAATCTTCCAAGTATTTCCCAACTTTGTGACACTGGTCTTAAATTAATTTTTGAAAGTACGCATAGCACTGCAATGAGAAAAGACCAAATCGTTTTTATTGGATTACGTTATGGAAATATTTACATTGTTGATCTCCAAGATGAATCCTCTTTCAATGAAAAATGTTTACTTTCATACGATGAAAATGCCGTTATTTGGCACCGAAAATTGGGACATGCCTCTTTACCACTTCTTTCAAAATTGGCCAAAAACGATATTGTCCGTGGTCTACCAAAATTAAATTTCAGAAAAGACCACATTTGTGAGGCCTGTATTAAAGGTAAACATGCAAGAGGATCGTTTAAACTGAAAATGGAAATTTTCACTAGTCGCATTCTTGAATTAATTCATATAGATTTGATTGGTCCGTCTCGACATGCTAGTTTAACAGGTAAACTTTATACTTTAGTTCTTGTCGATGATTTTTCGAGATTTACTTGGGTAAAATTCTTGGCAAATAAAGATGATGCATTTAACGAGTTTTTTAAGTGGTGTAAGATTACCCAGAAGGAAAAAGAATTACCAATTATCGCCATCCGATCCGATCATGGTGGAGAATTTGATTCTAATATTTTTGGAGATTGGTGCGATAATTATGGTATTGGGCACAATTTTTTGGCACCTCGGACACCTCAACAAAATGGAGTTGTCGAGAGGAAGAATCGCTCTCTAGAAGAAATGAGCCGGACAATGCTCAATGAATATGGTCTTCCTAAATATTTCTGGGCCGAAGCCGTTAACACCGCCTGTTATGTTATTAATCGAGTCCATCTCAGGAGGAACAAAATGATGACTCCATATGAGATATTTAAAGGTAAAAAGCCCAATTTATCGTATTTTCATCCATTTGGTTGTAAAGTATTTATTCATAATAATGGTAAGGATAATTTGGGTAAATTTGATTCAAAATCAGATATTGGAATATTTCTTGGTTATTCAACTAACAGTAAAGCGTATCGTGTATTTAATTGTAGAAGAGGCTCGGTAGAAGAGTCAATTCATGTAAAATTCGATGATACAGTTTTACCCCCGAGAAAGGTTATTTTTGATGATGATGCAGGTATGGTTCCGGCTAAAGAAATATCAGAAGTATCAAAGGAGTTGGAGAAGCTCGACGTAAGCTCGGGCAAGCAGGAGAAGAATACTTACAACCTTCCTAAAGATTGGGCAAATGTGAAAGACCATCCGATGGAACAAATTCTCGGAAAAATCGATGAAGGTGTACGAACTAGGAGAAATATAAATGATTGTATTAACAGTATTGCGTTTATTTCTCTTACAGAACCAAAGAATATCAATGAGGCCATAAATGACGAGAATTGGCCTATTGCTATGCAAGAAGAGCTAAACCAATTCGAAAGAAATAATATTTGGGAATTAGTTCCGGCACCGGTAGATAAATCAATCATTAGTACCAAATGGGTTCATAAAATTAAAGTCGATGATGATGGTCTCCCAATTAAAAATAAATCGAGGTTGGTCGCCCAAGGTTATAATCAAGAAGAAGGCTTGGATTATGAAGAAACGTTTGCTCCTGTTGCTCGTCTTGAGGCAATTCGTCTGCTCTGTGCCTTCGCCGCATACAAAAAAATCAAACTCCATCAAATGGATGTAAAAAGTGTGTTCCTAAATGGAATCATCCATGAGGAAGTGTATGTCAAGCAACCGCCGGGTTTTGAAGATTATGATCATCCAGATCATGTGTACAAGCTCCATAAAACTCTCTATAGATTAAAACAAGCCCCGAGAGCATGGTATGATCGTTTAAGCACTTTTCTTATTTCAAATGGGTATAAAAGAGGTAATGTTGATAATACCCTATTTATTAAGAATTTAGGTGATGATATGCTTATTTGTCAAATTTATGTGGACGACATTGTTTTTGGTGCAACTAACGAATCTCTGTCCTAAGAATTTTCAAATCTTATGAAGGGAGAGTTCGAAATGAGCATGATGGGAGAGTTGAAAAACTTTCCCGGACTCCAAATTAGGCAACTCAATGACAGAATATTCATTCACCAATCCAAGTACGTCAATGAGCTCCTAAAGAAATTTAAGATGGAAGATTTCAAAGAAATATCTACTCCTATGTCTTCCACTCTTAAACTCGACAGAGATGAAAAAGGTAAGTCTGTTGACCAAAAACAGTATCGAGGTATGATCGGGTCTTTACTTTATTTAACTGCATCTAGACCCGATATAATGTTTGCTACTTGCTTATGTGCTCGTTTTCAAGCGAATCCTAAAGAATCACATTTCATTGCATGCAAAAGGATTTTTCGGTATTTAAAATATACTGCTGGCTTAGGTCTGTGGTATCCTTCTAGCATTGATTTTCAACTTTTTGCATATAGTGATACTGATTTCGGTGGATGTAAAATTGATAGAAAAAGCGCCACCGGAACTTGTCATTTTATGAGTTTATGTTTGATTTCATGGGGGAGTAAGAAACAGACTAGGGTCGCTACTTCCACAGCTGAAGCAGAATATGTGGCTGCGGGAAGTGCATGTGCACAAGTCCTTTGGATCAAAAATCAATTACTCGATTATGGCACTGAGCTTAAAAATACTCCTATTTTTTGTGACAATACAAGTGCCATTAATTTAAGCAAAAATCCCATTTTGCATAGTAAGACAAAACATATAGAAATTCGTCACCATTTTATTCGTGACCATGTCCAAAACGGGAATGTACGTCTCCAATTTGTTGGTACTAATGAACAATTGGCGGATATTTTTACATAACCATTACTAGAAGAAGCTTTCAATTTTATACGCATAAATTTAGGAATGGGGCATGTTAATCATTTTTAAGTGTTGCATATTCATCATAGTTACATTAAATGGTCATTAAAATTGGGACATCATCGAAAGAAAAACACTGCTCATTTGGTCATGCTTACGGACGTTAAGGCTGGTTTATTACGTACGTAATAGGACCTTACGTACGTAACAGGCATTCAGGCTACGTACGTAACGATATGTAGGTTTTAGTACAGGGAATTCGGGATTTTTCGCTACGTACGTTACCAAAACGGTATAACGTATGTAATCAGCTATTTACCCTGCTACTTAAATACCCACTTCGACAGTCCCCTTTTCATTTCTTCCTAAATCCCTAAATCGGCTGCGACGAACTCATTTCCTCGCCTTACAAATCCGACCAAACCCCTACAACCTCCGTTCATCTTCATCAATGGCGTCCAAAATCAGCAAGAAACGTAGAGGCGAGACCTCTCAATCAGCTTCCTCGCCTTCAGGAGAACCTACCTTTCGAAATGCTCAAGCTTGAAAAATTTTCAACGAGGTACTTATCGATGAATGTAATATCCGGATTTATTACAGTGTATTTCATCTGTATTCAACCATGTATTATTTCGGATTGGTGATTTTGATTATTGGAGTATGATATTTCGTGCATTGATATCATTGTACATAAGTATAGAAACATGCAAAATTGCTCAAACAACCTAGTGATAGCGCACGCTAAGAATGTATCTTAACGCGCGCTATCGGGCCACTATTAGCGTACGCTACACAGGTAGTAGTAACGTGCGCTAAGGACTCAATTATTGAGCGGGGCAGCTGGCTCGTGCGCCAGCGGGACATGGGTCCGGATAAGATTCCCGCTGACGCACCCGGACAAAATCTGAAGTCAACCATTATTAGCGCACGCTAAGGGATACTTAGTAGCGTGCGCTAACTTATCAATAATGCAGAAATTATAAATGGGACAAAGAACCGCTTGAGCTTTCATTTCCTTCGTCTATACTTCATCTTTGAGAGTCCAGAGAGCAATAATCTACCTTCTAAACACTTAGAACATGTATGAGTGATCATAGAACGATTGAGTATCACTTGTGAAGTGATCCTTAAAGAGAAGTGACACCTTGGAGGGGCACGTAACCAACCGGAGTCGGATTACACCTTGTGGTTCAGTGATTTCGGCATATTAAGGTATGTTAAACATATAAACAGTGTTAGATTCTGTTTTACAATGGATTTGATGATCATGTTAAGGATATTGAATTTCATTAGTGAATTATTTCAACAACATCATGTTTAGAAGATTGGGATGTCTACAATTAAGATATTATTGTTGGAACCTTGAAGTTGGAATCCTAGTACTTCAAATGATGAGAGATATATTCGGAAGTTAACAATCCGTATGAATTATGTTATCTTTGTGATCATGATTTGGAAAATATGTTATAAGAACTTAAAGGGAGAATCATCTTAGGAAATATTCTTTCGTATAAGTCGGAATTGTTAGTTCACCTCAAGATGAAGTCCAATATGTATAATGATAGTAGAATCTAATACATCAACCGGAGATCACCAACTATGAATGAGAATTGTAATCAATATGGATAATGGAGTCATCAGGATTATTCATATCTTTGCATCATGAAGTTGATATAATACGGGAGATTATTCATAAGAGGAGTAACTTGCTATTCATGGCAGTAACATGAATTATCACGAAGGATTTCATTGTTTCGTTCATGGCAAGAATAGCTTTATCGCCGAAGAACCGCCATGCAGAGATAGCGCACGCTATGTTATGCAGTTTAACGTGCGCTATCGAGCACTAGTTGGCGTGCGCTACGTTTGGTACGTAACGTACGCTAGACCATCAGACGAGTCAGTTGACTGGTCAGTGAAGTACTGACCATGCGTCGTTAGCGTGCGCTAGGCTTTGTTGTTTGCGTGCGCTATCGGGCAGACGTAACACACGCTACACAGAAGTACTTAGCGTGCGCTAAGCTCCTCGGGCAGATTGCAGTTTATGAACTTTTGACCGTTAAGCGAATTGTTAAACATTCATGCGACGTGAGATAAACTCTATATCATTTCTTTTGTTAAGGTTTGGTCTCGTTACGTGATTGATTGAGGAGGACGATCTTCGAGTGTTCATTTTCGTGGAAGTATTGTTATTGTCTTCAAATCGAGGCAAGTACCTTAATTGTTTTATGTATTGTTGTTATACATATTGTCGTGCATGTATGTCGTTATTGTGTGTCCACCTCGTGTTGGTCCGACGGGATCATCGGGGGATCTATGCTAGCGTGCGCTGGATCATCGGACGGGTTTTTCCACCACTGGTTGGTCTGACGGGATCATCGTGGGTTTTTCTAGGCAGTGAACGCTGGATCGATGGAATTACCATGTGTATGTATTGATATCATGTTGTGATTATCAGTTGTGTATGTTATGTTTGAGTTTCTCGTAGGAGAAGACTCGTTGGTATTTTGTCGTTTATGTTATTATTATTCACCGTGAGATATGAATAATATGTTGTGGTACTTGTACTAGCATCGTTGTGCTAACCCCTTCGAGGGTGAACATTTTGTTTGTGTTCAGGATCCAGGAGAGCAGGGAAACAACCACTGGAATTGTATGATGACGGGGGTGCAGAGTGATGTCCCGACCGGGTTTATTTATCTTTCGTTTATTCGTTATTTCAATAAGTACTCGAGTACGAAGTCGTTTGTGATGTTTTGAATTGGTGATGTAATATTGAGTTACATTGAACAAATTGTACTATTTCGTATTTGGTCGAATTGATGTAATCAAATTCCGTTATTTCCATTCACAAGAACTTTTTATACTTGTTAAATTCTTCACCTTGTAAATCCTTATGTAAAGGATTTACGGCGCTGTAATATTCGAATATATTGGGGGTGTTACAGAATATGGTATCGGAGCTAAGATTATGGATATCTTGGCCGTTGGGTTAAAATAGGGGTCATTTATGTCTTTTGGGATAACCGGCCGTGAATGACATCACTGCACTGCCTACGTCTTCATGCGAACAGTGGTTGTAAGTTCCTAAACTCTATCTCGTTCTTTGCATATTGTATCTCTTTATACTCGAATATTAGAACGATGTTGTTCCCTGTATATTGAGTATTTATGCTTACAGTATGTTGAGAGGCGGACGTGGACGTGGTCGCGGTCGTGGACGCGGACGGAGAAATGCCGAAAGGGAAACGTCGCCTTCTAACCGAGCTCATAGCTCAAAGTAGCCGCAGCAGCTATTAATAATGAACTGATCCTCTGTACGAGAGATCCTTCGTCAAGTGGTGAACCAGATGACTCGGTTCGCCTGTGTCGTGGACCGAATGCAAGTGGCGGTTGGGCTACGGCAGGAGAGGGACAGCTAGGGATCCCTGTTATGGGTAATCGAGGTGACCGGTGGCTGCAAGAAGTGGCGTAGATGCAACCACCCAAATTCGACGGTATTTCGAGACTCCCACCAGGATCATTGGTTAAAGGAGCTGGAGAAGATTTTTGCCGAATTAATCGCCTGACGGCAGGAGAGCCTCTATCGCTCAATATTTTCTCGATAGGAAGCGTCCGAATGGTGGGAAGCCATCCGGCTGTAGACCATGATGCCGATTGACAGAGTTTAGATTGATGATGGAAGCCCGATTGCCCTCGCCCCGTGAGGGAAGCCAAAGTTCGAGAGTTTTTCTCTCGGCCTTTCCGATGTGCCCGTATCCCGTGCGATCAAGACGTTTAACCAAGAAATGGCATTTGTTCGACATCCGGTCGTAATGTATGCGTAAATGATGATTCATTTCGATATGAGAATGAAACCGAAGTTCGGAGGTACATGTCCGATTCGAATGTACCACACTCCGCCAATACCAAGATAAGGCGTTGGCATATGAGATCAAGGAAGCGGCCATGGAGAAATTTATGAAAACAAGAAACAGAAAGTCTCTCGGTACTTTCACAGAGCACAAAACAAATGGGCCCCGTAAGGCCCAGTCATCTTTTCACTCTTTTAAGAAACCTCCGCACCCGACTAGGAGCGGAAAGAATTTCGGCGACATCAACTATTACCGATGTTACCAGAAATGCTTTAATCACGCCTAGACGGCACTATCGACGGAATTGCCCCCTTCCTGCCGTGACTTGTTTTGACTGTGGACGAGAGGGACATCGGGCGGTGTTTTGTGAAGAGGCTGAAAAGTCTTTTAGAGCCCGTGCACCACAACCACCCCAGAGGAGGCCAAGATTCCACGACGCAAAGAAAGTGTTCGGATGCCTCGAATTTGGCCGCGGGCGAGACAGAGGACAATGGGACCGAAAGGGGACATCGAGTGCCGGATCTGCTCCCCACGTCTGCACGAGATGAGGAGGACAGACGATCGAGATGCTTCTGTCGCATCAGTCTTGTCCGAGATCCTTTCCCGGCCGGTTAGCGTTTTATTCGATACAGAGCTACACATTCTTTCATATCTTTGTCTTGTGTAAATCGTTTGAATATTTCCGGTTTTCATGCTTGTGAACCTTATGTTGTTGGTTTACCGAGTGGAGAGAGGATTGTCGGAAATTTAGAAACTAGAAATTTCCCTGTATCATTTGGAGGCAGAGAGTGGCTCTCAAATCTGATCATGATAGAAATGCAAGGAGATGACCTAATACTCGGAGACGATTGGCTTAATCGATATGGAGCAATTGTGAACTACCGAAGGAGGAATATCTCGCTGATCGCTGACGATGGTTCCGAGATTCTGTTTGAGGGATGGAAACCAGGAAGCTCAGGAAAGTTGATCAAGGCGATGAAAGCTGTCAAATTGTTGAAACAAGGTCAGATCGTACTGGTGCTACGCAATGAAGAAAGAAGAAGAAATTGTGGAACTTTCATCCATTCCTGTTGTGAACGAATTTCCAGATGTGTTTCCTGACGAGTTACCTGGACTACCTCCACGAAGGGATGTGGAATTTACTATTGAACTGGAACCTGGAGCGACACCAATTTCTAAGGCGCCGTATCGTATGGCACCTACTGAGATGTACGAATCAAGAAGCGGTGGAGGAGTTCTTGGACAAGGGCTATATTCACCAAGCGTTTCACCCGGGAGCGCCAGTTCTTTTTGTCCGAAAGAAGGATGGATCGCTCCGATTGTGTATTGACTATCGAGAGCCGAACAAGATGACGATTAAAAACAAGTATCCGTTGCCACGGATTGATGATCTATTTGACCAGTTGCAAGGGGCAACAGTATTTTCTAAAATTGATCTGAGATCAGGATATCATCAGCTGAGGATTAAGGAATCTGATGTTCCGAAATCCGCATTCAGAACTCGTTACGGGCATTATGAGTTTGTGGTGATGCCGTTTGGTCTCACTAACGCACTGCAGATTTATGCAATTGATGAACCGTGTGTTCATTGAATTTTGGATAAATTTGTGGTCGTGTTTATCGATGACATTCTCGTGTATTCTAAGAGTCCTAAGAACATGCGGCATTTGCGGATTGTATTGGGACTTTTGAGGAACGAACAATTGTACGCCAAACTTTCTAAGTGTGAATTCGGCTAAAGGAAGTAATGTTCCTCGGCCATGTGGTGTCGGCTAAAGGAGTCCGAGTGGATCCTCGAAGATCGAGGCAATATTGGATTGGAAGCCTCGAAGAACGTGAAAGAGGTCAGAAGCTTCTTAGGACTTGCTTGATACTATCGTCGATTCGTGGAAGGGTTTTCTAAAATTTCCCGCCCACTTACTCGACTCCTTGAGAAAACTCAAAAGTTTGAGTGGAATGAATTATGTCGATTAGCTTTGATGAATTGAAGAAGAGATTGACGGCACCGATTCTATCACTTCCACGAGGAACCGAGGATTCATAGTTTACTGATGATGCTTGAACCAAGGACTTGGGTGCGTGTTGATGCGAATAACAAGGTGATCGCTTATGCATCGCGACAAGCGAAACCTTATGAAGTGAATTACCCGACACATGATTTGGAATCGCGGCGGTGGTTTTGCCTTGAAGATTTGGAGGCATTATCTGCACGGACTCATCAAATCTTTACGGATCATAAGAGCCTCAAGTACATATTCGAATGTCGGAAAGAGTTGAATATGCGGCAAAGAAGATGGTTGGAACCGATTAAGGACTATGACTTGGAGATTTTATATCATCCAGCAAAGCGAATGTAGTGGCCGATGCACTTAGCCGCAAGCCTGTCTCTATTCGAATCTTTGGAGACACCGACCTCCCAACTTAGCCTTCGGCGAGAGATGATTCGTGAAGGGATTGAAGTGTGGTTACAGAGAGTCCAGGGACAAGCGTGCGTGAGGGAGATAACATCGTCATTAACCGAAGAAATCAAATCTAGACAGGCAGATGACCCTCTGATGATTCGGTTGCATGACGAAGTGATCAAAGGAAAGGCCCCCGGATTCATAATTAATGACGATGGAGTTTTTAGATTTCAGGACCGACTCTGCGTTCCCGATGTTGATGTTCAAACAGACGATTATGAAGGAAGCTCATAGTTCGCCTATTCATCACCGGCACCAGAAATGTATAAGGACTTGAAGCGGAATTTACGGTGGGGCTTCATGACGAAAGACGTAGCGGACTATGTTTCGAAATGCTTGACTTGTCAGCAGGTTAAGATCGAACATCAACGGCCTGCTGGAATGTTGAAGCCGCTCCCGATCCCTGAATGGAAGTGGGAGGACATATCAATGGACTTCATCACTAATATGCCGAAAACCAGGACGGGAATGAACATGATTTGGGTGATAGTTGATCGTTTAACCAAATCGGCCCATTTTCTAGGTATTAAGGATACGTGGGGACCAGAGAGGTTGGCACGAGTCTTTATTTCAGAGATAGTTCGATTACATGGTACGCCGAAGACCATTGTTTCTGATCGAGACGGCCGTTTTGTGTCTCACTTTTGGAAGGCAGTTCATAAGGCCTTGGGGACCGAATTGAACTTGATCTGACTTATCACCCGCAATCGATGGACAATCGAGAGAACTATACAAACGGTGGAAGATATGCTAAGGGCACATGCCTTAGATTGGTCAAACGATTGGGAAGTTCATCTACCATTGATTGAATTTACTTACAACAATAGTTGGCATGCTTCCATTAAGATGGCACCGTTTGAGGCATTATACGGAAGGAGATGCAGATCGCCCTTATGTTGGGACGATTCATCGGACTTGATCGAACAGGCGAGTTGATCGAGCGGACTCGAGAGAAGATAGCCTTGATTCGTGAAAGGCTGTTGACGCCTGCAGTCGCCAGAAATCCTATGCGGACGTCGCCGCCGCCCATTGGAGTTCGATCAGGAGATCACGTACTTTTGAAGGTTTCTCCTACCCGGGAATCTTTCGTTTGGTAGGAAAGGTAAGGTGAGTCCGAGATATATCGGACCATTTGAGATCCTCGAGAGAGTTGGGGAGTTGGCCTCTGATTAGCATTACCGCCGTCATTGTACCATGTTCATAACGTGTTCCACGTATCCCGATTACGGAGATATATACGGATCCCGGTCATATCATCGATTTGGCGAGATCGAAGTCGAACAGGATGGGACGTTTGAAGAAAGACCAATCAAGATACTCGAGAGTCGAGTTAAGCAACTGAGGAACAAGTCAATCGTTTTGGTAAAAGTTCAGTGGTCACGTCATGGAACGGAAGAAGCAAATTTGGAAACGGAAGCCGATATAAAGTTTAGATATCCCGAGTTATTTTCATATTGAGTTTCGGGACGAAACTCCTTTTTCTTAGGAGAGTATGTTATATCCGGATTTATTACAGTGTATTTCATCCGTATTCAACCATGTATTATTTCGGATTGGTGATTTTGATTATTGGAGTATGATATTTCGTGCATTGATATCATTGTACATAAGTATAGAAACATGCAAAATTGCTCAAACAACCTAGTGATAGCGCACGCTAAGAATGTATCTTAACGCGCGCTATCGGGCCACTATTAGCGTACGCTACACGTAGTAGTAACGTGCGCTAAGGACTCAATTATTGAGCGGCGGTGGCTCGTGCGCGCCAGGACATGGATCCGGATAAGATTCCGCCGACGCACCCGGACAAAATCTGAAGTCAACCATTATTAGCGCACGCTAAGGGATACTTAGTAGCGTGCGCTAACTTATCAATAATGCGAAATTATAAATGGGACAAAGAACCGCTTGAGCTTTCATTTCCTTCGTCTATACTTCATCTTTGAGAGTCCAGAGCAATAATCTACCTTCTAAACACTTAGAACATGTATGAGTGATCATAGAACGATTGAGTATCACTTGTGAAGTGATCCTTAAAGAGAAGTGACACCTTGGAGGGCACGTAACCAACCGGAGTCGGATTACACCTTGTGGTTCGGTGATTTCGGCATATTAAGGTATGTTCAACCTATCACCAGTCTTAGATTCGGATTTACAATGGATATGATGATCATGTTAACTGGATATTGAATTTCATTAGTGAATTATTTCAACAACATCATGTTTAGAAGATTGGGATGTCTACAATTAAGATATTATTGTTGGAACCTTGAAGTTGGAATCCTAGTACTTCAAATGATGAGAGATATATTCGGAAGTTAACAATCCGTATGAATTATGTTATCTTTGTGATCATGATTTGGAAAATATGTTATAAGAACTTAAAGGGAGAATCATCTTAGGAAATATTCTTTCGTATAAGTCGGAATTGTTAGTTCACCTCAAGATGAAGTCCGAATATGTATAATGATAGTAGAATCTAATACATCAACCGGAGATCACCAACTTTGCATGAGAATTGTAATCAAGATGGATTATGGTGTCATGATGATTATTCGTATATTTGCATCTTGAAGTTGATATAATCTTGGAGATTATTCATAAGAGTAAGAACTTGGTATTCATGGAAGTAACATGAATTATCACGAAGGATTTCATTGTTTCGTTCATGGCAAGAACGATTCTTGCTTTCGGCTGATGGCGCCATGCGAAGATAGCGCACGCTATGTTATGCGATTTAACGTGCGCTTATCGAGCACTAGTTGGCGTGCGCTACGTTTGGTACGTAACGTCGCTAGACCATCGAGAAAGTCGATTGGTAGTCGGTGAAATCGACCATGCGTCGTTAGCGTCGCTAGGCTTTGTTGTTTGCGTGCGCTATCGGGCGCATTTAACGCACGCTACGAAGTACTTAGCGTGCGCTAAGCTCCTCGGGCGGTGCGGTTTATGAACTTTTGACCGTTAAGCGGGTGTTAAACATTCATGCGACGTGAGATAAACTCTATATCATTTCTTTTGTTAAGGTTTGGTCTCGTTACGTGATTGATTGAGGAGGACGATCTTGAGTGTTCATTTTCGTGGAAGTATTGTTATTGTCTTCAAATCGAGGCAAGTACCTTAATGGTTTTCTGTATTGTTGTTCGACATTTTGTCGTGCATGTCGGTCGTTATTGTGTGTCCACCTCGTGTTGGTCCGCGGGATCATCGGGGATCTATGCTAGCGTCATGTTGGATCATCGGACGGGTTTTCCACCACGGGTTGGTCAGCGGGATCATCGTGGGTTCTAGGCGGTGAGCTGGATCGATGGAATTACCATGTGTATGTATTGATATCATGTTGTGATTATCAGTTGTGTATGTTATGTTTGAGTTTCTCGAAGGAGAAGACTCGTTGGTATTTTGTCGTTTATGTTATTATTATTCACCGTGAGATATGAATAATATGTTGTGGTACTTGTACTAGCATCGTTGTGCTAACCCCTTCGGGGGTGAACATTTTGTTTGTGTTCGGGAGCCAGGAGAGCAGGGAAACAACCACTGGAATTGTATGATGACGGGGGTGCAGAGTGATGTCCCGACCGGGTTTATTTATCTTTCGTTTATTCGTTATTTCAATAAGTACTCGAGTACGAAGTCGTTTGTGATGTTTTGAATTGGTGATGTAATATTGAGTTCTGTTGAACAAATTGTACTATTTCTGTATTTGGTCAGAATTGATGTACTGAAATTCCGTTATTTCCATTCGTCAGTAACTTTTTATACTTGTTAAATTCTTCAGCCTTGTAAATCCTTATGTAAAGGATTTACGGCGCTGTAATATTCCCGAATATATTGGGGGTGTTACAATGAAGAGGTAACTCCAAGCCATCACTTCGATTTTGAATCTCTGAATTCTATCGGTATTGGAATCGATGAATTTTTCGATATGCTCGGTATTAACCGTTTTGTTAGTCTTGCCCGACCTGTTTTTGTGGATTGCATAAAATAATTTTACGTGAATTTCTTCGTGACTTATGATGCTGTCGGTTTAGCCCTGTAAGGAAATCCGGAATGCCATTTGGATCAATTTTGACTGAAATATTTGAGAATGCCGGAGTCGATCTCACAGGGCTTCATGGGGTTCCCATCCTGAGGGGGAGCCTAGTTACCGAAGGGACCATTCTAACCATGAGGTATCTCCATACGAAAAACCGTGGGTGGATCTACTTTGCGTACATCAAGGATGACGATCGCCTTGTTGATGGTGGTGTACTTCCGAGACCGGAGGAGAGGATCACGTCTCGAGGGATTGATCATACTCGGCCTCATCCTTCGTCTCAGCTCGGTACTTCTCGCCCGCGATAAGAAAGCTCCTCATCCCAGATGGTCGCTCGAATGGATAAATTGGAGAAAGAGATGAGCGAGATAAAAATTATGGTAAAAAACATTTGCACTCATTTCGGAATCCCGCCGACACATCCGGAAGCGAACCTTGATTAGCCGTTTTCTCTTTCCTATGATGATGTTTCCATTTTGTTAGACCAAACATTTCATGCATTTTTATCATGAACTATTACTCTCTTTATTTTCTAATAAATATGTGTTGTTTTGACTATCTCTATTTCTATGTATTACTATTCGTGGTTATTCGTTGTCTTGAAATTTGTTGACTATTTTGTGTTTCGCTGGCTTTTACAGGATCTCTCGACTTTTTGTTAATGACAAAAAGGGGGAGAAAAATATGTCTCGTTTTTGAAATAACCCTTGTTCGATTCAGGGGGAGTCTTACTAAGGGAAAGAGTTTCTTAAAAAAATTTCCGATCTTTCAAAACTCATCTTTTTCAAAAACTCCCATACATAAATTTTGTCATCATCAAAAAGGGGGAGATTGTTGGAACAATATTTTATAAATCATTTTATACATTTTGATGATGCGTTATTTAACCAAAATTTACTTAACATATTTTTCCTTCATTTAACGTACGTAAACGAACATTCTATAACGTACGTAACACTCACAATTTTTGCAAGAAATTTTATACAGGTAACATACGTAACTCACTCAATATAACGTACGTAACGTTTGAACATTCTGCCCATTGCAAAAATTCATTATCCGTTACAACAAGTCTTCACATTCAACGGATCTCTGACTGGAAGTTAACGTACGTAAGCCTATCTTGCGTAACGTACGCAATGGATCTCATCGGATGTCTCTGGACTAATTCTCACTGTTCGTTACGGCCGCTACACAAGCCATATAACGTACGTAGTAGTGATAACGTACATAATCCATGCTGCATAATGTACGTAAAATGTGCAACTGTTCCAACGGGAAATTCAGCTCATGAAGGCTATAAATAGCACACTTCAAGGATTTGGAAATCACACAAGTTATCTGAGCTTACAAGCATACTCAAGCTATTCCAAGCAAATATTTCAAGAGTTATACATATTCCATATTGTGATACGAGAAGATTTGCTCGATTATTTCTAATCTACATTCTTGTATCAAAGAGCGATATATCGTGTAAAGTCGAGTTCCTACTCGCATTTGTCTTACTATAAAGGTTATCTTGTACCCGAAAAAACAAGAGAGTTTTAGTGAGGTTGTTCTTGAGCCCGGAAATCAAGAAATTGTAAGAGTTGGCACTAAACTAGAAAGTCCATTCTAAGTTTCTAAGAAAAGTCCTAGTCGATAAAACTAGATAGGGGGCGTAGGCTTCGTTGATAGCCGAACCTCTCGAACAATTTCTTGTGTTCTTTCTTTTCCGCATTCTACTTACTCCGATATTTTAGCTTTCGCACAAAAAGAGTTCAAAACTCTTATCCACACTATTCAACCCCCCTTCTAGTGGCGGTACCAATCTAACAGTTCCCTCACAAATTAACTTGAGTTTATCCCAGATATCCTTGGCTATTTTGCAGCTTTTTACCTTTGAGAACGTGCCTTTATCAAGAGTGATAAATAACGTGTTCTTAGCAACATTGTCGAGGTTGGCGCATTTTCTATCATCAGAAGTCCATTATTCGCGCTCTTTATCGAGCATCTCTGCATGAGCCTGGTCTTCAATCCTTGGGGCCGGATTTACCTTCATGATTTTTATGGGGCCATCCTGTATGACAAAAATTATCTCTTCGTGCATTGCTGCAAGATGAGCCTCCATGCTAATTCTCCAATCGTCAAATTCGTTAATAGAAAACAAAGGTACTTTATTGATCATCGATGTATCCATATGAGAATATAGGAAAGAAAAAGACTGTATAACAAAAAGAAGTGATTTAAGGATCTGATTCAATCAAAAATACGATTGATTCTTTTTAGAATCAACCGCTCCGATACCACTTGTTTGCCACTAAGTATACAGAATACAGCTTGGAAAGTGTTTTAAACAACAAGTTGTACGATATTCAATTTTCAAAAAGCCGGCTAAAAACCGTATACAAAACCATTTCAAAAACGTTCAAAAAGCCGAAGGGGCCGATGACGGTAATATTTTACAATACTCAAATATTTTCAAAAACATAATTTTGAAATACCGTCATAAAATACCATTTGAAAATACAAGGCGAAGTGCCAAATCTCGATAGTTCAAAATGTACGTTAAGACGCCGCTTAAACATACCGATAAAATAGTTTAGGAAAAGGTTTAACGAAATAAACCAGGTTCGCAAAGTGCCAAAAGGGGCATTTAAAATACACACACACAGCGGATAAAGATACCGAAAAGCTATTTTGAAATATACACACGCAGCGGATAAAGCAGTTCAAAATACACATTTGCATCGGAAATGAATAACCAGAAAAGAAATACTCGATACTCCAAACATGCCACCGCCAGTATCACATAGGGAAGCTCATCCCTTCACGACCGCTACTAGCTCGATCTCCGAGTACCTAAAAATAAAGCCCACGACGGGGTCAGCCACAATACTCAATAATGATACCGATCACATCATCATAAATAATTACATACCATTGTAATAATACTGTAAGACTACTACTAACGTAATCTTACCGTTATAACCTTACCAATTCATAGCAATCCATACTAAATCAATCCTTGACATATTCCACATTTCGTATTCTCAAATGACGAAATGAATTCAACAACAATCATCTGTACTGTATTCCAAAAATACCGATAATCCTCAAAAACATCATCATAACTCATAAGTGTGGAAATAATCCAATCTGTGCCAAATCCTGTCCGTCGGATTACGCAATTAAATCTCAACCTGGATAAACCAATAATACACAACATATCTGTAGATCAACTATCACATGATAATGATAACAAATCCCGAACATCGACGTATAGTCTGAATGCTCATACGATCAATAACAATGATCAACCAATTATCACTGAGAATATCATCAACATGATAACTCCAATACGACCAATAAAGGATCACGATAATTGAGAATACCATCAACAAGGTAAATCTCGAACGCAATCAATGAAGGATCAACAATAACCGAGAATACCATCAACGGGGTAAACTCCAAATGATCAACAATAATGGATCTCAAGAAAATAACCTCGACTGTCGAAACATACCCCTCGGGCATATGAACAACCAGTCGCAAACCGTCGAACATACCCAACCATGAATGGAGGATGAACGACCAAACAATATGGCTCAAAGATGGAAATCATAGTACGCCCGATCCGAATATGTGTCAGTGCACATGTCCACCCGGTATACGGAATCCAGGATATCCGTGGGACAATGTACCTAATTAGCCTCAACGAACTACGTCTCGTGTGCACAACCTTTCACGGAAAATATTCATGCATGACTATATATGTGCCCGGCTAAAAATCCTACACAATATCCAATTGGAACGCAGATATGACTCCAGATATGTCACGATGCAACATGACAACGAAACTCAAAGAAACACATATCCAATAAGGATCAAAAGACTCACCGAAGTGAACAACAATAGTCTGACAATGAAAAGTCGACATGACCAATCAATACTCAAAACAACAACCCTGGGATCACCAACCCCAAAGGATAATCCATACCATCAACAATCTCAGACAACAGTTCTGGGATCGACATCCATGAACGAACAACCAACATGAATCTCAATACATGAAGCCTCAACGTACAACATATACAGCAACTCAACATAATAATTATCTCATAACTGAACAATAGATAAATTACCTCAAAGCCGGAGACAACATCCTTTCCACGAACAACATCCCTGAACGAATACACAGTTATACGAATAATCTCAAATAAGGTACCATCCATTCAATACCATTAAACCTTTATCCCGATACTTATGTCATCACGATAACTATCCTCGATATCCGATATTCTATATCCTTGACCAAAGATAACTCACGTCTTCCCCGAACACAATTAAATCATATACCTTATGATTTAATACAATCAGAGCACGATATACAAACCATTATCCCGACAACTTACATTTCTAACAACATTGCTATACGAATTATAAATGAAATGAAAACGAAACCATTCATCAAATATTATAAACTGAACAAGTAGAAACTTGCCTCGATACCGATACCATAAAGCCGTTACCAAAATCCATTGCCTTAGTATACGAGCTCCTCAGCCCCGACCAAAATCAATCTACGAACTCTTTAGCCACAACTGCAACACAACGGTCATAATCCACGATCAAAACATATCAACCTATTGAAGTAATCAATCAACCACAATCCGATAACAATCAATAACCGACATAGCCAACCAACAAACTCAACGGTTCAACAAAACCTCGATCATAAACAAAACCGAACAATACAACTCAAACAAATACGAACCCATATCCACGATACAAGTCGCAACTCAATAATCAATATAACCGATCGATAAACCCAACGGTTCCACCATATCCCGATTAGACACAAATCCGAACAACCACATCAATCGATCACGAATTTAAAACCATAACATAATTCATAATCCGATAATCATATCAATAATCAATTTAAACCAACAAGGTCTAACATTACCGATTCCAAATTCAATCTTAGATACGGATACAAGTTTCCTCCTTGTAAATTCATAATATAAACCAATTACCAGTTATCATCATCAATCCGGACAATCCGATCAATTCAACATTATAGATAACCATATTCCAAAGGTTTCAAATAATTCCATTATCCGAATTGAACACTTGTTAATTACCTATGAATTCTCAAACTCAAAAGTGAGTCATAATCTTATCAAATCCGGAATCATATTCGTATTCCTATATGAATATTGTACCAAAATACATAACTTAATTATAGATATGAATATTCCATATTCATACCCAAAACACCAACACATTCCTCAAATCAATGATCAATTCATCTTGATATTAAGGATTTCATAACACATTCGATTCCGACTTTAATTCTAAATTAGAATCAACAAGACTCCTTCTTGTTATACTAGTAAATTCGTAAGAAACAATTTACCAATTATTACCGTGAATAATCACATTCCAATTATCCAAAATCCTTCCAAAATCATAACATGTATAACTTATGAATTCTTCAAGAACACGAATTATCCGAAGTCACGTTCACAATCCATAAAAGAACATAATCTGATGTTTTCTAACATCTAACCAATCCTTAATCATAATTCAAGGTGTATATCATCATGTTCTTCAACATATGATCTTCTTAGCATCAAAAATCGAAGCAATACTACCAAGAACATCAAGAATATTATGATTCCATAATCATAACAACATAATCAAGACATAATCCAACATATCATCATCTTCCTTCAACATACACCTCATATAACCTCAAGAATCGAAACAACAACATCTTAATCATCTTCATACGAATCAAGTATCAATAACAACATCAAAAATCCGAAATGAAAAGGAGGATTATCCAACATACCTCTTAGAAGATGGAATACACAAGAAATCACTTCAAGAATCATCAATAACTCCATATCCAAGCTCCCAATCCAAGCCCTCAAGCTCAAAATCGAATTAGGAGAGCCAAATATCCCTCTCTCAATGTCTAGCGATGAAAAACGAAGAGAAATGCTGAAGTGAAATGAAATGACGGCCATTCCTTATATAAACTCCCCGCTTGTTACGTACGTAACATTCCTAAGTTAACGTACTTAACACCTCTTACGTACGCTATCTTGTCCTGGTTAGCGTACGTAATGCCATCCCAGACCCTACTGCCTCTAAACGTGAACTTCCTTACGTACGTAACCCATGCCATATAACATACGTAATATACCAGTTGACTTGCTACAGTACAATGGTCGTGTTACGTACGTAACACATCCTATATAACGTACGTAACACGTACGTTGACTCACCTGTCAACATCCTCCGCCGAAAGTTGCCGGCACAGGGTCCCACCTGCCGACCACGACTCGATCATTTGATTCCCATGTTACGTACATAATGTCTCGGCCATAACGTACGTAACTCTACCAATTTAACGTACGTAAGATTCAACACATAACGTACGTAATGGCTTCCATACTTAGCCATTTACAGCAATTCCTGTCCAACGTCTCGACATAACAAATACGAACATACGGCATACTGAATACACATATACTCAACCCAAAAATATTCTCATACGGTATACCTGATATCCAAATCAGTTCAACCTGATACAACATATCCTGAATATATCTGTCAATCAAAACGATAATCACACCAGTATAACTGTCTCGGTTATCAATTTATTTTATCCATACTGTATAGATACCAAACTATACAGTATACTCGGATAAAATAAGGTGAAAAATTTATACTGAAAATCCGGGTATTACATACTACCCTCCTTAAAATAAGTTTCGTCCTCGAAACTTGCAACCTGTCGCCAACAACAGATAAATCCAAAATTTTCCAACTCATCACAAAAACAATCAAGTGTCGCCACAAGCGAAATAACCAAACCAATATACTTACAGGTGCGTGAAGCCGATGATCTCCCGTGATACTAGCACACGACTCCCATACGAAGTCTCAACACAACCAACACACACTAATATCACAAATAGCAGTTTAAAAAGATCTCAAAAATTTTGGAAACTCCAAAAATCGATTTGACTCAAAAGTCAAAAAAACTCATTTTCAAAAAATCACGTTACTACCGTACCGGTAGAGCCACATAACACACACGCCTGGGTTCACAAAACCCAAGCTCTGATACCATCTTCTGTAACACCCCCAAAACCATCCGGGATATTACAGCGCCGTGGGCCCCGCGTCGGAACCCACCAGGCTAAAAACCGTATACAAAACCATTTCAAAAATGTTCAAAAAGCCGAAGGGGCCGATGACGGTAATATTTTACAATACTCAAATATTTTCAAAAACATAATTTTGAAATACCGTCATAAAATACCATTTGAAAATACAAGGCGAAGTGCCAAATCTCGATAGTTCAAAATGTACGTTAAGACGCCGCTTAAACATACCGATAAAATAGTTTAGGAAAAGGTTTAACGAAATAACCCAGGTTCGCAAAGTGCCAAAAGGGGCATTTAAAATACACACACGCAGCGGATAAAGATACCGAAAAGCCATTTTGAAATATACACACGCAACGGATAAAGCAGTTCAAAATACACATTTGCATCGGAAATGAATAACCAGAAAAGAAATACTCGATACTCCAAACATGCCACCGCCAGTATCACATAGGGAAGCTCATCCCTTCACGACCGCTACTAGCTCGATCTCCGAGTACCTAAAAATAAAGCCCACGACGGGGTCAGCCACAATACTCAATAATGATACCGATCACATCATCATAAATAATTACATACCAATGTAATAATACTGTAAGAATACTACTAACGTAATCTTACCGTTATAACCTTACCAATTCATAGCAATCCATACTAAATCAATCCTTGACATATTCCACATTTCGTATTCTCAAATGACGAAATGAATTCAACAACAATCATCTGTATTGTATTCCAAAAATACCGATAATCCTCAAAACATCATCATAACTCATAAGTGTGGAAATAATCCAATCTGTGTCAAATCCTGTCCGTCGGATTACGCAATTAAATCTCAACCTGGATAAACCAATAATACACAACATATCTGTAGATCAACTATCACATGATAATGATAACAAATCCCGAACATCGATGTACAGTCTGAATGCTCATACGATCAATAACAATGATCAACCAATTATCACTGAGAATATCATCGACATGATAACTCCAATACGACCAATAAAGGATCACGATAATTGAGAATACCATCAACAAGGTAAATCTCGAACGCAATCAATGAAGGATCAACAATAATCGAGAATACCATCAACAGGGTAAACTCCAAATGATCAACAATAATGGATCTCAAGAAAATAACCTCGACTGTCGAAACATACCCCTTGGGCATATGAACAACCAGTCGCAAACTGTCGAACATACCCAACCATGAATGGAGGATGAACGACCAAACAATATGGCTCAGAGATGGAAATCATAGTACGCCCGATCCGAATATGTGTCAGTGCACATGTCCACCCCGTATACGGAATCCAGGATATACGTGGGACAATGTACCTAATTAGCCTCAACGAACTACGTCTCGTGTGTACAGCCTTTCACGGAAAATATTCACGCATGACTATATATGTGCCCGGCTAAAAATCCTACACAATATCCAATCGGAACGCAGATATGACTCCAGATATGTCACGATGCAACATGACAACAAAACTCAAAGAAACACATATCCAATAAGGATCAAAAGACTCGCCGAAGTGAACAACAATAGTCTGACAATGAAAAGTCGACATGACCAATCAATACTCAAAACAACAACCCTGGGATCACCAACCCCAAAAGATAATCCATACCATCAACAATCTCAGACAACAGTTCTGGGATCGACATCTGTAACACCCCAATTCACAAAGGGGACATTACACGCCGTAGAAACCTCGTGAGGTCTACCAGGCTAACACAAGACACATAACCACAATGACAAACCCCAAAAGATGCACTCGAAAGTAAACAGGGCCGTGGCCTCGGCCAAAACATTTCAACGGAATACATGAAACATAATGTAAATATCAATTCATTGCCTGCAGGGACTTAAACCAAATTCGAAGTAGGCAGTTTAACTCCAATACTCGACAAATGCAATGACGAAAATAAAAAGAACAATACAGACTCGAGCCACTATCATCAAGCCATCCCATCCTTCACGTGCGTGCCCCGTGCCTGCTCCTCAGCTCTTCCGGTACCTGAAATGCATAAGACGCATTTCCCCCATTTAAGGGGTTAGCATTCGAATAGCTAGTGCAAGTACACAATTACACAACATTATATACAAAATACAGTTTATACACAATCGCCCAAAACGTAAGTCATTTGCCACAAAAATATTCCTGAATACTACGTTGACAATCAAACCGGTTTCCAATCATCACTATATCACAAAATAACAACAGTATCCGTGGCCGTACCCCTTAGTATCGACCCCCAGACATCCCGTCGAACACTCCGGGTGGGATACCACTTCCGCGGCCGTACCCCTTAGTATCGACCCCCAGACATCCCGTCGGACACTCCGGGTGGAAGTTCAATCACGCACGCACCCAAGTCCACTTCGCGGCCGTACCCCTTAGTATCGACCCCGGACATCCCGTCGGACACTCGGGTGGAAGGAACACAACTCACGCACCCAAAATCACCATTCATCATTCATTTCGAGAATCACAATATACATAACGAAATGTAATACATGTACTTGCCTTGATTAATACGGCCGAAGGAAGCAGCGAAGGAACAGTTACGGTCCGAACAATCCTCTCAAATCCGACCTAACACAATAGTGATATAAAACCAATTACAACACCGTGAATACGAAGAAAATCATCCTAGTTCTACCCGTTGGGACAATTCGCCGGACACCACGCGTGCATAAGGAAAAGAAATCGGTCAACGGTGGATTGGCGGGATTTCATCCCAATCAATAACAAGAAAACCAAGGGTTACGATTATACTATCAAAATTAATCATATTCAACAAGAATCCATCAACAAAGCGGAAAGAATCGGACAAAACCCCAAAATCCCCAATTATCCAAAAAGGTAGGGTTAAAGGAATCCTTACCTCTTGAAGAATCAAGCATTCAAATCCAAAACCACGGGTTAGATCCGAAATCCGAGCCACTCGATCGAAAAGGGATGAAGAAATCTACACAAGTAAGTGATAGATGGAGGAACTCTCCCTCTCAAGTCTCTCTCTCTCGCGCACGGTTGAAGAAGGGGAGGAAATGAATGTTTTACGCTGAAAATAACACATTTATAGTGTAACGCAGCAGGACCTATCGGCCAGCCTATCGGCCGATAGGCCCAACCGATATACATGCAGGCCGCCGTGAAGATCCTATCGGCCGCCCCTATCGGCCGAAAGGCTCCTGGAGGTGATCGGCCAAAATCGAAACGACCATAACTCTCTCGTCCGGACTCAGATTGACTCACCGTTTGAACCATTGGAAAGCTAACTCGATGCTCTATAATATTGCAAAGATTTAGAATTTTTGGAGTTACCAAAAATTAATGGTGATCTAACAAAATCGAACTCATCGAGGAAAGTTGAAACAATAAACAATAACGAGATTATAGTTCAACGGTTGTGGAAGGACATCTTGAAGATACACGGGGTCACTATGACCGAGAAATATACGAAAATGAAAATACAAGGGAAAGAAAAATACCGGATATTACATTATCTCCCTAAAAATAAGTTTCGTCCGAAACTTACAACCTGAATAACTCGGGGTATCTCGACCTCATACTCTCCTCCGTTTCCCACGTGGCTTCCTCGGATCCATGCCTCGACCACAGCACTTTGACCAAGGGAATTGTTTTGTGCCTGAGTTGCTTCACTCGACGCTCTAAGATCTGAATCGGCCTCTCCTCGAAGGTAATGTCGGGCCCCAACTCGATTTCTCCAAAATCAATAATATGGCTAGGGTCCGATACGTACTTCCTAAGCTGGGAAACATGAAATACGTTATGCACGTGGCTCAGGGACGGCGGCAAGCCTAACCGATACGCAAGCTCTCCAACTCTATCTAAAATCTCAAACGGTCCGATATATCTCGGACTAAGTTTACCCTTCCGACCAAGCGGTAAACTCCCCGTGTCGGCGACACCTTAAGCAAGACGTGATCTCCCACTTCAAACTCTAACGGTCGGCGACGTGTATCGGCATAAGACTTCTGCCGACTCTGGGCCGTCAGCAATCTACCACGAATCAAAGTAACCTTCTCCCTCGTCTCAGCTATCATGTCGGGCTCGGTACCGATTAGCTCAGACGTATCATCCCAACACAACGGCGATCTGCACCTCCTCCCATACAACGCTTCGAATGGTGCCATTTTGATCGAGGCATGCCAACTATTGTTGTACGTGAACTCGATCAACGGCAAGTGTGTCTCCCAATCATCCTTCCAATCTAAAGCACAGGCTCGTAACATATCCTCTAGCGTCTGTATCGTCCGCTCAGGCCCGTCTGCATGCGAGGGTGGTAGGATGTACTAAGTCTCAACTCGGTTCCCAAAGCTCTATGAACGGCCTGCCAAAAATGTGATATGAACCGGCCATCACGATCCGAAACAATACTCTTAGGGGTTCCATGTAATCTCACTATTTCCGCAACAAACACTCGTGCAAGCCTCTCCGGCCCCCAAGTGTCCTTAATACTCGAAATGAGCCGATTTGGTTAGCCGATCGACAATGACCCAAATCATGTTCATTCCCGTCGAGTCTTAGGCATACCGGTAATGAAATCCATAGAAATGTCCTCCCATTTCCACTCCGGAATAGGAAGTGGTCGTAAAAGCCCAGCGGGTCGCCGATGCTCGATCTTAACCTGCCGACAGTCGACACCTCGACACAAACTCGCTAACGTCCATCTTCAAATTACTCCACCGGTAGTTACTCCTCACATCCTTGTACATTTTACTCGTACCGGGATGTATGGAGTAAGGCGTGGTATGAGCTTCACTCAAAATCTTCTGTCTCAACTCAACAATACTCAGACGCATAGTACGCCGCGAAATCTCAAAACTCCATCATCGTGAACTACAAATCCGGGCTTTCCCCTTCTTCACATCCTCTCTCAATGGACCAAAACGGATCGTCAAGCGCTTCGCCTTGATATCATCGGTCAAGGACGAAGCGATCTCAACGCACATAATCGACCACGAACTCTCGAACCCAAACCTCGATATCACGGCGAATAAAATCCCATTGGATCCTACTGTGGTGTAAGTACCTCCAACATCCGCAACGCCATCGGCTTTCGGCTCAACGCATCGGCCACTACGTTAGCCTTACCGGATGGTAAAGTATCTCGAGGTCGTAATCTTTAATTAGTTCCAACCACCTATCTTTGTCTCATATTCAATTCTTTACATTGAAGATATACTTCAAGCTCTTATGGTCCGTAAAATCTTACATGATGACCCATAGAGGTAGTGCCTCCAGATTTTTAAGGCAAAAGCGACCGCGACTAACTCCAAATCATGCGTGGGGTAATTCACCTCATAAGGTTTCAGCGGCGGGACGCATACGCAATCACTCTGTCTCTCTGCATCAAAACACATCCTAGACCAAGGCCCGAAGCATCACTATACACTACGAAGTCCTCGTTCCCCGAGGCAACGCTAACACGGGTGCGGTAGTCAAACGTCTCTTTAACTCATCAAAGCATCTGCTGTCTGCGGTCACTCGAACTTCGAGTTTTAGGAGCAATCAGTGAGTGGTCTAGCGATTTTAGAAAATCCCTCAACGAATCTGCGGTAATAGCCGGCGAGACCCGAAAACTCCTCACCTCCTTCACATTCTTAGGCGGCTCCCAAGCCATCACCGCCTCTATCTTCGCGAGTCTACCCGAACTCCTCTGCTGAGATCACATGCCCGAGGAACGTAACTTCCTCGAGCCAAAACTCACACTTAGAGAACTTCGCGTACAAACCGCTCAGCCCTCAAAGTGTCTAATACAATCCGAAGATGTAAGGCGTGTTCCTCCCGACTCGTGAATAGATGAGAATATCGTCGATAAAAGCGACTACGAATTTGTCCAGATACTCAATAAAAACTTTGTTCATCAACTGCATGAACAACTGTGGGGCATTAGTTGGCGAAAGGCATAACCACAAACTCGTAATGGCCATATCTCGTCAGAAAGGCGGCTTTGAATATCGGCGTCCCGAATCCTCAATTGGTAGTAGCCCGATCGCAAATCAATCTTGAAAAGGCGCCGCGCCAAGGTGATCAAACAAATCGTCAATCACTGGGCAAAGGGTATTTATTTTTGATGGTTAGCTTGTTTAATTCTCGATAGTCGATGCATAAACGAAGCGATCCATCCTTCTTCTTGACAAAAGTACGGGCGCACCCCAAGGCGATGCGCTCGGTCGAATATACCCTTTATCTAACAACTCTCCCAATCGATTCTTCAACTCTAGCATCTCCGACGGTGCCATACGGTATGGTGCTCGAGAAATAGGGGCCGCATTCGGCTCAAGATCAATAGGAAACTCCACCTCTCGATGTGGTGGTAATCCCGGCAAGTCGTCCAGGAAATACATCAGATACTCGCTAACAAGCTGGAATCGACGATATGTCAACCCCACCATCTTCCGCTGCAGGCGAAACACGATGGCAGCGCAACCACGGTTCGAAGTTTCGTCGCCTTCAAGGCGCTAATCACACTCCCGATCTACGGCTTACAACCGACTAGAGTATGCTCGGTGCCATCCTCGGCCACGATCGAGATAGTACGAGTCCGATAATTCATGATAGCACCATGACGATCTAACTAATCGTCCCCGAGGATCAAATCCTCACCTTTAAGGTCTATAACAATAAGATTCGAGGCCAATCCGGCTCCCGATCCTCACCGGGCAATCCCTAACTTCCCGGTCCCCAACCATACGGTCTCACCGGGTGTACCCACTACAAACGGCTCACACTCAAACAAGCGGTCAAAACCAATACGACTCACACAATTGAAGCAATAAAGGAATGGGTAGCACCCGAATCAAAAATCTTGAAATTGGATGAGTAAGGATCTGAGTGGTACTGACGCCACTGGGCGTCTGTCTCCTCTGTACGCCTCATCGATACAACCGGGGTGAATCAACCGAACTCGGCCAGACGGTGGTCGGTGACCCAGACCCTACCACGGCCCGAACCTTGCGGAACATGAGTATACGGAATCTTGTGCTCCCTCGATCGGCGGTGGTAGTCGGGACTCTAGCGACCACAGTGGCCCTCTCACAATGGGTTGCCCGATGCCGGATCGCCGCAAGTAAAACAAATAAGCTGGAGGAAAAGGCAATCCCTCATCAAATGCTCATGTTGGTTGCGGTTAAAACAAACCACCACGTAAGCAATTTGGGTGAGCGATTACCACGAGATCCCCGGCCGGGCAAGCGGTCTCTTCCGTGTGTAGGAACGAGCGAGACCTCGAATCGACCACCTTTACCGCCGAGAACCCGCCGGTGGTCTTACGCTTCTTAACTTCCGAAACCGACTCGATTCCGGATGACCATCTCGATCGCGAGCGCGATCCCGATATTCCTTCAAGGTAGCACACATGAGCGGTGCCATACTGCACGATATGCGGCTTCATGCGCATATTGAAGTAACGGATTTTATCAGCCTCCGTCCTCACCTGATCTCTCACAAAACCCAACTGCTGATTGTAGGAAATAATGGCCTGAGAAATCGGCACATCCTGAGGCGTAGCGGTGAAAAACTCCACAATTCTGCGCTCCTTAACTGGCGGTGGACAATATTCTGCTTCCATAGCAGCCCTGAACTCCTCCCAAGTGGCCCGACGATCTCTGGGCGCAACGGCTTCCCACCACTCCGCAGCTTCTTTATCCAGGAGGTACTGGGCAATATGTACCCTTCTGTCTTCGGGGCAAGCTACGGCATCAAAGGTCCTGGACAACTGAAAGAGCCAATTCTCCCAACCGAGGGAGTCAGAAGATCCAGAGAAACGAGGAGGGTGCATCCTAGTCACCGTCTGAAGCCATTTACTAGCTTCCTCCTCAGGTGTCGGGGGTGGATTCTGGCGTCCACCCTGAGCTATCTGAGTAAGCTGGGCTACTAACTGCTGAAGTACGGCAGTAGCCCCGGCGTCGGCATTATTACCCGACGGCACTGAGTGAGAGGCTGAGTCCGCAGAGGACTGAGAAAGTGAGCCCTCCTCATTATCAGCACCCCGACCACGGCCTCGGCCGCGTCCCCTAGCCGGTCTACCACGACCTCTCAACATACTGAAGGGAAATAAGAAAAGGACAAGATCAGAAGGATTCACAATTCACAAAGTTGGTAACACAAGTCACAATTCCGAACTACGCAAGAAAACGAATTACAGAAATATAAGAGTTCGAGGAGACTTACAGCCACGGGTCGCACGAAAAGACGGTAGCGTGATGATATTAGGCTCAACGACAGACTCTAACGACATAACAGACAGACACAAAATTAACCGACACCTAGGTATGCAAAACCTAAGCTCGATACCATAAATGTAACACCCCAATTCACAAAGGGGACATTACACGCCGTAGAAACCTCGTGAGGTCTACCAAGCTAACACAAGACACATAACCACAATGACAAACCCCAAAGATGCACTCGAAAGTAACAAATGTGGCCTCGCCAAAACATTTCAACGGAATACATGAAACATAATGTAAATATCAATTCATTGCCCACTAGGGACTTAAACCAAATTGAAGTAGGCAGTTTAACTCCAATACTCGACAAATGCAATGACGAAAATAAAAAGAACAATACAGACTCGAGCCACTATCATCAAGCCATCCCATCCTTCACGTGCGTGCCCCGTGCCTGCTCCTCAGCTCTTCCGGTACCTGAAATGCATAAGACGCATTTCCCCCATTTAAGGGGTTAGCATTCGAATAGCTAGTGCAAGTACACAATTACACAACATTATATACAAAATACAGTTTATACACAATCGCCCAAAACGTAAGTCATTTGCCACATATATATTCCGGAATACTACGTTGACAATCAAACCGGTTTCCAATCATCACGATATCACAAAATCACAACAGGTATCCCGTGGCCGTACCCCTTAGTATCGACCCCCAGACATCCCGTCGAACACTCCGGGTGGGATACCACTTCCGCGGCCGTACCCCTTAGTATCGACCCCCAGACATCCCGTCGGACACTCCGGGTGGAAGTTCAATCACGCACGCACCCAAGTCCACTTCCGCAGCCGTACCCCTTAGTATCGACCCCCAGACATCCCGTCGGACACTCCGGGTGGAAGGAACACAACTCACGCACCCAAAAATCACCATTCATCATTCATTTCGAGAATCACAACATACATAACGAAATGTAATACATGTACTTGCCTTGATTAATACGACGCGAAGGAAACGACGAAGGAACGGTTACGGTCCGAACAATCCTCTCAAATCCGACCCTAACACAATAGTGATATAAAACCAATTACAACACCGTGAATACGAAGAAAATCATCCTAGTTCTACCCGTTGGGACAATTCATCGGACACCACGCGTGCATAAGGAAAAGAAATCGGTCAACGGTGGATTGACGGGATTTCATCCCAATCAATAACAAGAAAACCAAGGGTTACGATTATACTATCAAAATTAATCATATTCAACAAGAATCCATCAACAAAACGGAAAGAATCGGACAAAACCCCAAAATCCCCAATTATCCAAAAAGGTAGGGTTAAAGGAATCCTTACCTCTTGAAGAATCAAGCATTCAAATCCAAAACCACGGGTTAGATCCGAAATCCGAGCCACTCGATCGAAAAGGGATGAAGAAATCTACACAAGTAAGTGATAGATGGAGGAACTCTCCCTCTCAAGTCTCTCTCTCTCGCGCACGGTTGAAGAAGGGGAGGAAATGAATGTTTTACGCCGAAAATAACACATTTATAGTGTAACGCAGCAGACCTATCGGCCAGCCTATCGGCCGATAGGCCCAACCGATATACATGCAGTGCCGTGAGAAGATCCTATCGGCCGCCCCTATCGGCCGAAAGGCTCCCGGAGGTGATCGCCAAAATCAAACGACCATAACTCTCTCGTCGGACTCATTGACTCACCGTTTGAACCATTGGAAAGCTAACTCGATGCTCTATAATATTGCAAAGATTTAGAATTTTTGGAGTTACCAAAAATTAATGGTGATCTAACAAAATCGAACTCATCTGAGGAAAGTTGAAACAATAAACAATAACGAGATTATAGTTCAACGGTTGACAGGAAGGACATACTGAAAGATACACGGGGGTCACTATGACCGAGAAATATACCGAAAATGAAAATACAAGGGAAAGAAAAATACCGGATATTACAACATCCATGAACGAACAACCAATATGAAACTCAATACATGAAGCCTCAACGTACAACATATACAACAACTCAACATAATAATTATCTCATAACTGAACAATAGATAAATTACCTCAAAGCCAGAGACAACATCCTTTCCACGAACAACATCCCTGAACGAATACACAGTTATACGAATAATCTCAAATAAGGTACCATCCATTCAATACCATTAAACCTTTATCCCGATACTTATGTCATCATGATAACTATCCTCGATATCCGATATTCTATATCCTTGACCAAAGATAACTCACGTCTTCCCCGAACACAATTAAATCATATACCTTATGATTTAATACAACCAGAGCACGATATACAAACCATTATCCCGACAACTTACATTTCTAACAACATTGCTATACGAATTATAAATGAAATGAAAACGAAACCATTCATCAAATATTATAAACTGAACAAGTAGAAACTTGCCTCGATACCGATACCACGAAGCCGTTACCAAAATCCATTGCCTTAGTATACGAGCTCCTCAGCCCCGACCAAAATCAATCTACGAACTCTTTAGCCTCAACCGCGACACAACGGTCATAATCCACGATCAAAACATATCAACCTATTGAAGTAATCAATCAACCACAACCCGATAACAATCAATAACCGACATAGCCAACCAAAAAACTCAACGGTTCAACAAAACCTCGATCATAAACAAAACCGAACAATACAACTCAAACAAATACGAACCCATATCCACGATACAAGTCGCAACTCAATAATCAATATAACCGATCGATAAACCCAACGGTTCCACCATATCCCGATTAGACACAAATCCGAACAACCACATCAATCGATCACGAATTTAAAACCATAACATAATTCATAATCCGATAATCATATCAATAATCAATTTAAACCAACAAGGTCTAACATTACTGATTCCAAATTCAATCTTAGATACGGATACAAGTTTTCTCCTTGTAAATTCATAATATAAACCAATTACCGGTTATCATCATCAATCCGGACAATCCGATCAATTCAACATTATAGATAAACATATTCCAAAGGTTTCAAATAATTCCATTATCCGAATTGAACACTTGTTAAATACCTATGAATTCTCAAACTCAAAAGTGAGTCATAATCTTATCAAATCCGGAATCATATTCGTATTCCTATACGAATATTGTACCAAAATACATAACTTAATTATAGATATGAATATTCCATATTCATACCCAAAACACCAACACATTCCTCAAATCAATGATCAATTCATCTTGATATTAAGGATTTCATAACACATTCGATTCCGACTTTAATTCTAAATTAGAATCAACAAGACTCCTTGTTATACTAGTAAATTCGTAAGAAACAATTTACCAATTATTACCGTGAATAATCACATTCCAATTATCCAAAATCCTTCCAAAATCATAACATGTATAACTTATGAATTCTTCAAGAACACGAATTATCCGAAGTCACGTTCACAATCCATAAAAGAACATAATCCGATGTTTTCTAACATCTAACCAATCCTTAATCATAATTCAAGGTGTATATCATCATGTTCTTCAACATATGATCTTCTTAGCATCAAAAATCGAAGCAATACTACCAAGAACATCAAGAATATTATGATTCCATAATCATAACAACATAATCAAGACATAATCCAACATATCATCATCTTCCTTCAACATACACCTCATATAACCTCAAGAATCGAAACAACAACATCTTAATCATCTTCATACGAATCAAGTATCAATAACAACATCAAAAATCCGAAATGAAAAGGAGGATTATCCAACATACCTCTTAGAAGATGGAATACACAAGAAATCACTTCAAGAATCATCAATAACTCCATATCCAAGCTCCAAATCCAAGCCCTCAAGCTCAAAATCGAATTAGGAGAGCCAAAATATCCCTCTCTCAATGTCTAGCGTTGAAAAACGAAGAGAAATGCTGAAGTGAAATGAAATGACGACCATTCCTTATATAAACTCCCTGATCGTTACGTACGTAACATTCCCAAGTTAACGTACGTAACACCTCTTACGTATGCTATCTTGTCCTGGTTAGCGTACGTAATGCCATCCCAGACCCTACTGCCTCTAAACGTGAACTTCCTTACGTACGTAACCCATGTCATATAACGTACGTAATATACCAGTTGACTTGGTACAGTACAATGGTCGTGTTACGTACGTAACACGTCCTGTATAACGTACGTAACACGTACGTTGACTCACCTGTCAACATCCTCCGTCGAAAGTTTCCGGCACAGGGTCCCACCTGCCGACCACGACTCGATCGTCTGATTCCCATGTTACGTACGTAATGTCTCGGCCATAACGTATGTAACTCTACCAATTTAACGTACGTAAGATTCAACACATAACGTACGTAATGGCTTCCATACTTAGCCATTTACAGCAATTCCTGTCCAACGTCTCGACATAACAAATACGAACATACGGCATACTGAATACACATATACTCAACCCAAAAATATTCTCATACGGTATACCTGATATCCAAATCAGTTCAACCTGATACAACATATCCTGAATATATCTGTCAATCAAAACGATAATCACACCAGTATAACTGTCTCGGTTATCAATTTATTTTATCCATACTGTATAGATACCAAACTATACAGTATACTCAGATAAAATAACGCGAAAAATTTATACTGAAAATCCGGGTATTACAGGCAGATCAACTAATTCCCATGTCCCGTTAGAGACAGTGGAATCTATTTCACTATTTACAGCTTCATTCTAGTGCTTTGATTCGGGAGAATTCATAGCAATTTTGATGCTAACAGGATTATCCTCGACGTTGAAAGTAACAAAGTCACTTCCAAAGTCCTTGGAAATTTTATTCCTTTTACTCCATTTGGATTCTACAAGTTCTTTACGAACTGAAGCAGTGCCACTAGGATTTGTCTCCACAATACTCATTTTTTCCACATGATCAGGAATGGATGCAGAAGTAAGGGCTGAATCTAAGGAAAGATCCGTGGGTATACCATTTTTCATGGGAAACACATTCTCGAATAATTTAACATCGCGATATTCAACAATAGTGTTCACATCGATACCTGCAATGTCTGATTTTATAACTAAAAATCTTATCGCATAAGATGTTTCCACATAGCCCAGAAAAATTGCATCAGCAGTCTTAGGACCTAGTTTCTTTCTTTTGTGCTCAAGGACTAGAACTTTTGCAAGACAGTCCCACATTCGAAAATATTTGAGACTAGGTTTTCTGCCTTTCCAGATTTAAAATGGAGTGACATCTTTGTGTTTTTGAGGAACTCTATTCAGAATATGGCAAGCCGTATTCAGAGCTCCCCCCCCCCCCCCCACACACACACACATGTATTTAGTCATTCCAGAATTCAAAAGCAAACTGTTAATCATGTCTTTGAAAGTTCTATTTTTCCATTCAGCTATACCATTAGAAGGAGGTGAGTAAGGTGCAGTCTCTTCATGAATAATGCCACAAGCACGACAGTGTTCTTGAAATGGATTAGACTTATATCTCCACCCATATCTGATCTTAACCATTTAAGTTTTCTGCCAGTTTGTGTTTCGACTTCATTCTTAAACACTGCAAACTTCTCAAGTGCTTCATCTTTGTGTTTCAATAAGTAAACATAACAGTATCTACTGCAATCATCGATAAAGGTGACAAAGTATCTTTTATGATCTTTTGTTAAATATCCGTTGAACTCGCAAATGTCTGTGTGAACTAAGTCAAGTACTGCAGATTGCCGTTCCACAGAGTGGTAAGGCTTTTCCGCTTGTTTTGCTTCAACACATATTTGACAATTATGTTCCTTTTCAATATTATGCTCAGGGATTAGATTCAGGTTCATAATACGTTTAACAGAACCATAGTTTAAGTGTCCTAAACGATCATGCCATATAGACGAGCATTCAACAATATTAATAAAAAGAAGATCGAAAGTTCAGTTTTATCAGAACAGATAAACTTTTCAGCTCTTACAACAAATAAACCCTCAGAAACATAACCTTTGCAGATAAAAGTTCCGTAATATAGAATTACAACTTCATTCAATTTCAATGAAGCTTCCAACCCTTCTCCAACTATTCCAGAACCACTTATGATATGCGGATAGATGGAACATGGTACACCCTTTGCAGAGATATTGTGCGCCCAGAAGAAAATTTCAAGTCCACACAGCTTATCCCTAGAACTTTGGCAGTACTTGAGTCTCCAATCATTACAGACGTTCCGCTAACAGACTGGTAAGATACAAATAGCAATTTATCAGCACAAACGTGCACATTTGCTCCAGTATCCACCAACCACTCATGGGGTTCATAGATCAGAAATAATTTAGGTTTAATAGAAACATGACCAACATACTCGTCCATAGAGGTATCAGGAGTATTCTGTCCAACGACCATGGTTGACAGCTGCCGGACCAGATGATTGGGATTTTCCATGACTCTTTTTAGGACATGTTTTAGCCCAGTGATCTGTCTGTCCTCAATTCCAGCAAGGCCTGTTTGTCTTTTGTTTCTTGTTCATTTTGGTTTTTCCCTTGTCGGTTATTTTAGTGTCGGAGTGTGACTTAGTTGGGTTGAATTTTCTCTTCCCGGTTATTAAATTAGTTTTGGGATAATGATCAATAGGAACAATGTGAGACTGATTCTTATGTTCTTTAATACTTATGGCAATCATCAAGTCATCAAGACTTAATTTCCCTTTTTGATGTTTTAAAGACATCCCAAAACTTTTCCAGGATTTCGGAAATTTATGCACGACTAACACGGCCATAAATTTTTCAGGAAGTTTCATTTTAGTATCAGCGAGAGCATGCTCTTAATTTATTAGTTCATGTGTCTGTTCAGATACAGACCTATTCTCTACCATTTGATACTTCAAAAATTTTGACACTGAATATTTCTCGAGCCCTTGCTCTTCAGTGTTATATTTTTTATCCAACTCGTCCCAAAGGAATTTAGCCGAGTCGGAATCGGAGCAATAAACATCAAAGAGTGTGTCGTACAAACCAGACAGAATCACTCCTCGAACAATTTGATCCGCTATATTCCAATCGGCTAGTTCCTTGGAGTTCGTATCAGTAGGAATTGGCTTGGTCAACTGAATTATTGAAAGAAGACATTTCAATGTCAGCCAAATTTTCATTCGCTGTTGCCAGCGCTTAAAAAAAATGACCCGAAAAATTGTGCGGCAGACCAGACAAGTCAACTTTCCCAGACACAACAGGAATAGATGTAGAGGCTCCAACAGTCACAATGAGGATATTTGTTTCAGCCATAATACAGTATGCAAGAGTTCGTCTAAAGGATAATACTCTAGTAGTATAACATTAAAACAATACACGATTTCAAAAGTATAGATCCAGAAATACGGTATACAAATTCCAGAATACAGAATACAGTTTCGAAAATACATGATACATTTTCGAGAATACAATATACTAGGGCTGGGATAGTTCGGTTTCTTGAAAAAAAAGTAAGGAACCGAAGTTCCAAATATGTTATGTAATTTGGGTTCGATTCCTGACTTTTTTCTGCAGGAACCGAACTTCTAGGAACCGAAGTAATTTTACCAAAAAACCGAAAAAAACGAACCAAAATTTACAGTTCAAAATTTTCAAAAATAACCGAAAAACCCGAAATAAAATTTGTTAGGTTAGGTTTTTTTAATTTATATAGTGTATAGAAAGTAGAAAGATCTAAAATAAAATAACTATGGGTAGTACGGTTAGCATGTGTTTTAATTTTGTGTTCGGGTATAATGGGTTTTAATTTTTTGTTCGGTTATTGTCACTAATTCCGGGTAGTACGGTTATTGAAATTTTAAAATTACAATAACCGGACCCGAACCCGAAATTTATTGCAGGACCCGAACCCAAAATTTATAAATAATTTTTTTCTTAAAACCCGAACCGAACCGAACCGAAATATCAATGTCGGTTCGGATCTTCGGTTATTCGGGTCCTAAGTCCCAGCCCTACAATATACAAAATTCGTATAAATACAGTTTCGGAAATACGGTATATACATTCCCAAAATACAGAATAAAAATTCGAAAATCCAGAATACATTTCCGAAAATACAGTATACAAAATTCGTATAAATAAGGTTTCGAAAATACGATATATAAATTCCAAAAATATAGAATACAGTTTCAAAAATACAGAGTACGTTTTCAAAAATACATTATACAAAATTTGTATAAATACAGTTTCAGAAATACGGTATATAAATTCCGAAAATATAGAATATAATTTCGAAAATACAGAATACGTTTTCGAAAATACAGTACACAAAATTCGTATAAATACAATTTTGGAAATACGGTATATAAATTCCGAAAGTACAGAATACGTTTTCGAAAATACAGTATACAAAATTCGTATAAATACAGTTTCATAAATACAGTGTATAAATTCCAAAAATACAGAAGACGGTTTCGAAAATACAGAATATGTTTTCGAAAATACAGTATACAAAATTCGTATAAATACACAAATAGTTTCTTCAAGATTGTTGGATATATTCGGGATGCACAGCGTATTTATATTTGTATTTGTACGACAAAGGAATTGCACAGCGTGAACAATACACAAACTATACAAGAAAAGAATTAAATAAGGAAACAAAATACTTAGTACTTATCTCGATGGTTTGTATAGTATATGAACAGTTACAGTTGAATAACCAAATCGCAGACGAGCTGCTCGCCTTGAAGAAACTATTGCCCCGATCCAGCTATCGAGTTTAGCAATGCTACTTCCAGGATAAGATGGTCCAGTCCTTTGTTACACGAGCTGCTGGCTCAAACTCCGGACACCTCGAAAAGTACTCAGTCGCCGATCAAGAAAACATCAAGAATTTTTGGAGTGCTGAGGGAGTGAGAATTTCAGATTTTTGCTCCTCCCAAAATGAAAAATCAGATTGGGGGAAAACGCGTTGATGACATCAGCACTGCATCAGCGAAAATGATGTCATCGCTGACGTCATTCCGCACCCAGTCACATGATCAACGAACCGCGTTGATGACATCAGCAATGCGTCAGCGAAGATGACATCACTGCGTAGGTCACTCCAGACCCAGTCAACAAGATGCTTTGATGACATCACTGTGTATGTCACAAACTGAACTTTTGTCTCGTGTGTTGTTCGAACGGTTGAATATTTAATCAGATAATATTTTGTCCAAAAAAAATATACAGAGACGGAGACAATTCAACCGAGGCCGAGGCCGAGCCGGGCCGAACCGAACCAACCCGAGCTCATAGGCGGACCTACGTGAGGCCTGGTGGTGCAAGTGCACCACTAAATTTTTTGGGCCAAAACCAAAACGATGTCGTTTTTGGTTCTACACAAAACGACATCGTTTTGTGTAAAATCAAAACGACATCATTTTGGGACGCCTGAGTGTAACAAATAAAATTAAAAACTCATGACCAAAAATAATTAGCGTTTCTTCTTTCTTCCTTCCTCGACTTTAGGTCTGCTGTGTGAGTCATGTGTCGCCGCCTGCTTCTCCTTCTGAAACTACCCGCCCGCCCGCCAACCTCCATCCGCCTCTCGCCCGCCCGCCAACCTCCAGCCGTTGCCGCCCGCCTTCCTCCTCCAGCCGCTGCCTCCAACCTCCATACGCCCGCGGCCCGCCTGTGATTTTTGACCGGCCAATCATAGTTAGAGGTAGTTTTTTCAGTAATTATATTTGATGTTTCTTCTTTTTGTTTCTTAAAATTTAGGGTTTTTTTTCATATGAATTTAGGGTTTGTATTTTGGCATTTTTCATATGAATTTAGGACCTTGATGAATCCCCTTGATGAACAATTGAACAAGAACTTATGTGTTTAGTTGATATTAAAGATATGTGTTTAGTTTTCTTCCTGAGATTATTCACACAATACCTTTTCTTGCTACCTAAACAAGAAAAACTCGTTTTTTCCGAAGCACAATTCTTACCATGGTGGTCAGACATTCTCAATGCAAGCACAATTCTGCTTTGCTCCAACCGCCTTATTGCAGCATCCCTCTCTGCTCGTTGCTGTGTTTTTTCTAGTCTATTTGTGGGCTTTTTCTATAAAAAAAAAAGTAGCTTCAGTAAGTTATCCTAAACATCCATAAGCTAGTTAGAGACTTAGAGTAGGTATTACATATATAAGTTTGAACATTCTATTTCAGTTTACCATTTAATAATTTTAAGTAGCTACACCATGTACAAAATTAGGCGAATTTAATCATAAATAAATACATTTGATATTAAAGATATGTGTTTAGTTGATATTAAAAGTACTTCAATAGATGAAAAGATACTTTAGTTGATATTAGGCGAATTTAATTATGGTTTTTCAATTAACATTTGTTTGTTTGTGTATTTATTTAGGATGAAAAGATACTTTGAAGTGCGTCCCAAATTCAAAGGTAATTCAAGTGGTTCGGTAATTGAAGATCCACCGGAAGCTCAACATTCAAGTGATACGCAATCTGCCGTTCCATCAAAGTTTGCTAATGAGAGAGAAAAAAATGTTGAATTGGAAACTTTGATAGCCGACCCCGGACGTAGAAAATCAATTTCAGAATATCATTCAGACATTCAAAATGAGGTAAGAAAAGCTTACCTAAACAAAGGTCCCAATCAACCTCGCAATTTTACATTTCCTTGGACAAAATATGGTGATAAGAGGCGTCGATTTAATGTGAATTGGTTTAATAAATATGATTGACTTGAGTATAGTGAATCTACTGACCGTGCATACTGTTTGTCGTGTTATTTGTTTAAGAATGTGTCAAATTATGGTGGCGATCACTTTATTGGAATTGGGTTTGATGACTGAAATAATCCTTCAAGAATTGGTAGTCATGCTAATTCGATCAATGGCTATGAAGTATGTGAAGAGTGAGTTATGTAGTAAGATGAGTGATCAATGGTTAAGTGATCGTCTTGTAACATTTATAGAAAGAGATGTACTTAAAACTATTAGTAATGATGTTATTTTAGCACATTTTCAGAAAATGGATGGTAAATGTAGACGATTTTCTTTGTAAATGTACGAATCCTTTGTTATTACTATGACTTTTTTTATGTATTATTTATTAACTTCAATGTAATTTTAATATATATTTTATCGTTCGATATTTTTTTCATGGGACAATCAGTGCACCAGTGGTTTTTCGGTCCTGGATCTGCCTATGCCCAAGCTCAAGACCGTGACCGAGTCCGAGCAGGCGGGCGATGGCGGCGCGCGTGTGGTTTACTCACAACTCTCACTTAGTGAATACTTTTATTTATACACTATCATAAAGTTTAATATAAACCACACTCCTCCTCTCTATTCTTCCAATGTGAGACAAGCTATCACACATATTAACACAACACTCTTCCCCAATCAATAATACACAATTAACCATCTTTTGGATTCCCACCAAATTGGTATCCACCCAAAAGTTAATTCATCTCACTATTCATATGGAATTAGATAATTACAATAATATTTTTTTGATGTAATTAAAATATTAATTACAATCTATTGTTCCGTACCAATTCCAACAGTTGCTGTGTTGTGGTAAGGAACGATCATTTCTGTTATATGGCATTTGTGGGATGCTTTCCCACCCCAATGGTCCTGACTGTTGAGATTACCTTCTCCCAGATATGTATACCCAAGGCGTTACAATCTTGCTAAGGTTCCAATTCTCACATAAGGTCTTGCTAACCAATCAAGATTAAATGCATGGGCGATGGAGTTACCTAGTATATATAGAACGAACCACTTCATTTTGATAGTTTTTTTTTTTTAATCATTATTTGTTCCGAGAATTATTATTCCCGTGATGTGTCTTACCTAATACTGATTGTAGATACATAGATGGAATGTTCTAGATCCTTCTAAAGGTAGTAGGATCCTATTAGATGTCTTACCTTATCTAGGAATCCTATGTATGGAAGAACTCTCATTGTAATGCCTATATAAAGGCCCCTCTATCAGTGTTATGAATGCAATTGATTGACTCTATTTACAGTCTTTTTACTTTCTCCTGAAACACGTTATCAGCACGTAGTCCCCCAACTGAGCAAGAAAAAAAAATCGTCCGAATTAAAAAAAAAAAAATTGCGGCCGAAAAACCTAGCTTGCATCCCGCCGCAATCTCTCCCACCTCCGATATGCAAACCAGACCCCCGTCGCTGTCTTGCTACAAACCCTAGCCCCACCACCGCACCTTCACCTTCTTCACCAAGAAGATCGCCCCGATCTAGCAGCTCACCCCCACTCGCGACCCCGACCATAGCACCACCGATCAGAATCCAACACCTTCCGCATCCTGCCTGGTCTGCACCACCAGATCCTGCACCCAATTTCGCCGAGACGCAACCCGTCTGCAACTTCAACCTCTGACGTAACCTCCCGATCGGCGAAGTCGACTTCAGATGCCGTCTCATCGAAGTCGAAGTCCAAATCCACTCCAGATGCTGGCGGATCCAGGTCGCGATTCCCGACTCGTGCCAGTCCAGTCTTCGACCCGTTTGCTGACCAAACCAGATCCGGTTGCTAACCCGTTTTCAGCCCGTTTCTGCCCCTATTCTCGAAGAGACGATAATTTCCGCGCGTAAATTTTATGGACAGCACAGTCATACTAAAAATATGTTTCCTGATTCGTTAACCGTCGGATCGGTGTGAAATTTTGACAAAAACTTTCCAACACAAATATCTGTATATTCAACGGTCGAGATCTGATTTTGAGTAATATTGATTACTGAATCTGCCACCGAACAGAAGCATATTTTTACGAGGAAATTTGGAGATCCGACCTCATCCAATACCGAGCTGCGCATCGCCGCGCTCGAGCCCCTTTTTCGGCCGAATTATCCAGCCCAGTAGCCCTATCCGGGCGTTTCTCAACTCTCCATCTTTTTCTAATTAATGATTCATTTGTTCATTGATTTGTACACTTATGAATCTTACCATGTTTATATTTTACGTGCATATAGGAAAATATGTTGCTCATGATGATGTGCACGCTATGGAGAAAAGCCATATTTATTATCACGTTCAAGGATCAAAGTAAATATGGAACCGAGTACCACAAAAATATGTTGCTCATATGGAGAGAAGTTCCCATTCAAGGACCAAAGCAAATATGGAACCAAGTACCCGTAAGATTTTATTAAAGTTTCCGTTTTTCAATTCCTCTCTTTTGGGAAATTTTTTTGGGGAATTGGGTATTTGGGTTCTTTATCTCCCACGCTACTTTGCGGTGGATGAGACTATGAGAGGTGGTATCACTCTCGTATGTCGAAGTAAACTGTGTGACGGTCCTGGGGGAGTCACGGATAATTGTTGAAAGTCGATATTTGTGGTTGTTGCATACACCACGTTTTGGGTGCAATTTGATGTCGCCGTTTTGTCGATTTTAAACCAACAATTGAATAAAATGAATATTATTGGTAACGGTAAAGTTATGACTTGTTCATGATTAGTCACGAAATTGTGACGTACAAATGGGACAAACATCGATTGCGACGGATATGTCGTGGTTAAAATCGATTTGTGACGGATTTGTCACGATGAATTGAGCGACCACCACGTTGGTCTTGACCCAATCCCATACTTGAAAAACTCCATATTTCATCCTATTAAAATAAAATATTGCATGTGAGTGTAGTCATGCACCGTCTCCTTGCAATATGACATATGAAAGAATGTACGAGTAATTCTCATAAATTTCAATATGTAAAGCAATGGCATATTGCGTTAAGTACATGAATTCGTTGACCTCGATTATAGTTCGCATGACTATAGGTCCGAATACTTTTCTGAGTATTTGTAAAGGCATGTGCCTTATACATTTGACTATGTTTAGTCGATCTCATTGGATGGTCAAGGTGAGTTGGTTATGGTATATTCATTACGTCCCATGTTTCAAAATGCTTAATTATGATGCACCGCGTTGCATCCATATAACATGGCTATTATGACGTATACTTGCAAATTGAGAATTAAAATTCTTGGTTGATTTGATGCACTTTGGTGGATTTTGTCTACACTTTTGATCATGACTAGGCGCATCCTCCTTGGTATTTGTTTATGCTTTGAAAGTTCAAAAGGAATCAGTGGTTTTTAAACAGCCTTAGTTGTACCGACATTCCTACTTTCTCTGCAAGTCTACCAAGTTGGAGTTACCGAAAGGATCATCAGTCGAGATAAGAAATCGAACACCCTGCTGCGTTTAAACGCACCTATGGCTGTCATTGTCATGTTTTTGCATCAACACTTATGCCATTGGATATGGTCTCAACCTTGTTTTCTCAGTAAACTTGAGAAATACTAAAGTAGCCAATTAAAACATGTACTGTGATCTGAGTTTAACGATCCGTGTGGTGCACAATATATGGATAGAAATATACGGAAGTCTAGTTTCCAGAACATCTGACCGTTCGTCCATAGCCTTCCTAATAAGGGAGTTATCGCTGTTTTAGTGAAGAAAGGTCAAGCTGCGCGGAATCTTATTTCCAGCGATTGTGCTAACTTTTGTCCCAACCAACTTGGTTCCCATCTTGGATTTGTAAGTGGTCTTATGACACATATTTTTCAACCTATTTTTGGCCGAATTTGCCATAGATGATGTAATTTTTTGTATGCATTGTACGCTAAACTATCATCTTTTAAATGTTGAAAAATAGTTTCCTTGGGGAAGCCCAAAATACGCACCCTTATAAGAAGGTCGAGCGTGTGCATGGTAGTGTTACACCATGCTTGTGTCGTAATTTTGCCCCTTAGGCATATAACCTTGCCATGTTATGCACTCAATATGATAGATCATTTTGATCGTATCTGGTATAAAATCTCTATGTTGTTAGAGTGTTCGCTATGCTCTTATTTGTAAAATTTTGCAAGCAAAATTGAGTGCGTATTAAGCTATTTTCAAGGAACACGATATTTTTGGATTTCGGTTTATAAATCCATTGTGACTATGATGACTAGGTCATCACAATCAATGAGTGGAATAATATTCAAGTTGTTGAATGCCGAATGGCGTTTTCTAGTCACATATGTTCCGTAATAATTGAACCGTGTTATGACTCGATGACATATATGCCAAAGTGTATCACTCATAGCATCTCATTGTGATTTGTGAGAAATAAAATCCTATGCATCACTTGTATTGGATATGTGAAAAGGAAAAATATTCATGAGTCAATATGGTCCGGCTTGCATCGGTTTTTGTAACCATAAGATGTATTGGGACATTGACACATTTAGGCTTTAATAGTCCCGAGTTCGGACATTGATGATCCATATACCACGGTATTATCATGGACATCATTTTCTTTGAACAAAGAAACTAGTTAGATCAAAGACACCAAAGTACGTTGGTGGAGTCATGAGCAGGGCTCATGACCGATGATGATATTTATGTCATCCACGTCTTGCTTTCACAAGCATGTGTGACGCCAAAGACCCCCCCGATGATCCTTCTTAGCCATGTTCATTGATTAAAGCCTATTCTTTGGCACGATTAGTAGATGACACCCTCCTATGCTAAAGAGGATAATGTAGCGACTCGCATAAGCATGGTGTTGAGTCCTCCCTTTTCACCGAGTCCTTATACATACATGATCATAATTATTAGCCTGGGTGGCTTATGATGCTATGATGGTGTTCACAAATGGTCGTACTCAAGTGATAACATTTATATGTTATGTGGTTCCTTTGACAATGATTGATAAGTTGATAAAACCTGAGTTTTATGGTTGTCCAACTTGCGGACCAGTCATTGTAAAGGTCGGTTCACCCACTTTTTAGACCAAGTCTTAAAGTGAAATTTTTACGAGTACTTCCTAACATCCAAGGCTACCTTCTCACAAATTTTGGTGCCATTTGGAGACTTGGAAGGAGGTAAACCAGTTAAATGAAGTTTTCACATACCACCAGCCGTCTCAACGACTAGTTCGATGTCATATCGACCGGCTTTTGACCACAAGGTTGATGATTTTGGAATCCTAAACACCCGTTTATACATGCTCACGAAATTTTGAGTTGTTTGGGGCTGGTGAAGGGAGTAAACTCTTCAAGAAAGCACTAGAGGTTCAATAAAACCAACGGCCTATCATCGATTCAATCGTTTCTTCATGTTCGATCCCGGTGGTGCATGGTGGCGGTTTTGTTGAATTCTCAAGACCAGTAGCTACGGTTATGTAGCATCGGTAAACATGTCATATTAACCTATACCTATCATCATTCAAATGCTTAGTTACGAGTGTAACAATATGCATTTTGTTAACTGGATTGTGTTAACAATGAAAACCTTTATCGTCCACATGTTCATGTGCCAAAGTGCGTCACCACAACGCATTATGACGGGTTATAAATGATGAATATGACATGCACTTTCACTCATAGTCTGCTTAAAATATACCTTGGCAAACGATCTCGTAAGTTACTTTGATGAGCCAGTCTTCCCGTCGTTAGGGGGAGATGCGAACGATCATGTTCGAGTAGAACGACTTGGAATTGTCGTAGTTTGTCCCTACTGTGCCTCACCAAGTTCCCTAAAGTGACGAGATTAAATACATGCTGCAAACATGTCTGCAAGGATTGTGTCCGGTCATGGATGTTCGTCACCTATGAATGGTGATATGGTAACACCACAAATTGTGGTAGATGGTGTTACTAGGCCGTGGATCTCATAGAGTATTGCGATGCCACTTGGTTTGATAAATACTTTCGCTAAGAATGTATGCGAGTTTGGTACATGAAACTTGATCATATGATCAAATGAACTCATCTGTCTCATGTGATTCTGGATTATAGTCATTATTGGGGGACGCCTCAATGAATGCCAATCCATAAAGAGTACACTATGAATAAAGCCGGTTCATGAGGACGTGAAATGTGAGTTTAATCAAACCATACTTCGTTGAAAATCTACAACGTTGTAGCCTTCGCCTAAAATGAAAATATATGCGACTCCAGTATGAACAAAGTGATAGCCCTTTGTTGAAGTGGTGCCGACACTCCAAAGATAAGATCTATCCGTATACTTTGTTAAAGCGAGTGAGAGAAGGAGTTGAACTCACCTCATGGTGCGAGGTTTCTCATGAATGCACTGGAATCGACTACGATGACACGAAACTTAGTTGTGCTATCGTAATGGATGTTATAGCATCCACTATCTTTTCAGTTAGATAGTTTCCCAAAAACTGACGTGCAGCTTGTGGTTAAATCTTATCTTAGTGGGGAACTAAGTTAAGTGATGGAAGGATCTCGTGGTGGATCAGACTCAAATCAAGTGGCTTCTGACCACGGAGCGCGTCGACAAGTGATTGTCGGGAACGCATACTAAGTATATACTTGATTTGGAAGAGATATGAAGCCTTTGCGTGTAAAACTAAGGTTTTATAGTGATGTACTCTTGTGAGACTAAGAGATTCCGCTAAATCTAAAGTTAAGAATGAAAGGATCTTGGGGACATTTGATGATGCGTATTCATCAATCGGTTTAAGGCAATATAAGGGACGGTTTCCCTAAGAGACGATAAAGTAATGCCTATATGATTCCCAATGATTAGTCGAAGTCATCATAAGACTTGGCTCACTTAAGTGATGATGCAGTCTTGAAAAGTACGGTACTATGTACTCATGTTTGACTCAATGTACTCATTAGTAATAATCCGGTAAATCCACTGTGATGATGGCCTAGGATGCGCTCACGCAATGTCTGTGATTGACAAGAAGCTTGAAGCTCGCTCTATCTCAATAAAAAGGACACTTGAAAACTAATACCCGAATCTGCCCAGAATGTACTGGTCTATCTCCCATATGACCTACAGGCAACTCACTTGCTGGAAAATGGTAAAATTGGTACCATTGGAAAGGTTTGTGTCTACTTTCCAAGGAAACCAACCATTTGATCACATCCATCATGTTGAGTGACATATATGACTATTGTTGCAAAGTAGGACAGGATATGTCCGGTAATTTGCTAAGTCAACTTCGATAGAGTTTTGTGATCTGCTCAGGTCGGTCTAGGTTACGTACTGTATGTGAATGAAAAGATATGGGTGGATAGTTTTCATAAGTTCTTACAGTTTCGTTGATACCTATTGAATCGAAGAAGTTATGACTGATTTAGTGCATGGAGGTCAAGACTTTAGAAAACTTGATAAATCTTTAGCGACTATGCACTTTGGATGTGTCGCGCTCTTTTTGTCCTTAGACCAAGGTTTGTTTTTTCCCATTGGGTTTTCACTTGGTAAGGTTTTTAACGAGGCGACCTATGAGATCATCCATACAATGATGCGTTGTACTTCTATTCAACTTAGACCAAGAGGTATTTTTCCCACTGGGTTTTTCCTTGGTATAGTTGTGAGGGCAACTTGGCATCTGACTCCTATGATTTGAGGTACTCATTAGAGTGAGTCATTATGTATACATCAGGGGGAGTATACATGACATGTTATATTGGTGCGTTGCAATCTTTTCCTCATCAAGCCTTTATTTTTCCCATGGGGTTTTGTTTTGGCTTGGAATAGGTTTTTACGAAGGCAACACCTTCTGCACCATTGTTGTATTAGTGCTCGACACAGAGGGAGTTTGTCCGGGAATTATTATTCCCGTGATGTGCTTACCTAATACTGATTGTAGATACATAGATGGAAGGTTCTAGATCCTTCTAAAGGTAGTAGGATCCTATTAGATATCTTACCTTATCTAGGAATCCTATGTATGGAAGGACTCTGTTGGCCACTAAGTATACTGGATACAGTTTGGGGAATAGTTTAAACAACAAACTGTACGGATTTTAAATCTGAGTGCGTAGCGGAAGTCTTAGATACAGTAGGTTCCTGTGGATACAGCAACTAAATGTATAGTGTATACTTAATTAATCACGAATTAAAACAAGAAAAGCCAAGGTAAATAACACAAGAATTAAAGTGGTTCGAGGTAAACCCTCTACGTCCACCGGTCCTCCACACAGAGTAAAGTTTATTATAATTACTACGTACACAACTACGTAATTATAACAACACACAATCAATATATCGTTCACACAGATTGATATAAAGATCTTAGCTTCAACCGTTCACACAGATTGGTTTTGAGCTAATGCTTCGACTTGCTTCTTCACACACAGTTCTGAAGCTTCGTCTTCTTCAATGCAAATCCTTCACACACAGTTTCGGAGAAGCACAGATTGTTCAGTCCACACAGGGCTGTTTTTTCAAAGTATAGAACAGATGGTGAACAACAACTTTGACTTTAAGAGCTTTCAGCTGATGAAGTGTTGTTCAGAATGATGAGCACTGTATATCTATTTTGATCTGAGTTGCAGTAAGCTTTGGAGATATGTTTTGCTCTGATAATAATTTCGATAGATTGGGTAACTGATCTTCAGCATCTTGATGTGATATATATAGTCTTTGAAATATATATCCGTTGATATGTATCCGTTTGAGTGCGATTTCGTTCCAACGGGATTATAGCACGATCCGGATTTAGCGGGATTTGAAGATTTGTTGACTGACAGTATTTAAATACTTTATCCTTGACTATTTAAATACTTCTTTATTCAACGGGACTTGACTTCTGGAGATTCCTTCTTTGTCCTGTTGTGAGCTGTATGGAAGATAACTGTATTTGAGATTCGAGACAGTTTCCATACTTGGTCTTTTATAAGACTTCTTGCTGTACTGAAGGGCTTCACTATATGCTGATTCGAGGCAGATCTTCGATACAGGATAATGCCTCAATGCTTCGATACAGTTTTCCTTTACTGTATGCGGATTGGCATATATGTCAAAACCTCTTTATCAAATACCATTCGATACAGGGATAGGATATTCCGTGTGTTTCGATACAGGGTTCTTGTTTTCCCAACAATTTCCCCCTTTTTGACAATTTGCCAAGACTTACTTCTTTAACTTTTCAAGTCTTCTTGATGATGTCAAAACCTTCTTCATGAAGTGATCTTCTTTGATGTCTTCAGGCAGATTTCTTGGTCTTTCGTCAAAAGGTCTGTCTTAGTCTAAATGATGAACTGCTCGCGGGCGAGTTCGATACAGTTAAGGATTTTTACAACTTAAGCTTATGATTGGCGCGCAGGCACAACCTTACTATGTATTCTAAGCTTACAACTGAAATCGTGAACTGTTCGTAGACTAGTTCGTACAGCTTTATTTTCAATCAAGTTTGTATACTTGAGATTGTTAATCAAATAATTTAAGTAATCATACATCAATACAGTAGATTACGAGTTGTAATCTTTCAAGACAAACAAACACTTTTATTGATATACAAAATAAATTGAGTACATGGTTTGCTGTTTTGAAGAGAAAACAAAAATTACAAATCAAGAATAATATACAGAGATTTCAGCTCCTATCTGTAGTCCGCATGCCTCCATGGCTTTCTCCCTGGATCATTCTCGGTACCACGCCACTAGTTCTGTAGGGAATCATTGCCTCGATCCTGGTATATAGCTCTTCCTTCATAGGATCGATCAAAGGCAAGAATCCAGTCTTCTGGATGGGTGATCCAATCTCCTCTTCTGTGTTTGCTCTTCATATCAAGCTGGAGAGGGGGTTTTCCGTCTTCTAACATCTTCGTAAATTTGTATGCGGCCTCCGCTAACGTTTTATAGCTCTTGAAGATGGCGGATTCCCTGATGAGTTTGACAAAGTATCTCATCAGTTCGTTTTTCCTCTATTGCTTCACTTCATCGGCAGTAGGATGGCGGTTGGTCGGCAGACGAATTTCAGAAGGTCTTTGGATTAGACTTTGCCACGGGACATTTGGATCATGAAATTCAGGTCGGGAGCCTGAAATCTTAAAACTTTAGGAGTGAGGGGCTAGCTTGTTTAACTCGGAAGTGATGCTGTCTTGAGTAGCCTCGAATTTCCTTTCTTGCTATATCCTGATTATCCTAGCAGCTTCTCTTGCCTCTTCCCCTTTTTTGGCTTCATCAACACGTTCTAGGATTTCTAGTGCAGCATCCTGTTTCGTCTCGATGTTAGTTATTCTCTCTACAAGGGCGGAAAGCGTCTGCGACATATCCTTGATACATTTGTCGTGGGCGCACAATTGAGAGCTGTTTTCAATCATGGCACATGCGGTCTTGGCTTCAGCTATTCGTGTTTTTGTTGCTTCTTCCTTCAGGAGTTGCTCCTGCTTGTCTTCCATGATTTTCAAAGCTTGTTTGAAATCTTCTGGCAGAAGAACGAATGCCTCGACAACACGAGATACTTCATGTTGTAGAGTGGTCATCTCCTCCACAGCAGAAGTATGCATCCAATTTAATGCTTTCTCAATGGGAGACAGAGCATTCAATGCATCCTGGATGAATACAGTTTGAAGACCAAGTGCGCGCAGGCGCTCTTTCCTAGCAGCAGAAATAGGAGAATATGGTTGAGCAAAGTCTTCAGAGTTGTTCAACCTCCTTACGTTCACGGTTGGGCGTGAAGTAAGTTGGACATCCTCAGGTTCGATACCGTCCTCGGATTCCACGGTTGAAAGGGCGGGAGCAGCTTGTTCTGGTTCGGCGACAGGGGGTTGAGTGGCTTCCTGTTGCGAAGTTTCTTCAGGAGAAATGGATACAGGAGGGACTGAATCCTCCTGTTGTTTTTCAGGTACAACTTCTTCGGTGGCAGCAGGCTCAGGTGCCTGTTCCAAAATTGCTTCAACTTCCTCGACTGGAGGGACTGATTCCTCTTCGTCGGGAATTAACTCTTGCTGTGGCGAAGGGGGATTGCTTCGAGTAGATGGCCCTTCGTCACCTTTGGGTGGAGAGGTGTATCTAGCTTGAGCCTCTTCACGACTCATCCTCAGACCAGCTTGAAAAGCATCGTCGTCGTCGTCTGAGTCATTGTCGTCGTCTTTTGGATGTGCGGGAGAGTCGTCTGACTTGTCCTTTCCTTTCCTTCTAGCGTCAGATTTCTGTAATAGATGGCTTTCAATCAGCTCCTTGCATAAGGCATTTTCCCATCGGATCAGGGCTTCAATTTCCATTGAGTCCGTTACTTCTGAGACGAATCTCTCTTCTTGGCTCCAATCGCTCCAGTTGTACAATGTTTCGTATGGAGCTAGCCTGTAGCCTTTCCATGTGAGAAATCTTTCGTAAGCATGTTCAATTTGAACAGAAAGAAGGGTCTTATGAATGATAGAGTCGGGGGAGGGACTACGTACAACGTCTGGAGACGCTGTAGCGAGGGATTCCTGTACAGGTATGGGATCCTGTATGGAAGTGGGACTCCTTACATGGGATGATGCCCTGAAAGAAGATGGATCCTGTACAGGTGTGGGATCCCGCAGAGGAGAAGTAGCTGTTGGCTCCAAATGGGCAGCCGACTCGCTAAAGTCTTGTTCGTTGGCAGATGTCTCATGATCCGTCCTAGCCGCCAAAGGCTCAGGATCTACTGTCGATCTGATGGAGACACCTCTTCGCAGGGGTTGGGCCACAGGGTTGTTTTCAGATGGGTTGAGCCACGGGGGAAACTTCTTCGGAGGGCTTGGCAGTTTTGACTTTAGAAAGCCTCCTAAGTCTCTTCTTGGGCTTGTCACCAGCAGTGGGTTTCTTGCTGTGAGATCTCTTTCTCTTCTTTGAAGATTCCACTTCCTGTAACTTCAAGGACTCATCTCGTGGATTTGCAGAAACTGGCATACTTCCAGTTTTTGGATGGTTGCAGACCATAGTGGTTTGATTATACGCAGTAGGCTTGACGCCTCCTAGGTATATCCTGGGGTTATTTTTCTTAGCATCAGCGGATTGTGGCAGTCCGCATTTTGTCAGGATATTGTTTAACACCGAACCAAAAGATCTCTTCTGGGTGGCCGGCTTGCACACCTCCTCTTGCAGGCGCTTCAGGATTATCTGGCACCAATTGACCTTTTTACAGGTCAGAATAGCCACCATCATCCTGAATCTCAGGTTGGTACACATTTCGAACGCACCAGTTCGATTCTCAATTATCCTGCAGCAAAAATCATGAAGATATACATATGGGAGACAAAAAATTTTCTTGTGACATGTAGTCTGAACCATGTCGACAACTTTGGAGCTTGTGAACAGTCCATAAAATTTAGTGATTAGCTCTTGAGACCCGAATGTCTCATGTTGATCCATAGTCAGGCCATCAGCGGGTAGCCTGTAGATGTTCTGGAGCAGATCGTTATCAATACAGATCTCAACTCCCTGGATTGTGGCGATGATGTCATCAACATGACCTCCTTGGGCCAGTGACAAAGCGTACGGCGGCGTTGAGGTAAAACTCCTCAAACAGATGAGCATCATACTTATCGGCGGTCTGACTTCCAAGGCGATAGAGACCTTGTTGACGAAGCCGAGTTATGATGTACTCCATGGGTTCTGCGTCGTTGGTTTCAGACAGAATGCGCTCAATTATAACAGATCTTGAAAAGATCCGGCCATCAATGATGTTAGCAGTTTTCTTCAGAGCAGGAGAAGAAGTTTGTCCAGCCATTTGATGATTTCTTAAGAAAAAGTGCAAGAAAATAATCGAAATATGCAGTAGAATGCAGAAAAGTATGTAGGTTGTTTTTGCTTGAGAACTCTTGAATTTGCAGAAAGCGTAAAGAGTCTCCAATGGCAGATTCAGTCCTTTTATAGTTGGGCGGCGAAATAGGGTTTTGCAGAGTACGAATGGTCAGATTTTAAGGGATGGGAACCGGTTTTTGAAATCAACGGTTAAGATGGACTGAGTGTAACTGGTACGCTAATCCATTAAGATGTTTAAAAAAAATGAGCGGGTCCCATTTCTGACATTTGTGTCACCCTAAATGCCTAAAACGGCGGTTTTAAAATAATAATCAATTTATAACATCGCGGCTTTTGAGATTCAGTTGTCCAGATGTCGTGTAAGGCATTTAATGTACATGACGTTTGACATAAAAATAGGGCACGTGGACAAAAATCATTTTAAAAAGAAATAATATGATATTATATATATACTGAATCGAAATCCTATAGTATGTGCTGTTTCCGCGTCGATACAGCGTTCCCCCTCAAAAAGGTACGTATAGGTTTTAAATTCCATATAGCAACTTAAGGATTAATGCTGTATTCGTGGGTCCTACAGTATTCCCCCTAATTATTGCACACGTCAGTTGTAGGATTCATATGTCTTCGCTCGCTATAGTGCTGTATTGACGATTCTGAGTGTACGAATAATTAACGTTGGATACTGTATTCTTGGGTCTTACAGTGTTTCCCCTCAATTTGTTGAGTAAAAACAGTAATTTACTTACAGGGAGTCTGGCTGTAGCATTCCCAATTCTTATCTGAGCATGTTGAATCTTGCTGTGTCGAGCGGCTTGGTGAAGATGTCAGCCAGCTGAACGTCTGTATGAACCTTTTCAAGGCGAACATCCTTGTTCTCGACGTGATTCCTTATAAAGTGATGCTTCATGTTGATATTCTTAGTGCGCGAGTGCAGGACAGGATTGTGCGTGATTGCAATTGCACTCGTGCTATCACACATGAGTGGAGTCTCTCTGGCATTGATTCCATAGTCTGACAACTGTTGCTGCATCCAAAGGATCTGCATACAGCAACTACCAGCAGCATAGTACTCTGATTCAGCTGTGGAAAGAGAATTAGCCAATTGCTTCTTACTGAACCAAGAAACGAGTCTAGATCAAGAAAGTGACAAGTTCCACTTGTACTCTTCCTATCTAGCTTGCAGCCTCCGAGATCCGAGTCGCTGTATCCAACTAAATCAAATCCGCCTTCCTTAGGATACCATAGTCCTGCATCGATTGTTCCTTTAATGTACTTCAGGATTCGTTTAGGTGTATTGAAGTGTGATTCCTTAGGTGCAACTTGATATCTTGCACACACTCCAACAGCAAACTGGATATCGGGCCTGCTAGCCGTTAGGTACAGGAGCGAACCAATGAGCTTCCTGTAGAGTGATTGGTCAAACGGCTTTCTGGCTTCATCAGCACTAATTTGCACGGAAGTGCTCATGGGGGTTGGCGAGGATTTGGAAGTGTTCATTCCAAATTTGTTGAGAAGCTCCTTGCTGTATTTTTCTTGGTTGATGAAAATACCTGTAGGCATCTGCTTTACCTGCAAACCTAGAAAATAACTAAGTTCCCCCATCATACTCATTTCAAATTTACTTTGCATGAGATGAGAGAACCTTTGACATAAAGCAAGGTTAGTTGAACCAAAAATAATATCATCCACATAGATTTGCACCATAAGAAGGTCATTACCTTCCTGTATCTTGAACAAGGTCTTGTCCACAGCACCTTTCTCAAATCCGTTGTTGGTTAGATACTGGGACAGGGTTTCGTACCAGGCTCTAGGGGCTTGTTTAAGTCCGTACAGTGCTTTCCTTAGCCTGTAAACTAGGTCGATACCGTCTGTGTTGGCAAACCCTGGTGGTTGTTCAACATAAACTTCTTCTGCAAGGTCTCCATTCAGGAAAGCACTTTTGACGTCCATTTGATATACAATAAAACTCTTATGGGCGGCAAAGGCGAGAAATATCCTGATGGCTTCTAGTCTCGCTACAAGGGCGAAGGTTTCATCATAGTCTATCCCTTCCTCCTGACTATAGCCTTGTGCGACTAGTCGGGATTTGTTCCTTATGATAAGTCCATTTCGATCCTTTTTGTTTCGAAATACCCATTTGGTTCCTATAACCGATTGATGTGTTGGTCTGGGTACAAGATACCATACATTGTTTCTTTCGAAACCGTTAAGCTCTTCTTCCATAGATGTTATCCAATGAGAGTTATTAAGAGCGTCTATGGTCGAAATAGGTTCGGACTGGGCTAAGAATACAGCAATAGTGCACATATTGAGTCTTCTAAGCTCGGATTGAGATTTCCATTCAGGAAACTGTGATATCTCAGCATCAGATTCTTCTTGTGCACAAAGTACATTTCCTTGTGTACTCTGTATTCTCCTACGAGTAGAAACACCAGCATTTATGTTCCCAATGATCAGCTCTTGCGGGTGATCTCTCAACCATCTTCGGTCGGGTTCTAATTCAGGATCCCGTACTATATCGAAGGATACTGTGGATACAGCTTCAGCTTGTACAGGGTCGGCTTCATCCACTTCGATTCTTACAGCTGCGGGGTTGATTTCTAAATCAACGACAGGTTCTATGGGAGTTGAAGGATCTAAGATGGATAGATGGTGAATGTTCTGAGTGATATCATCTACTCCTGCAGGGTCATGGTGTGGTTCGTCAAACACTACATGAACTGATTCCTCAATCGTCAGCTTCCTTTTATTAAAGATTCTGAAAGCTTTGCTGACGGAGGAGTATCCTACGAATATTCCTTCATCTTATTTCTCATCAAAGGTTCTAAGTTGGTCCTTTCCATTATTCAATACATAACACCTGCATCCAAAAATGTGGAAATACGAAACTAATGGAGTTTTGTTGTTCCATACCTCATATGCTGTTTTGTTTTGGTGCTTGTTGACGATACAGCGGTTTTGAGTGTAGCATGCTGTATTGGTTGCTTCACCCCAGAAACGCTGTGGCAATTTGCTTGCGGCAATCATTGTCCTTGTTGCTTCTTTCAACGTCCTATTCTTTCGCTCGGCAACACCATTTTGTTGAGGTGTACGGCGGTGAGTATTCGTCTTTGTATTCCATTCTCCGAACAGTATTGCTCTATAAAGCGGTTAGTAAATTCTGTACCTCTGTCGGAACGAATGCACACGATACTCAATGCCTTTTCATTTTGCAACTTTCTCAGGAGCTCGGGCAGCTTTGATGTTGTTTCCTTCTTCTTGCTAAGAAAGATCGTCCAAGCATACCTGGAATAATCATCAACAACAACCATGCAGTATTTCTTACCTCCCAAAATTAGTGGGTCTACAGGACCGTAGAGATCCATGTGTAGCATTTCCAACACTCTTTGGGTTGAAAGGTAGGATTTGCTCTTCAGGGTTGACTTGATTTGCTTGCCTTTCTGACATGGTCTGCAGACGCTGTCCTTCTTGAATGACACATTTGGCAAACCTCTAACCATTCCCTGTCTTGAGAGCTTGTTGATTGTCTTGAAGTTGACGTGAGACATCCTCTTGTGCCATAACCAGCTAAGATCTGCAGTGCCTTTGGCAAAAAAGCATGGAATTGAGGAGCTCATAGGCTTCCAGTCAGCAATATACATATTACCTGATCTGCTTCCTGTTAGCACAACTTTCTTGGTTTGGATGTTTTTGACTCTACAGCGATCTATATAGAACTTCACCGAGAACTGTTTATCACAGAACTGGCTAATACTATGTAGATTATACTGTAAGCCTTCAACATATGCAACATCGATGACTTTGAATTTCCCGACAAGTAGGTTTCCTTTCCCTCTTGTCCTTCCTTTAGATTTATCACCGAAACGAACTTTTGGACCGCGACCTTCTACAAAATTTGATAGCTTGCTCCTATCTCCGGTCATGTGTCGAGAGCATCCACTATCAAAGTACCAGGTATCCTCCTCTAGAATGTCCTGTAACAAAGAGATTAAGTAGATTTAGGTCCCCTTTGATTTTTGGGTCCATGATTGTTAGTTCCTCTTGGTACCCAAGTTTTCCTGGCAGCAATTGGTTTACTGTAGGACATACTCGGTACAGTGTTGCGATATCTACGGGGGGCATATCCGTAGTTGTTATAATCATGATAATTATTATGCATGAAAAAAATCAGGGTTATTATTATTAATCCAGTACGAGTGCCGTCTTGGAGGTGGAGCCATTTTCTTAGGCCTAACTGCTTGCCTTCTGGGTCTCCAGTTGGATTCCCAATGCTGTTGTTGATACTAAACTGGCATCTGCTGTCTCGAGGGATAACGGGGCTCCTGTATCCAATACCTTGGCGTGCTGTACTGATAGTATTGCCGTGCGGGCCTTTGGTGGTTGGATACAGCCTTCCTTCTGAACGGCTGTTGGCGCTGTTGACATGCTCTGGGAGCATGCTGTTGAGTGCGCCTCACAGGTTGGAACGGCTTATGATTCCGCTGTCTGGAATAGGATTGCGGGGGCAGAATAGCAGCCTTCGGCTTTCTCGGTACAGCAGGTTCCTTCACGGGACTAGGGATTTCTTCCGATTCTGAAATGTGTTCCACACTCTTGACGAACACTGTACTAGTTTTCCCTTTGTTTGAACATGAGCTGTATCCTAAGCCACTTTTATCATGAGCATTTTGCCCAGTGCTCAGAATTTCTTCCATTCTTTTGGACGATTTCTCGAACGATTTCAGAGTGGTCTCAAGTTCAGTTTCTCGCTTTTCAAGAGTTGTTATTTTGGCTTGAAGTAGAACTAAATCATTTGTCTTGCTCTCGTTGTGAGGTTTAGCCTCACTTAGGTCATGAGCAAGTTGATGATTGCTCTCCATGAGTTTTTCAAAATCGACTTTGCTGGTTTCACAGTCAAGAGACATATTTTCATAATTTATTTTCAACAAGTCATTTTCATCTTTCAGCTCTAAATTAGTTAATTGGAGCTGTATATTCTCAGTTTTCAGTGTCTCATGGGCCTTTTGAATGTTTTTAAATTCATTCATCATGTTTTCAAAAGTATGAGATGCATTTGATGGGATAGCTGAGGTTGAACTTACCTCATCGTCAGTCTTCACCTTCGGAATGTCTTTGGCCATAAAGCACATATATGCTTTATCATCGAACTCATCGTCGGATGAATCACTTCGATGACCACCTGAAGACATTCTGCTGATTTGGATGGTGTGGGGGAGGCTTCTGATTCTCCAATCAGGGCCTTGAGCTTGTCTTTCTAAGCATATCTTCTTTCATCTCTCTCTTGTTGCTCGGCCTCCGGCAACCTTTGGACTTTGGGATGAGGACATTTATTTGCATAATGCCCTGGTTTCCTGCAATTATAGCACAGGTTAGCATCACCAGATGATGTTTCGGTACTTACCTTGTGGACAGGTTTGGGCACAGTAGGAGTCTTTCCAGTGTTTGATGAACTTTTGAATTTATGCATGAGAAGCGCCATTTCATCTTGAGACGGGATGTCGTCAAATCCTTGTCGACATTCTTGTGACTAGGCTTCGACGAGTGGGCATCTTTGTTCGTCACAGGCTAGAGCCGTGACCTTTGAAGGAGATTCTTGACTTTCTCTCTTCTGTCAATATCATACTCAAAAGCTTTGAGGTCAGAGAAGAGATCAAAAGTGGATATTTCATTAAGATTACAAGATACACGCATAGTTGTGGTCTTAATGTCCCATCGGGCTGGGAGAGATCTGAAAATTTTTAAATTCTTCGCCTTTTGGGTATAAATTTTGCCCAACGCTTCAAGTTCACCGACAATACCAGTGAATCTGAGGTCAAGTTCCTCAAGTGTTTCGATTGGTTTCATTTGAAAGATTCAAATTCTTTGAGTCGGTTTGAAATCTTATTTTCTTTTGAGAGCTGAGTTCCCTCACAAATCAACTTGAGTTTATCCCAGATTTCTTTGGCTGTCTTGCAGCTCTTTACCTTTGAGAACGTGCCTTTGTCAAGAGTGACAAATAACGCGTTCTTAGCTACGTTGTCAAGGTTTGCTCGCTTTCTTTCATCTGTGGTCCATTGCTCGTGATCCTTCTCGAGCATCTCAGCATGGGCTTGGCCTTCAATCCTTGCGGCCGTGTTTACCTTCATGATCTTCATAGGACCATCCTGTATAACAAAAATCATCTCTTCGTGCATTGTTGCAAGATGAGCCTCCATCCTAATTCTCCAGTCAACAAATTCGTTAATAGAGAACATAGGGACTTTGTTGATCATAGAAGTATCCATGTGATAATACAGAAATGAAAGAGACTATTTTGAAAATAAGTGATTTTGGATCTGATTCGGTAAAAAATACGACTGATTCTTTTTAGAATCAACCGTTCTGATACCACTTGTTGGCCACTAAGTATACTGGATACAGTTTGGGGAATAGTTTAAACAACAAACTGTACGGATTTTAAATCTGAGTGCGTAGCGGAAGTCTTAGATACAGTAGGTTGCTGTGGATACAGCAACTAAATGTATAGTGTATATTTAATTAATCACAGTAATTAAAATAGTAAAAGCTGAAGGTAAATAACACAGTAATTAAAGTGGTTCGAGGTAAACCCCTCTACGTCCACTGGTCCTCCACACAGGAGTAAAAAGTTTATTATAATTACTACGTACACAACTACGTAATTATAACAACACACAATCAATATATCGTTCACACAGATTGATATAAAGATCTTAGCTTCAACCGTTCACACAGATTGGTTTTGAGCTAATGCTTCGACTTGCTTCTTCACACACAGTTCTGAAGCTTCGTCTTCTTCAATGCAAATCTTTCACACAGTTCCGGAGAAGCACAGATTGTTCAGTCCACACAGGGCTATTTGTTCAAAGTATAGAACAGATGGTGAACAACAACTTTGACTTTAAGAGCTTTAAGCTGATGAAGTGTTGTTGAGAATGATGAGCACTGTATATCTCTTTTGATCTGAGTTGCATTAAGTTTTGGAGATATGTTTTGCTCTGATAATAATTTCGATAGCTTGGGTAACTGATCTTCAGCATCTTGATGTGATATATATAGTCTTTGAAATATATATCCGTTGAGATGTATCCGTTTGAGTGAGATTTCGTTCCAACGGGATTATAGCACGATCCGGATTTAGCGGGATTTGAAGATCTGTTGACTGACAGTATTTAAATACTTTATCCTTGAGTATTTAAATACTTCTTTATTCAACGGGACTTGACTTCTGGAGATTCCTTCTTTGTCCTGTTGTGAGCTGTATGGAAGATAACTGTATTTGAGATTCGAGACAGTTTCCATACTTAGTCTTTTATAAGACTTCTTGCTATACTGAAGGGCTTCACTATATGCTGATTCGAGGCAGGTCTTCGATACAGGATAATGCCTCAATGCTTCGATACAGTTTTCCTTTACTGTATGCGGATTGGCATATATGTCAAAACCTCTTTATCAAATACCATTCGATACAGGGATAGGATATTCCGTGTGTTTCGATACAGGGTTCTTGTTTTCCCAACAGACTCTCATTGTAATGCCTATATAAAGGCCCCTCTATCAGTGTTATGAATGCAATTGATTGACTCTATTTACAGTTTTTTTACTTTCTCCTGAAACATTATTATATTTTTAAAGAATTTTACATTTAAATACATTGAGGGGATTGGGCTCATTTAGCGGTTTGACTAGATGAATCTTTTAATATAAGTGTTTGGTGGTTAGCGGATTTGAGTAGCGGATTGCGTCCAATCTGCTAATTTCAAAAAAGCTACTTGGAGCAGCTTTTTCAATTAGAGGATTGTAACTAATATTATGAAAATACTATTTTGTCCTCGGTTTTGATCTTTAAGTTTTAAATTTTGCATTAAAAATTATACATATATATATATATGTATAATTTTGAATATATATATAATTATGAATGTTGTTTATTTATTTTTATTTATTTATTATTTTAACAATTATTAACTTTAAATAATAATATATATTAATATCTTTATTAGTCATTTTACATAATAAAATAGCTAACCGCTAACAGTTATTTAACAAACATTTTTATACAAACTGCTATTTCAAACCGCTAGGCAAAACAGCTAACTCAATCCGCTACAGCTAACCACTAACCGCTAATTGCCAAACAGGGCCTTAGTCCAGGTTTGGTATTGTTATGATTTAAGAAAAAAGTTTTGTAGTGGTAATTTGAAAATGATCAGCTGTGAAATTAAATAGATTGGTGTTTGGTAAATATTATTTTGTAACATACTTTTAAGATATAAAATATTAGTTTTCAGTATTTTTTATGGCAGCAACTTCTAATAGACCCGGCAATTTACCACACTCGAAAGCATGACACGAAAACGACGTGAAAATTTAATGTTTGTGTTTGCATTTTGAGTACACGACATGAAAATACATGAACACAAAAGTACACAATCGAGATTTAGTGTCGGTTTTGTGTTTACCCTTTGGGTACACGACACCAGGTTATAAGTATATATATATATATATAACACAATTTAAAATTTTATATCTAATTTTATAAAAACATACATTTTATGAAATTTGTTTGTACTAAACTTTAAAATTCGAAAATATAATGTGAACTTTCACAAATTTCGTGTAAACATTCGTGTTTTCGTTGCCATTCGTTTGTTTCGTCTACTAAAACCTATAAAAATAATATTAAAATATTAAATTGTTATTTTTATAATATTTTAATATTTATTTTATAATATGTGCCTGACACGAATTTGCGCGGTACACGACACGACACGCGCGATTCAGTTTGTGTCGTGTATGGGTTTGGACTTTTGGTACACGAAACACGAAAGTACACGACACGAAAGTACACGACACGAACGATTTGTCAAATCTAGCTTCTAAAAGCGACCTTAATGCTGCTTCCAAGATCTGATGTCAGTAACCCGTAAATTCTAAAAAAAAGTGTTTTTTTAACATACCAAACATTATCAAATTTAGAAATTCATCTAAAAAGCTAATTATTTTCAAACTCATCCCGCTAACTAGAAAGTCAGGCAGCTTGCCACAATTGGGAGTTCAAATTCGACCAGTTCGGAGTTATTAACCGAGTTATACCTCAACAATTGACTCTTAAATTCTTAAGAACGAGGTATTCGGACCTGTGTGATGCACTGGTCTTGTTCGATAAAAGTTAAATTTTTGCTTATATCTAAAACTCAATTTTTTTAAACAATCAATATTTCCTTGTAAAAGCACATATTAATATTGTAATTTAGGCTTGATTTTTGTTGCTAAAAAATTAGACAAAAAAAATTAACAGATTTAAGACTTGGCATTTGGTAGTAGGGGTCTTTTATGTAGTCAAGTGATTTTATTCTTTATATGCAGGCTTAACTTAGTTTCTTATAATAGGATGATATCAAAGACATAACTCGGATGATATCGCATGAAAGCAAAACATTATATGCAGATATACAAATTGCTACAAAGTAGCTATTTGTAGCATCAAACAACCATAGCTTACCTTGTAGTAATAAGTTCATGCATCATTGTTGAGTTTATAAATACGAAAGAATGTTGATTTCAAGTAGTAGAGTTTTCACATGTTATTATCTTTTGACACTCAGTGGAAATTGGGTTACACTAAAACCAAAAGACGAAATAAATATTCTAATTCATTATAACATTACTAACTCTTAATATTTTGCTAGTAAAAAATTTCACTCACGCTATTCAAAGATGTTGACGTCTGATTTGGTCAACGTCATGTGCGCTGATCTGGACGAATTGATCGAAGCCACGTAGAAAATAATAAACAAGATGAAAAAGGATTGGATCACTAAATTTTATTAAAGACCTTAATATGCAATAGAACCGAGCTGAATATTCCGGGCGGTCTATGTTTTATGCTTGCTTATTACAAGTCTTATCTTTTCTTTTTTTTCTCTCTTTTTCTCTCTATTTCTCTCTCTGTCTATCTTTTTCTCATAAATGCCAAGAGTCCAAAAAGTCCTTTTCCACAGTACATTCCTCTCATATATAGATAATCTCGGCCAGTCAGGAGATGACAGCTGGAGGATGTTGGGGAATATGCCCAAAACACTTGTCAGACTGTAAATACACCTTAGACACGTGGCGGCTTCTAAGGATTGCCTCGGGAAGGAACATGACAACATGCATTAATTGGCATGTGTGCCCGCCCCGCATGCTTCTGGCGACGTTTATCCGCCGGGGTCGGTCCTCAGGTCTCCCGCCGCTCAGGTCGATCCTCGGGTCTCCCGCCGCTCAGGTCGGCCTTGTCGTAATCTTGAGTTGGAGCGTTTTTATCCTCGATCAGCTCGGCCCTCTTGGTTCGGCTATCGGGTCGGCTTTGACGTCTCTGTCCGGTCCGATTTTTAACGAGCCCGGGAGAAAGTCGGGTTCATAATTAGTTTGGCTCTGCTCGGCCGGTTCAGTCGCCTGGAGTGCTTACGTGGATACTAAGGCGGATGGGCTATCAACATGGGCCCCGGAGTCCAGGGCCGTGCTGAGTTGGCCGGGGCTGGGGTCGTTTCATACTGAGGCCGATCCGGCTTGGGAGGATAAGATCTCTCGAAGGGACGCCTCTTCGAGAGTCGCGTCGATTCGATTTTGAGGTTATTAGGTGTCATGATGAGGGAGACGCGTGGCGGAATCTGATTGGACGACGCGTTCACGTGCTTTCGATTTTCGCGACGGTTCAGTATGAATCGTCGTGCCACGCGCTGGGCATTTAATGCCTCTTTTCTTTTATAAATATGGGACGCCTCCTTCTTCATTATTCCCTTCGCCATTTTTGTGTTTTGTTGCAGAGAAGAGAGAGAAAATTTTCCGGCGTCCTTTTCCTGATTTTAGAGAGAATTTCCCGGCAAGCCTTTCCCTTTTTCTATTTTACGATGTCGGAGATGAGGGGTGAGACGGAGGTGGAGTTGACTGTGTCTCCGGACCGCACGGGGGTGGCGGATCTGTACATGGGCGACGCTCCCGTCGACTGGAGCAACGAGGAGGAAGGCGGCGAGGTCGCTGTAATACCCGAGATTTCTGACTTGTATTTGGAACTTGTGATATTGTAATCGTTGTACTTGATCCGAGTATTATTCTCCGTATTTCATAATCCGATGTTGTCGAGCGTATGATTTCATGTATGTGATTTACAAATTGTAATTCTGCGCATGTAGCGCACGCTATCGGCTATGTGTAGCGTACGCTAACATAGACTCAATAGCGCACGCTAGGGGTGGACTCGGTTCCATTCGGTTCGGTTTTTGACCGAAACCGAGAGTCGAACCAAATATTCGGTTTCGGTTTGGTTCGGTTCTTTTTGAAGTTCGGTTCGGTTAAGTTCGGTTTTATAAATATTCGGTTCGGTTTCAATTTGGTTTGATGTTTTTTCGGTTCTTCACAATATAAATTCAAATATTATATGCAATAGAATAAGTTATATATAACAACAAGCCAACAAGAGTTATATATATATATGTTCAAGATAAAAGCTAGAGTTGCATAGGAATTTCCAAATATCTCAAAATATATAACAATCGTAAACCACAGTAGCTCATTCTCTCAACCTAAATTAATTGAATCACAAATTCATGAGCATATTATCGGTCCTTCTTGGACCCATGAGGGTCTTACAAAAAGAAAACGAATTATACTAAAATTCGAAACACACCAAAATCACAAAAACAAGGTCATTTTAGTATGTTGAAATTTGACTTCGGTCCATTTCGGTCCGGTTCGGTTCCGCTCTACCCCGAACCGAGAACCAAACCAAATTAGTTCGGTTCGGTTCTGTTTTTTTGTTTTTTGGTTCGGTCTTCTTCGGTTTCGGTTTTTCGGTTATTTTTTTGGGGTTTTTCGGTTCGGTTTTGGATTTTCGGTTCCGAAATGCCACCCCTAGCGCACGCTACAAAGGATTATTAGCGCACGCTATGTGTGGTCAATTTGATTGAGACGTGCGGTAGGTGAGATCTGGCCGGGGGACCCCTGTCGGATCGTGTCGGATGAACCTGGACGGCTTTCGGGAAAAGCCAAGTCAACGCCTTAGCGCACGCTACAGGTATATGCGTAGCGCACGCTAAGTGCTGAGTACAGTTAAGTCAGTGAGCCGTTAGCGCACGCTACGAGCAGGGTCTAGCGCGCGCTAATAGCCATTTCTTATAAATAGGACAACATCCTATTCGTGATTTTAGTTCTTTCTTCTCCCATTACCCGAATTCTTACACTTAGAAAATAACTTCCTTCATCCTAAACACTCCATATCAACATCCTAGCTCGTGATTGAAGATCGTACATCGTTGGAGATTGGTGTTCAAGCCTTCGGTGTTGGATTGCTTCGATTTCCTCCGTGTTCTTCACTACTTTGAGGTAGGTGATTCTTCACCGATGTTAGTAAGGTTCTTAAGGACGTTGATCATGTTTTGATAGCCAGCTAATTCGTTATAATCGGTCATCACATGTTAGAAGGATACTTTTGACGTATCGGCACTTTATATCGTATGAACCTTTGAACCATCTTAGTATATGGACTCCTAAGCGTTTTCAAATCGATTTATGATCAGTAATCGGATATTACCTAGATTGTTACGTTTTACACATTGGAATCATGCGTTTTGGAACGTAGGACGAACGGAACTTAGAATATTTCTTGAAGATCTAAGATGAATTATGATGTTGAGATGATTATCCGTATATTTGTATCTCGTAATCATAGAACTTCCACAAACCTTATTGACATGATATGCTCGAGGATGACTCGTATTATCACCGTAGAATTTATGAGTTCATCACCATTTCAACCCGATTTTATTGCGATGATTCTGCCATGCAAGGTTAGCGCACGCTAACATATGTTAGTTAACGTGCGCTATCGGGGTTAGTTAACGCACGATACGTGCGTAACGTACGTTATGTATCAGCCGATTCAAACTGTCAGTCCGTGGCTAGCGCACGCTAGTCTTATACGATAGCGTACGCTAACAGGCCGGCTTAGTGCACGTTACGTAGAGTACGTAGCGCACGCTAAGCAGTCCAGGCAGATTGTTTATTTTGAGTTTTTCGGCCGCAGACCGAATTGTTAGGCCATCGTTCGACTTGAGATGATTTGTATATCATTCCTTTTGTTAAGGTTCGAGCTTGTTACATTGATCGAAGGAGGCGGCCTTCGAGTGTGTTGAGATCATTGAAGTGTTTCGTTCTTGCCATTTTCGAGGCAAGTATCATATGTCGAGTTCGATTTATATTGAAACTATGATCATGCTTGTGGTTTTATTCATATTGTTGAATATGAGATGTATTTCTGAAAATTCTCGTGATATTTGTTGTTATTTGTTCGTATTGATGAACATATTGAAATGCATATGTGTATGCATAGTTGATTGATTTATGGTATAAATGATCCGAGGGGATCATGAGGATCTATGCTGAGGGCGCTGGATCGAATGTCCACCATGCGTTGGTCCGACGGGATCATCATGGGGATCTATGCTGAGGGCGCTGGATCGTTGGACGGGTTTTCCACCATGCGTTGGTCCGACGGGATCATCATGGGGATCTATACCAAGGGCGCTGGATCGCTGGATTACCCTGTATTGTGTTGATGGAATCGTGAGGATTCGCATCGTTGGATTCCGGTAGCGGAAGTCCGTTTTGTATGTTTTATGATGCATTGATGATTTATTGTATTATGATACTTGTACTAGCATTGTTTTGCTAACCCCTTCGGGGGTGGACATTGTTTTGATGTTCAGGTAGCCGAGGAGCGGGGAGGCAACCACGATCACAAACAGGACGATGAAATGGCTCAGTGATGTGGTTGATGTTATTGTTATTGTGATTTGTCTTCTTGGTTCGTTTAGTACTCGAGTACGTCTGTTTTTAATAAGGTCATTTCGATATGGTTGTACAAGTTAACTCATTTGATCGGTTGAATCAAATCTGTATTTGAACTTCAGTGATATTTGTTAGATTATATTTACATTTCTTTTAAAATTAGCCTTGTAAATCCTTACCTAAAGGGTTTACGGCGCTGTAATTATTCCGAATATCTCGGGGTGTTACAGAATATGGTATCGGAGCTAAGATTCATGGATATCTTGGCAGTCGGGTTAGTTGGGTCAGTTTACGTTATTTGATTATTGGTCGTTCGTAACATCACTACTGAGCCAGCATCGTCGTGTGGACCGTGGTTGTAAGTTCCTAAATCTCAAATACTATCGTTTTATTTTTATTCATGTTTTGTGAACATTGATGGATGTACTTTTAGAAAGTTTGCCCTGGATATTGAGTATTTATGTTTACAGTATGTTGAGAGGAGGTCGTGGACGCGGACGCGGTCGTGGACGCGGACGTGGAAGTGCGAGACAAGAAGAGTCGGTATCTACCCTAGAGATAACCGCTAGTCGAACGGATTCCCATTCCGAGGGACAGCAGGGATCGGCAAATAATAATGCAGATCCTAACGTGCCGGGAGTGCTTCAGCAGGTGGTTGCCCAGATAAACCAGTTTGCTCAAGTTGTGGATCGCATGCAGACGGCGATGGGACAACAGCATAACGTGGATAATCGAGGAGATAGATGGCTTACTGAGGTGGTCAAATTGCATCCTCCGAAATTTGATGGTTCGACTGAGACGCTTTCTTGGGATCACTGGCTGAAGGAATTAGAGAAGATTTTTGCGAGGATTAACTGTCCCAACGATAGGAAGGTTCCGGTCGCCCAGTATCTTCTGACAGGGGAGGCTTTCGACTGGTGGGAGGCCATTCGACCGGAGGAGCACAATGTTGACTGGACGGAATTCAAATTGATGATGGAGGCGCAGTATTGTCCTCGCCCAGTTAGAGAGGCCCGAGTTCGAGAGTTTTTCTCACCACAGAACACAGAGGCATCTGTGACGGATGTGATTAAGACTTTTAATCACCAGCTGACTTATGTGCGCCACTTGGTCAGGACCGAGGCGGAGAAGATTTTCCATTTTGACATGAGAATGAAGCCGGAAATTCAGCAGTATATGTCCGGATTTGAATGTACCACCTTGCGAAAGTATCAGGACAAGGCGTTGGCCTATGATATGAAGGAGGCAGCAGTAGAGAAATCGATGGAAGAAAAGAAACAGAAGGTGTCTGGCAACTTCACGGAGAATAAGAGTAGCGGGCCCCGCCGGGGTCAGTCCTCTTTTCACTCATTCAGGAGACCTACGCATCCTTCTCGAGGTGGAAAGAAGTTCCGGGCAGCACCAACTGTTTCATACGCAGGGAAGAAGTATTATAACTGTGGCAAAGCGGGACATGTTCGACGTGATTGTTTCGCGCCTGCTGTGACCTGTTTCGAGTGTGGACAGGAAGGACATCGCGCAACATTTTGTGGGAATGCGACCCGATCTTTTGGTACTCGCACTCCAGCTCCAGTTCCGAAGGAGACAAGTGTGAACCAGACGCAGCAGAGTGGATTTCAGCAGCAGAACGTTGGGAAGAGAGAGACATCCAGTCTTTGGGTCCGTTCCTCGCGCTGTCACGAAATGATGAAATCGATGATCGAACAACCGTTGCATCAGGTACAATTCAGATCCTTTTGCAACCAGTTAGTGTTTTATTCGATTCCGGAGCTACACATTCTTTTGTATCATTGAACTGTGTTAATCGTTTGAAAATCTCGTGCTTGTATAATTGTGAACCTTATGTTGTGGGATTATCGAGCGGAGAGAAAATTGTGGGAACCCTAGAAGCTAGGGATTTTCCAGTGACTATAGGAGGGAAAGATTGGCTATCGAACCTTATTGTGGTTGACATCTACGGTGACGATTTAATTCTCGGAGACGATTGGCTCAACCGTTATGGAGCTATTCTGAATTACCGAGAGAGAGTCATTTCTATCATTGCTGATGACGGATCTGAACACTTTTTCCGAGGGTGGAGACCGGGAAGCTCGGGAAAATTGATCAAAGCAATGAAAGCCGTGAAATTACTGAAACAGGGATGTCAGGGACTTTGGTGCTATGCCATGAGGAAAGAGGAAGGAGTAGAGCTCTCGTCTTTTTCAGTTGTGAATGAGTTCTCAGATGTATTTCCTGACGAACTACCTGGATTACCTCCGCGAGAGAAGTGGAATTCACTATCGAATTAGAGTCTGGAGCAGCTCCTATTTCCAGAGCACCATACCGCATGGCGCCAACCGAGATGTATGAACTCAAGAAACAACTGGAGGAATTGTTACAGAAGGGTTATATTCAACCGAGCGTTTCTCCTTGGGGAGCGCCCGTTCTCTTTGTCCGGAAGAAAGACGGATCCCTCCGACTGTGTATTGATTACAGGGAGCTCAACAAGATGACAATCAAGAATAAGTATCCTATACCTCGGATCGACGACTTGTTTGATCAACTGCAAGGGGCAAGGGTATTCTCGAAGATTGACTTGCGATCAGGATACCACCAGTTGAGAATTAAGGAATCGGATATACCGAAATCTGCTTTCAGATCCCGGTACGGGCATTATGAATTTGTAGTAATGCCATTTGGACTTACCAATGCTCCTGCGGTATTCATGCAATTGATGAATCGGGTATTATTGGAATACTTGGATAAATTTGTGGTCGTCTTCATTGACGACATCTTGATATATTCGAGGGACGCAGAGGAACATGCTGAACATTTACGTGTGGTTTTGAGCACCTTGAGGAAGGAACAGCTGTATGCAAAACTATCAAAGTGCGAGTTCTGGCTTAAGGAAGTAACCTTCCTTGGGCATGTGATATCAGCCGACGGAGTTCAGGTGGACCCGAAGAAAGTAGAAGCAATCTTGGAATGGGAAGCTCCTAATAACGTGAAAGAAGTCCGAAGCTTCTTAGGACTTGCTGGATATTATCGCCGCTTTGTAGAGGGATTTTCCAAAATTGCTCGTCCGCTCACTCAGCTGTTACAGAAAACTCAAAAGTTTAAGTGGGATGAGAAATGCCAGGCTGGTTTTGATGAGCTTAAGAAGAGACTGACGACAGCACCTATATTAGCGTTACCAGATGGAACTGATGGATTCATGGTTTACAGCGACGCTTCAAATCAGGGTCTGGGATGTGTGTTGATGCAAAAGGATAAGGTGATTGCCTATGCTTCTCGGCAATTGAAACCGTACGAGGTTAATTACCCGACTCATGATCTGGAGCTAGCAGTTGTGGTCTTTGCCTTAAAAATTTGGCGACATTATTTGTACGGCACTCATTGTCAGATCTTTACAGACCATAAGAGCCTCAAGTACATTTTCAGTCAGAAAGAATTAAACATGAGGCAGAGAAGGTGGCTGGAATTGATCAAGGATTACGACTTGGAGATTCTCTATCATCCGGGGAAAGCAAACGTAGTAGCCGATGCTTTGAGCCGTAAACCTGTTTCTCTTCGAGTGTTGGAAGCACTTACGTCCCAAACCAATATTCAACGAGGCGATCCGCGAGGGATTGAAGTATGGGCACCGGGAATCCAAGGGCAACTTTATGTGATGGAACCGACTTCATCACTAGTCGAGAGATCAAGTCTAAACAATTGAGCGATTCTCTCGATCCTTCGATTATGTGACGAAGTAAAGAAAGGAAAAGCCCCGGGATTCGTGATACAAGATGATGGAGTCTTGAGATTTGAGTCGACTTTGCGTTCCCGATGATGATGATTTGAGAAGGACTATTACGAAGGAAGCTCACAGTACGCCTCTATTCTATTCACCGGGCGTGATAAGATGTATAAGGATTTAAAACAAAACTTCTGGTGGGGGAATATGAAGAAGGACGTAGCAGAGTATGTTTCGAGGTGTTTGACTTGTCAGCAGGTTAAGATCGAACATCAGCGACCTGCCGGAATGTTAAAGCTGCTTCTGATCCCTGAATGGAAGTGGGAGGACATCTCGATGGATTTAATCACCAGTATGCCAAGGACTAGAACGGGAATGAACACGATTTGGGTTGTAGTTGATCGACTAACCAAGTTGGCTCATTTCCTAGGGATTAAAGATACATGGGGACCCGAGAGATTGGCGCGAGTATTCATTGCGGAGATAGTCAGATTGCATGGGATGCCGAAGACCATTATTTCGGATCGAGATGGCCGTTTCGTGTCACACTTATGGAAAGCAGTTCACAAGGCTTTGGGGACTGAGCTCAACTTTAGCACGGCTTATCATCCCCAAACGGATGGTCAGTCCGAAAAAACTATACAAACAGTAGAAGACATGCTTAGAGCTTGTGCATTAGATTGGTCAACTGATTGGGAAGTTCACTTGCCCTTGATTGAATTCACTTACAATAATAGTTGGCATGCTTCAATTAAGATGGCACCATTTGAAGCTTTGTACGGGAGAAGATGCCGATCATCCCTATGTTGGGATGATTCTTCGGATTTGATCGGGACGGAACCGGAATTGATTATTCAGACTCAAGAGAAGATAGCTTTGATTCGAGAGAGGCTGATTGCCAGTCGGCCAGTCTTATGCAGATGTACGTCGTCGCCCTCTAGAGTTCGACGCTGAGGACCATGTACTATTGAAGGTGTCTCCTACACGAGGGATTTTCCGTTTTGGGAGGAGAGGCAAGCTTAGTCCGAGATATATCGGACCATTCGAGATCCTCGAGAGAGTTGGAGATTTAGCATACAGGTTGGCCTTACCGCCATCGCTGAGTCACGTTCACAATGTGTTTCACGTATCCCAACTGCGGAAGTATGTACCGGACCCCAGTCACGTCATTGATTTCAACGAGATCGAGATAGCTAATGATGGCACCTTAGAAGAGAGACCAATCAAGATACTTGAGAGACGGATCAAACAATTGAGGAATAAACCAATACACTTGGTTAAAGTACAATGGTCACGACATGGAGTCGAAGAGGCCACTTGGGAAACGGAGGACAGTATGAAGGCTAGATATCCAGAGTTGTTTTCATCTTAAGTTTCGGGACGAAACTTCTTTTTAGGGAGGAAGGATGTAATACCTGAGATTTCTGACTTGTATTTGGAACTTGTGATATTGTAATCGTTGTACTTGATCCGAGTATTATTCTCCGTATTTCATAATCCGATGTTGTCGAGCGTATGATTTCATGTATGTGATTTACAAATTGTAATTCTGCGCATGTAGCGCACGCTATCGGCTATGTGTAGCGTACGCTAACATAGACTCAATAGCGCACGCTACAAAGGATTATTAGCACATGCTATGTGTGGTCAATTTGATTGAGACGTGCGGTAGGTGAGATCTGGCCGGGGGACCCCTGTCGGATCGTGTCGGATGAACCTGGACGGCTTTCGGGAAAATCCAAGTCAACGCCTTAGCGCACGCTACAGGTATATGTGTAGCGCACGCTAAGTGCTGAGTACAGTTAAGTCAGTGAGCCGTTAGCGCACGCTACAAGCAGGGTCTAGCGCGCGCTAATAGCCATTTCTTATAAATAGGACAACATCATATTCGTGATTTCAGTTCTTTCTTCTCCCATTACCCGAATTCTTACACTTAGAACATAACTTCCTTCATCCTAAACACTCCATATCAACATCCTAGATCGTGATTGAAGATCGTACATCGTTGGAGATTGGTGTTCAAGCCTTCGGTGTTGGATTGCTTCGATTTCCTCCGTGTTCTTCACTACTTTGAGGTAGGTGATTCTTCGCCGATGTTAGTAAGGTTCTTAAGGACGTTTGATCATGTTTTGTTATCCAGTTAATTCGTTATAATCGGTCATCACATGTTAGAAGGATACTTTTGACGTGTCGGCACTTTATATCGTATGAACCTTTGAACCATCTTAGTATATAGACTCCTAAGCGTTTTCAAATCGATTTATGATCAGTAATCGGATATTACCTAGATTGTTACGTTTTACACATTGGAATCATGCGTTTTGGAACGTAGGACGAACGGAACTTAGAATATTTCTTGAAGATCTAAGATGAATTATGATGTTGAGATGATTATCCGTATATTTGTATCTCGTAATCATAGAACTTCCACAAACCTTATTGACATGATATGCTCGAGGATGACTCGTATTATCACCGTAGAATTTATGAGTTCATCACCATTTCAACCCAGTTTTCTGTTAGCAGTATTCTGCCATGCAAGGTTAGCGCACGCTAACATATGTTAGTTAACGTGCGCTATCGGGGTTAGTTAACGCACGATACGTGCGTAACGTACGTTATGTATCAGCCGATTCAAACTGTCAGTCTGTGGCTAGCGCACGCTAGTCTTATATGATAGCGTACGCTAACGGGCCGGCTTAGCGCACGTTACGTAGAGTACGTAGCGCACGCTAAGCAGTCCAGGCAGAATGTTTATTTTGAGTTTTTTGGCCGCAGACCGAATTGTTAGGCCATCGTTCGACTTGAGATGATTTGTATATCATTCCTTTTGTTAAGGTTCGAGCTTGTTACGTTGATCGAAGGAGGCGGCCTTCGAGTGTGTTGAGATCATTGAAGTGTTTCGTTCTTGCCATTTTCGAGGCAAGTATCATATGTTGAGTTCGATTTATATTGAAACTATGATCATGCTTGTGGTTTTATTCATATTGTTGAATATGAGATGTATTTCTGAAAATTCTCGTGATATTCGTTGTTATTTGTTCGTATTGATGAACATATTGAAATGCATATGTGTATGCATAGTTGATTGATTTATGGTATAAATGATCCGAGGGGATCATGAGGATCTATGCTGAGGGCGCTGGATCGAATGTCCACCATGCGTTGGTCCGACGGGATCATCATGGGGATCTATCTTTGAGGCGCTGGATCGTTGGACGGGTTTTCCACCATGCGTTGGTCCGACGGGATCATCATGGGGATCTATACCAAGGGCGCTGGATCGCTGGATTACCCTGTATTGTGTTGATGGAATCGTGAGGATTCGCATCGTTGGATTCCGGTAGCGGAAGTCCGTTTTGTATGTTTTATGATGCATTGATGATTTATTGTATTATGATACTTGTACTAGCATTGTTTTGGTAACCCCTTCGGGGGTGGACATTGTTTTGATGTTCAGGTAGCCGAGGAGCGGGGAGGCAACCACAGTACCGACAGGATGATGAAATGGCTCAGTGATGTGGTTGATGTTATTGTTATTGTGATTTGTCTTCTTGGTTCGTTTAGTACTCGAGTACGTCTGTTTTTAATAAGGTCATTTTGATATGGTTGTACAAGTTAACTCATTTGATCGATTGAATCAAATCTGTATTTGAACTTCAGTGGTATTTGTTGGATTATATTTACATTTCTTTTAAAATTAGCCTTGTAAATCCTTACCTAAAGGGTTTACGGCGCTGTAATTATTTCGAATATCTCGGGGTGTTACAGTCGCGAGGTCGCCGGATTCTGGAGACGCGGAGGTGGCGGCGCCATTGACGGCGGTCGGAGGGACTCAGGCGGAAAAAAGGGTTGAGTCGGTGGTGGCTTGGACTCGTCCTCGGCCGTCCCCTTTCGTGGAGGCGGAGTGGGACTCGGCCTCGATTCGGAGCACCATTACGGAAGAGCAATTAGCGGCTTGGCAGCTGCGATTTAAGATCCCGGCTAGGGTGCAGATGTTCGTTCCGAATCCCGAGGAGAGGCCTCACACTCCGCCCGTCGGTTGTACGGCGGTGTACTACCGATCTCTGCTGGCAGGGCTGAGGTTTCCGCTCCCGTTAGCCTTCTCCCGGTGGCTAAGGTAGTGGGGCCTTCCTGTCACCCAAATTCATCTGAATTCCTGGGCTCGGGTGGTGGGTCTTTTTATCCTTTTCAACCAGCACGGCTGGCCCGAGCCCAGCTTCGAGGAGTTCAACAGTCTCTTCCTATGGAGGTCGGTAGGCAGATCCGGCTCCGGCTGGTTTTACCTGACAGTCCGGCATGCCATGCATAAAGAATTGGTGGGTGTGCCGGAGACCATCCATAGCTGGAAGGAGCAGTGGTTCTATATAGGGGGACCTTGGAGGAGCTCGGTGGTTGAGTGGGAGCCTGGTGTGATAGATGCCGAGCTTCGGGTCCCAGAGCACTTCACTGCAAAAATGAGTCAGTGTCGTATTTTCTGTTCTGTTCTTCCTTTGTCTAACGCTCATCATTTGCTTTATGTGCAGAATGCATCCCGGTGCAAGAGACCTCCTCCGAGTTCGACGACCGGGTTGAACAGCTTTTGGATCTTCCCACTGAGGAGAGGAAGTCTCATCTTTTGGTTACCGAGGAAAATCTCTGGGCGGCCGGACTTCGATCAACCGATCTGAGTATTATGTCTTCATCAGGTACTTTTTTTTTCTAACATGTCTTCTTTTTCCAGTTCCTAGGGTCAAGACTCCGTCCGGACGGAAACAGACGCCTGCTCAGCGAGTGGCGTGGCTGGCTGCTGAGGCCGCCGAGCGTAGGGAGCGTGCGGGCAAGCGGAAGAGGGTATAGGCCGAGCCTGAGGATAGTGCGACCAAGGCGGAGGGCCCGTCCATTCCTGAAGTTACTGTATCCGCCCCGAGCCCTGTCCGGACGGGTCGTGCGACCGGTGGCGAGCCCGTAATTGACTTGGAGGGCCACTATCTCCCGGTTAACAAGGACCGGGAGGAACCTTGTGCCCAGATGAAAGGACGACGGCCGTGCTGGTTTCTCGATTACATCCGAGCAGCCACCCCAACCGCTGAGATGCTCAACCGGGTTCCCCCGGCGGTGGTTGAGTCCAGTCACGTCCCTATCAGGGGCTGGACGCCTAAGATGGAGATGGTGACCACCGACATGGATCCGGATGAGTAGATTCAATTCGGGAATGCTCTGATCGGCCGTGCGTTGTGTAGTTACTTAGAGGCCACTGATGAGCTGCTGGCCCTGGTCGAGAAGCACAAGAAGGCGGAGACCGATCTCAGGGCCTTGCAGGAGGAGCACCATCTCTGCACTTCGCTGATCATGTCTCTGGAGGAGTAGATGACCTCCATGAAGGGTGAAATGGAGATTTTGGAAAGTCGGGCCCTCGAGGCCGGTATTTGGAAAGGAAAGGCCGAAGAGATGACCACGGCGGCCAAGCAGGCGCATAAACAATGGTTAGACATCAGGGCTGAGCACGAGACTTATTTGAAAGAAACCAAGGCCCAAGTTGAAAGTCTGACCGAGCGTGTTAATACCTGCGAGGCTTCGGGCTATGCCAAGGGTCTTGCCGAAGGGGCGGCGGCCTTTAAGGAGACGCCTGAGTTCAAGGAGCTGATCTATCTGAATTACGTATCCACCTGCTACGAGATATTAGATCTCATGAAGGGAGGGAAGACCGTTTAGGAGATCGAGGCCTACATAGCATCCCAGGCGACCGATCTGCATGTTGATATCCATGGAGCTGATGAGCCAAAGATCGCCGAGGTTGAAGATCCTGGGCTGGCTCCGCACGGCGAAGGTGAGGGACAGTCCTTCCAGGCGGCCGGCCAGGAGGGTGGGGCCGAGTAGATTTTTGTTTTATTTTATGTACGGCATGCATGCCAATCTGTCTTTGTTTTCTGTTTTCATCATATGTACTTTACAAAAATGCCTTAAGTGAATAAAATCTTCCTTGTAGCATCTGTTGCTGTTTTTTAGATGTTTGGGCCCAGTTGGTTGGGTCGTTGTCTTTCTATCATGTTCATCACTTGTTGATTGTGCCGAGACGAGCTCGGTCTTTTAGTGCCGGATGAGCCGGTCTTATGAGGTGCCGAGGCGAGCTCGGTCTTATAGTGCCGGATGAGCCGGTCTTATGAGGTGCCGAGGCGAGCTAGGTCTTATAGTGCCGGATGAGCCGGTTTTATGAGGTGCCGAGGCGAGCTCGGTCTTATAGTGCCGGATGAGCCGGTCTTATGAGGTGCCGAGGCGAGCTCAGTCTTATAGTGCTGGATGAGCCGGTCTTACGAGGTGCTGAGGCGATCTTGGTTTTATAGTGCCGGATGAGCCGGTCTTATGAGGTGCCGAGGCGAGCTCGGTCTTATAGTGCCGGATGAGCTGATCTTATGAGGTGCCGAGGTGAGCTCGGTCTTATAGTGCCGGATGATCCAGTCTTATGAGGTGTCGAGGCGAGCTCGGTCTTATAGTGCCGGATGAGTCGGTCTTATGAGGTGCCGAGGCGAGCTCGATCTTATAGTGCCGGATGAGCCGGTCTTGTGAGGTGCCGAGGCGAGCTCGGTCTTATAGTGTCGGATGAGCCGGTCTTATGAGGTGTACCAATATTTAAAAATGGAATAACATCAAATTTTATTGATAATACCTCTTTAAATACATAGCATTCCATGGGTAAGTCAATCTCTGGCTGTTCAGATATTCCAGTCGGTAGGCTCCATTCTGAAGGACTTCGCTAACTTTATATGGTCCCTCCCATTTGGGCTTGAGTGGTCCGGGATCCGGGTCCAATACCCGTTTAAGGACGAGGTCTCCGACCTGGAAGCTCCTAGGGTGAACCTTGGAGTTGTAGTATTTTTCGCTCCTTCTTTTGTAGACGGCGTTCCGCATTTCCGCCTGGGCCCATTTTTCGGCAAGGAGGTCTCGGTTTACTTGGAGGGCCAAGTCGTTATCTTGCTCTTCAAAATGGGCTATTCGGTAGGTAGGCGCTCCGATTTCAACCGGGACGACGGCTTCAGAGCCGAAAGCCAAGGAGAAGGGTGTTTCTCCGGTGGCGGACTGATGCGTTGTTCTGTAAGCCCATAAGGTTCTGGGGAGTTCCTCGGGCCAGGAACCCTTGAGTTCCTCGAGGCGTCTCTTGAGATGCTGTTTTAGGATTTTGTTGACCACTTCGACCTGCCCATTGGATTGTGGATAGTATGGTGTGGAGAAGTTATTTCGTATTTGGAGGCCGTCGCAGAAGGCCCGAAACTTCTTATTGTCAAATTGCTTTGCATTATCAGAGACAATAGATTGAGGGATCCCAAACCGGCAGATGAGTGACTTCCATATAAAATCAATTATTTTCTGCTCGGTTGTTCGCGCCATAGGCTCGGCCTCTGCCCATTTTGTGAAATAATCGACTGCGACGATGGCGTATTGTACTCCTCCCCGTCCTTTAGGTAAAGGGATGATCAAGTCGATCCCCCACTTGGCGAATGGCCATGGGCAATATACGGAAGTGAGGGTTTCCGGCGGGGATCGGATCTGCGGAGTGAAGATTTGGCACCGGACGCACTTCCGTACGAGCGTGATGGCATCTTTATTAAGATTTGGCCAATAATATCCTTGTCGGATCAATTTATAGGCCAACGCCTGTCCGCCGGAATGATTACCGCATATACCCTCGTGCACAGCTCTCAGGGCATACTCTGCTTCTGACTCGAACAGGCATTTTAGCAATAGAACCGAATATCCTCTTTTGTATAAAGTTCCATCCACGATGGTGACCCGGGCGGACTGAGTTCATAATGATCTCGCCTGGGCCCGGTCCTCGGGTAAAATGCCGCTTTGAAGATATCAGATTATAGGTTGCATCCATCCTTGTGGTTCTGATTGTTCGGCTGCCCGGACTTCGGCTATTTCCAGAGCTGATGAGGCATGATATCCTATGCTAACCTCGTCCATATGTTTGGCTCCGGATCTGGATGCGAGTTTGGCTAAGGAGTCGGCTTGGATGTTCTCGGTTCTGGGGATGTGTTGTATAGCTCCCTGAAAATCTTGCAGCCGGGCCCGCGCCAGGCTGAGGTACTTGACCAGCTTGGGTTCCTCGGCTTCGTATTCACTGTTGATTTAGTTCACCACTAATTGAGAATCACTCAAAACATTGAGGCGGGCAAGATCGAGGGAGGTTGCCATTTCTAGACCGGCCAAGAGAGCTTCATATTCTGCCTCATTGTTGGTGGTCGGAAAACCTAAGCGAATGGCCGAGCAGAACAAACATTAGTCGGGACTGACGAGGACTATTCCTGCACCCGACCGGTCGACGGTTGAGGATCCATCTACGTAAAGTGACCACTCTTCTGATCGGTCATTCTCTTGTGCGATTGCTGGTGTGAACTCTGCAATGAAGTCCGCCAGGGCTTGACCCTTTATGGCAGTGCGCGATTCATAAGTTATGTCAAACTGTCCGAGTTCGACGACCCATTTGACCATCCGGCCGGATACGTCAGGTCGGTGCATGACCTACTTTAAAGGATAGTTTGTTAAGACGACTACCTGATGTTCCAGAAAGTAGGGTCTTAACTTCCGGGACGCCATTATGAGCGCATAGGCCAGCTTTTCCATCGGGGCATATCTGAGCTCGGCATCATGAAGGGCCTGACTAACATAGTAGACCGGATGTTGAACTGCATTCTCCGTTCGGATTAGAGCGTCACTGATCGCAGAGTCAGATACCGCGAGGTATAAATTGAGAAGTTCCCCTTGGGTCGGTCGCTGCAAGATCGGGGCTTCTGCCAGGACTTCTTTGATAGCTTCGAAGGCTCTTTGGCAAGGTTCTGTCCACTGAAAATCTTTGTTCTTTTCTATTGCCTCAAAGAAAGGTTTACATTATCAGTTGAGCGAGAGATAAAGTGACTTAGCGCGGCTAGTCGGCCAGTTAGGCTCTTCACTTTTTTGACCGAATTCGGTGGAACAAGTTCGATCACTGCCTTAATCTTATCGGGGGTTGGCTTCAATCCCTCCTTGGCTCACCATGTAGCCGAGGAATTTTCCAGAACCTACCCCAAATGAGCATTTCTTTGGATTTAACTTCATCTTGTACTCTCGCAAAATAGCAAACATTTTATTGAGGTCATTTACATGATCGGCCGAGCGCAAAGACTTTACTAACATATCATCTACATACACCTCCATTGTATGACCTATCAATCTATTGAACATTTTATTCACCAGGCGTTGATATGTTGCCCCGGCATTCTTGAGCCCGAAAGGCATCATACGGTAACAGTATAGGCCGCGGGCCGAGTAGAAGGAGGTGTTTTCTTCATCAGTGGGATGCATTGGGATCTGGTTGTATCCGGAATATGCATCCATAAAGCTCATTAGCTCATGCCCGGCCGTTGCATCCACCATGTAATCGATATGGGAGAGGAGGTAGCTATCTTTCGGGCAGGCTTTATTCAGATTAGAGAAGTCAATGCAGAGCCTCCATAGCCCGGTTGGCTTTTTTACCAAAACCGGGTTGGCCACCCAGGTCGGGTACTGGGCTTCCCGGATGAACCCGTTGTCGATCAGCTTTTCTACTTCCTCTTCGAGCCCCTTCTGTCGTTCAGGCCCCATTTTCCTCCTTTTCTGAATAACCGGCTTTGAACTGGGGTCGATATTGAGTCGGTGGCACGCAAGTTTCAGGTCAATCCCCGACATGTCTGAATGGGTCCATGCGAAGACATCCAAATTCTGTCTCAGATGGAAGATTAGCTCGGAGCGGATCGGCTCTTGGAGGTTGTGGCCGATCTTTAGCCGTCGGGCAGGATTAGATGGGTCCATGTCGACCTGGTCCAACTCTTCTGTTGGCTCAGCATGGCGAATTTTCCCTTTCGGATTTTGGTATCGTGGGTCGAAAGGGTCTTCTTCTAGGATCGGCTCCTTCCCGGGCCTGTGGCCCCGGTCCGCGTCCTGGTCAATTTCCATTTTGAAGGTTTGCGCGGCCCCAGGACCTTCGGTTTCCTGTTCGAGTAGGGTTTCTCCCGCCAGCTGTTCGGAGTCGGTGGCCCCCATTTCCTCCGGAAAATTTTCCGGGATGCCCTCTGCGGCATTAATTTCGCGAGCCCGGATGCTGAGATTGCATTCCCGGGCGACCCTTTGATCTCCCCTATGTACCCCGACGCCATCCGGGGTGGGAAACTTCATGCACAAGTGATACGTGGATTGAGTGGCCCTCAGCCTTGACATCACAGGTCGGCCTATGATGGCGTTATAGTCACTGTGCACATCGATGATCTTGAAGGTAGTGATCATTGTCCTTCTGATCGGCCCCTGACCGAACTCCAAGGCGGGGTCGATTTCCCCCCAGTGGTGAGGTACGGCAGTTGGCAAATCCCATAATGTCCTCGTTGCAGGGCCGGACATAAGATTGGTCTACCTTCATCCTGCGAAGGGTATGAAAGTAGATGATGCTGGCATAGGCCCCGGAGTCTACCAACACCCTGTGTACTGGGATCCCCATTATGGGCAGGGTGATGACAAGGGCGTCTGAATGGGGATGGTCCAAGCCGTCTGCATCGGACTCTTCAAAAGTAACTGCCAGCTGGGGGTTTTTGGGGGCTTCTTCGGCCACTAATAGGAACCCCTCTGCTCGGCGCTCGGTCCGTTGATAAGAGGTGGTAGCCTCTCGAATGGATACCTTTTTCTGCCGCTTTGACCGATGATCATCGACCTCGGCTGTTCCCATGATGGTCAGAATTTCCCGGGGGGACTTGGGGGCTGGAGACACCCGATGGTTCTTGGCTCTTGTCGGGTCGGCCCGATCCTGGCGATCCCGGGGCGGGTTCCGGGTAAATCGCCTTAAGCCTGTATCGTCGCATATCGCGATCAGGGCGGCGACGAGGTCCCGGCACTGTTCGGTGTTGTGACCCGCTGATTCATGATATTTACAAAAGCGGGTCTGGTCCATGTCCTTCTGATCTTTATAGATCGACCGAGGAACCGGGAGCAACTTTTTGCCCTTTATTTGATCAAATATGGCCGCGGCTGCGACGGAATATATTTCAGCGAAATTAGCCATGAGCTCGGGCCTACGCTCCCGATATCTCTGAGTTGTTGGGGCTGTCGAGGAAGAGGCGGGAGCCTTATTCTCCCGGCGGGATTCTTGACGGGCCTCTTTGTAGTCATGCCTATCTTCTTTCTTTTTGTAGGACCCTTTCTGATCGGGCATGACTAAAACTGGTGCCGGCATAGCTTCCTCGGAGGCTATATGGGAGCTGGCGCGCTCCAAGAATTCCTGGTAGGTGTGCGGGACATTCTGGCATACCGTCCAGCGGAAAAAAGAATTTTTTAGGAGGTCGGCCTGGGCAATAATGGCCAGCGCATCATCCGACATTGGTTCCGTCTCCAATATCCGTTTATTGAAACGAGATATATAATCTTTAAGGGACTCGTTCGGTCCCTGTATGACGGAAGCAGTGGATGAGCGCGGGGCGACTCGCACAAGGGACCCCATGAAATGGGATCGGAACGTCGCCGAGAGCTGGGCCCATGTCTGTATAGAATGGTGGGACAGCGTCCGATACCATCTCTGGACCCTCTCCCCCAGAGTTAAGGAGAACATCTGGCACCAGAACGCGTCCTGAGACCCGTGCAGGTCCATCCAGGAATTATAATGTCCAAGATGGGCGTTGGGGTCTGTCTCCCCGTTGTACGGCGGAATCTGAGGAATCTTGAACTTCTCCAGAAGGGGTTCCGCCAAAACAATGGGGGACAGGGGACTCTCCTGGCTGTTGAGCCATTCCGAATTTTGGGATGGCTGGAGTTGCTTATTTTCGAGCTCCGTAAGGCATTTTTTAAGAAACTCGATATCACTCGAGTTATCGTCGGGAGTTGGAGGTAATACTTGCGTCGGATTTAGGGACTGGTGGGGAGCTTTCTCTTCTTTACGGCTCTGACTCTGGATAGTGGGAGCCGGCGCTGCTTTTTTGATATTCTTCCCTGCCCCGAGATGATCAAAAACGGATGTGGGGCGCGAAAGCCTACTTTTTCGAGAGGGATGTGAGCTTTCGCCATGGCTTTCCGCCCTTTCCCCGGCGACCCTAGAGGCTGTCCTCTTTTTGTTTCGTCCCAAGGCATCTGGGCGGGTCATCCGAGATTCCGCCTCCACATGGTCTTCGGGTTTTTGAAGGGTCCCGCCCCCAGTAACCCGTGCCATAAGGGCCGTCATGCCCTGGATGAAGGCTGGATGTTTAAAGCACTCTACCACCTTACGGAGGTTTTCTTCCTCCGTCGCGGGCTGAGGATTTTTTGAACTGTCGTGAGACATCTCCGGTGAGCAGTATATTTTTTTTATCGAAGGTGCCCCCTTCTTCTAGCGCCAATCTGTTGACGTCTGATTTGGTCAACGTCACGTGCGCTGATCTGGATGAATGGATCGAAGCCACGTAGAAAATAATAAACAAGATGAAAAAGGATTGGATCACTAAATTTTATTAATGACCTTAATATGCAATAGCACCGAGCTGAATATTTCGGGCCGGTCTATGTTTTATGCTTGCTTATTACAAGTCTTATCTTTTCATTTTTTCTCTCTTTTTCTCTCTATTTCTCTCTCTGTCTCTCTTTTTCTCATAAATGCCAAAGAGTCCAAAAAGTCTTTTTCCACTGTACATTCCTCTCATATATAGATAATCTCGGCCAGTCAGGAGATGACAGCTGGAGGATGTTGGGGAATATGCCCAAAACACTTGTCAGACTATAAATACACCTTAGACACGTGGCGGCTTCTAAGGATTTGCTTCGGGAAGGGACATGACAACATGCATTAATTGGCATGTGTGCCCGCCCCGCATGCTTCTGGCGACGCTTATCCGCCGGGGTCGGTCCTCGGGTCTCCCGCTGCTCAGGTCGGTCCTTGGGTCTCCCGCCGCTCAGGTCGGACTTGTCGTAATCTTGAGTTGGAGCGTTTTTATCCTCGATCAGCTCGGCCCTCCTGGTTCGGCTATCGGGTCGGCTTTGACGTCTCTGTCCGGTCCGGTTTTTAACGAGCCCGAGAGAAAATCGGGTTCATAATTGGTTTGGCTCTGCTCGGCCGGTTCAGCCGCCTGGAGTGCTTACGTGGATGCCAAGGCGGATGGGCTATCAACAAAAGACAAATGATCTAACTTGTAATATGCAACTGAGATTCACGATAGAAGGCAGATCGACACTCTTACTTGAAAAATTATTACTTGTTTCCAAAATCTTCATCCCTGAAAGAAAGAGTCTCAGTTTTCATCCTCAAAAAAGAAAAAGAATAATTAAGCTAATGTAAATGGAGTTACTGCAAATAATTTTTTAATCAGATATTAAGAAAAATCTAACTGACATTAACATACATGGTTACAAATACAATTACAAATGAAGCACCATTCCTAGTTGTATATATAATGGCGTTCTATCCTTCAAAGAAACAATACAATTAATAAACCACAAATACATATTTTACTCTATAATATAATCCCCATTTAAAGAGGCTACTGAACTTCACGTCTTTTCAATTATCCATTCACCTCATTTAAAGAGGCTACTGAACTTCACGTCTTTTCAATTATCCATCCATAACCAACTTTGTATATTTTCCACTCTATTTAAATTAAATGCATCCTGTTGTTTTTAATTGTCAATAACGTACTTTGTCAATTTAACATCAAATGAATTGAGTAGTAAACTATTAAATAAGACTCAATTGCACATAATTGATTTTATAATTTTATATTATTGCATTTAATCTCAATCTATTTTATAATTTTATTTGTCTTATATAAAAATTAAGTCATTAAGACTCCACAATTAATGATTGGACTCAATCTTTATATGTATAAGATTGGCTATGGGCGATGCCTTGTAGAATGTGACTTACAGACCTGTTGAAACTGAGGCCTTCGAAATGGGAAGATCGAACGTTCGAACTGAGCAAAAGGTCGACTTATGCGGATTTATTCAGTATTTGTCTAGTTTCAAGCTTAAAAACCGAGGAGTGTTAGGGGGTGTTTACTTGTGGCTTAATAAGCTTAATGACAAAAAGGGCTTATTCGCGCAGACGTTTGGAGGTGTTTACTTGTGGCTTAATGGCTTAATCGCGCAGAAAAAAATGGCTTATTCATAAAGTAGGAAATGGGTGTCGTCCCCAATAAGACAAAAAAATGACTCCCCTACCCCTAATTGAAAACCACGCCTCCTTCATCATTAAAAAACCACGCCCAACTACCCGATGACCCGAACTAAAAATTTTGGGTATTTTTAAAAAATTTAAAAAAAAATTGGGCCGGTTACCGGACCCGAAAAAAGTCATATAATCCGATCGGGTCATGGTCCGACTTGTTGCGTAAGTTCGGGTACCCGAAAACCCAATTATTCTTTTAATAGTTATTTTTTTCATAAATTTAATTATTTAATTTGTAAGTGTATGAACTTTATATTTCAAATAATATGAATTATATTTAATATGAGAATCCATGTTAATGTATTTTCAATAATGATATTTATTCTCAATAGTTTGGAAATTTACAAGAAGATAAAATCGTTAAATAAGAAATAATATATTTTTATTGAAAAAGCGGGTACTCGACTTTTTGGGGTCGGGTCACGGGACGAATTTTCCATTGCCCGCTGATGTAACCGAGCTGATCGGCCACCAAGAACCGGGTTAATCTCAGAAGTTTATCTAGGAAAACCTGAATATGTGAATTATTGCTTCCTCTCTCTTTCTTTGTATATTCCTTTCCCTCTCTAAAAATACTGTAATCTCATAATTATGCTTAGCCTTTGAAGAAAAACCCCCTCCTCCTTTTATAGAAGGGAGAGTCACCTATTCTTTTAAGATTTTTCCCTGATTTTTAGGGAAGATCCCGGATATTCAGGGATTCAGGCTGCGATTTCCCATCCCCGGATATCCGGGATTGAGGAGTATGGGCTTCCAATCCCCGAATCTCTGGGATTCTGTCAGGTGAGTCGAGATTTACTTTTCCGAGAGTTCAACCTTCATGAGCCCGGCGATTCCCGACTCTGGGAATGACTTGGTAGGTCGACTCATATTATAAAGGGTCACTTAGGTCGGGACACTCTTATCAAAGTCCGTAGGTCGGCGAGGCCTCCGAGATCGGCACCCTCTTAGCTGAGGTCATAAGTCAGCGAGGTCTCCGAGGTTGGCACCCTCTTATCTGAGGTCATAGATCGGCGAGGCCTCTGAGGTCGGCATCCTCTTGTCTGAGGACATAGGTCGGACTTCATTAGTTTAGGTCTCCCATCCTTTATTCAAAGATCGGTACGCCGTTTTATATTGGTCTTCTTTAAACTGGGTTTTTAGGAAGCGTACATTCGTCGTCCTATCAACCAGTCCCCCCTACTCTAGTCGAGCTGTAAGACCTAGTAGAGTAGGATTTGTTTATAAACTGACGACCTCGATACGGTAGTCTTTGGGGCTCCCGTTCCCAGGTAACGAGGTTCCTCGAGATTCGTGCACTTTTATATCAACGTCTTTTCCTTTCCTCGCCTCCCAATCGTCGCATCTATGGCTAGGTCCAGGTGTCAGCCTGCTATAGGTCGGATAAGGTGGTGCCAGATCCAAGCCGTTCTTTTACAGAAGGCATCGGACGCTCCATATCACCCATTATCTTCCTGGTTTTCGCCCTTTCTCCCTATAAAAAGAAATCCTCTACCCCCTCAACCACTTCCGCTCTTTATTTTGCTAAACACTAGTATGAGATTTTTTCCTGCGACACCCGCGATCCTGGTTTCCTGCCTCCGGTGGTGCTTTCACTATCTTCCTCCGGCGTTCTTCCACCCAATCTCATGGGTATGTCTATCTAAACACCTGTACTCTATTCCTCTTTATTTTTTCTTTTTGTTTGTTACCTATATTTTCCTTTCTTCTCCCTCTCCCTTTTCTTCCTTTTATTATGTCGTCTGCCTCTGATTCTCAGAATCTTTCCGGCCAATCGGCCATGGACTCTTTTTTAGAAGGTTTGTCCTCTTCCAATGGGGATTCGGGGGGTAGGTCGGAGCGAGCTATGGGCTCCTCCCTTTTTCTCATAGATGAATCCCTAGGTGATGTAGATTGGTCCGAGCTGGGCGACATCCCTTCTAACCTACCCTTCGGCATTCCTCTGGTCATCGTAGATCCCCCATCTCCTCCTCCTATGGGTGAGGTAACCGTAACCGGCCTTTTAGCTGATCCGTATCAAGTGATCGCAGGAGCTACACGAGTTCTTCCTCCTCATCCTCTATCTAGGACTAGTCCAGCCGCGTTGTCTAGTTTTATAAAAAAAATTAGACTTCCTATGGGATGGGAATTTGTCACGCCCCAGGCTCGCGACACCCCTGATCATCCTCCTCCAGATCATATTACCTGGTTTGTGGATCAGGTGAGCAGTGGTCTTCGCTCCCCTCTTCATCCCTTCCTTGTTTCTCTCTCTGTTAAATATAATCTCCCCCTCAACCAGTTTTCTCCCAATTCTTTTCGTTATATGGTCGGTTTTCTCGTGTTGTGTCATTATAGACACGAGGAACCCGACCTGGATTTTTTCTATTTTTGCTTTGGGCTAAAGAGCTTTAAAGGCTCCTTTTACTTGACTTCCCGAAACAATGCCCATTTCTTTACCCACCTCCCCTCCAATGTGAAGGACTGGAGGTCGCGTTTCTTTTTTCTTCGGCTCCCTTCGGCTGACTCCTGGGGCTTCCCTACGGAATGGACGCATGCCACTCCGAGCCAAGCTCTTATTCCCAGGCGCAGTTCTATCCGAGTTGGGTGGGTCGGGAAGGTTCGAGAATAGAATGCCATTCCTTACAATGCTTTCCAGCTGACGCAATTTCATGATCTTCTATTCCATTATGGGCTAAGCTCGAATCCTTACCCAGCTATTCCTGATATTGGTAGGTTTTAACGGCTCTTTCCATAGTATAATCTTTGTTATTCTGTTTTTTAGCTATCTTACTGACCTATTGTATTGCTTTTCATAGATCGCTTCATGCGGACCTGCCAGTCCGATGCCTCCAAGCCAGCTGAACCGACGAAGGAGAAGGTCCCCAAATCGATGAATCCCCCTAAAGAGAGGGTGGAGGGCTCGTCAAAGACCAAGCAGAAGCTCTCATCCCGCTCCAAAGTTGGGGTGACTCTCCCCTCCGACCTGGCCCCTACCTTGACCACTGGGCGGAGCCCTATAAGTTCCTGTCGGCAGCTTCAGGTCACCAAGAGGGCCCATTCCCCCAGCTCCCCTATTTCTAAGCGGCCGAAGACTGCAGGTCCCCCTGGTCCGATTATGGAGACTTTTCTCCGTTGCAAGGAGTGAGAGAAGTTTCTTCCGTATTTCAGCTCTATGATCCTAGCTAGGGATAAACAGGCATTGCGAGACGCCGCGGAGGATTCTCGTTTTGATGCCATGATGATGTATTTTGGGAAGGTACTCCTCTTCTTGCCTTTTTCCCCTTCTCTACTACTTTTATGTTTATTATTACCTTTTGACGTCCTTATGTGACTTTTTCCTTTTTTTTTTTCTTTTTGCGCAGTTCTGCGCCACTTTTGTGACCTTCGCGGAAGAGCATAAGATCGGCGCTTCGTCCTCTTCCCAGCTTACCCATATGTCAGCCGATCTAGCGTCCGCCCTAGAGGCTAAGTCCGATCTCTCTATTCAGTTTCAGGAGACGGAATATCGCTTAGATGTTGCCCTGAAGAAAATTTCCGAGCGAGAGACGGTTTTGGAACGGGCTCAGATGGCCAACGTTCAGCTGAATCAAGAGTTGAAACTTTTAAAGGCCCGGTTTCAGGCAGAATCAGAGAAGGTGGGCCAGCTCGAGGCTCAACTGATGGAAGCTAAGGTCGAATCTGAGAAGATTACCCAGCTCGAGGCCCAGGCTAAATCAGAGTTGGAGAAGATCGCCCAACTTGAAGCTCAGGCTAAAGCAGAATCAGAGAAGGTCGCCCAGCTTGAAGCTCAACTAGCCGAGTCTAGATCCGATGGATCATCTTATGAGCGCGGAGTAATGGATGGTCGACGTCGATTTCTGACCAGCGCCATCGGTTACTCTTTCCTAGAGGCTTACCGTTCTGCCCTCCTAGCCCGGTATCATAATTCCACTGCTTATCTAGTCAGGCTAGCTCCTGCCACGACGCAGTATTTTGATTTTGCTCTAACTCGCGCCCGCGAACAACTAGCTGCTTTGGGCTTCATGGGGGAGCTGGACTGGGATGCTGCTTTGGACTGGGCTCCCGTCCCTTTGGGTTGGTCTGGTGATGTGAACGAATCTCCCGAGGGAGCCTGGTGGAAGGACGCCCTTGGAGAGTCTGTAAAGGAATCCGGTCTGGATTTGGAGCTGCCTTCTATCCCTTCTAAATCGCCAGCCAAGGCTAGCACTCCTAATCTAGATGCAACTGGGACCGACCTTGATGCCTCTCCTTCGTCCCCCCACCCCCACCCCCACCCCGATCTTCTCGAGCACAGTAGCTTAGTCTGTATTAGTATTATGTATTTATTGTCTTTGTTGTTCATTGTACTGGCACAGCTGTTTTAATGAAAAGTCTTTTGAGTTGAATATAGTTTGGATCTGTACGATAGTGATATGCCTTGTTAACGTAACTTGCTTATGAAAACATAGCTTGCTTCTACAAACTACTTCTTTAAAGTTAATATGGCTCGGCATCAACTGTAACCTCAATGTATCTCAACTATTTGAAACAATATGACTACTTCCAAATTTCTTTGAAGTCTAAGCCACTCGTTTTTTAATCCTCTTCCTAGTATAGCTCAGATACTCTTTATTATTTTAAATTTTGCAACACCTTAAATATAACCCGTCCACTTCGATTTTACAAGTTGTAATGACTTGGTGGTTTTAGGTTGATTCAACCTAACCTTATCACCGATCTTTAATACAGGTCGGATATTTCAAACAACTCCTGGGATAGCTCGGATATTTCCGACTCTCTCGAGTGGGATATAGTCTGGATAGTATCCTTTTTATAGGTCGGCTCATACTTTAAGCCTGAGGCTATTTATAGATCGGGGTAGTTTACCTGAAATCGAGGGTATTTCACCTAGTCAGAAATCCAGTTTAAGGTAGCTCGGATAATTCCGACTCTCTCGCTTATTTATTTATTTATTTATTTTATTTCACCTGATCATATGTCATAGGGCGGTTCACCCTTACTCGGATCTGAAGGCATTCTCCTGATCAGATGTCATAGGGCGGTTCACCCTTACTCGGATCTGAAGACATTTCACCTGATCAGATGTCATAGGGCGGTTCACCCTTACTCGGATCTGAAGGCATTTCACCTGATCAGATGTCATAAGGCGGTTCACCTTTACTCGTATCTGAAGGCATTTCACCTGATCAGATGTCATAGGGCGGTTCACCCTTACTCGTATCTGAAGGCATTTCACCTTATCAGATGTCATAGGGCGGTTCACCCTTACTCGGATCTGAAGGCATTTCACCTGATCAGATGTCATAGGGCGGTTCACCCTTACTCGGATCTGAAGGCATTTCACCTGATCAGATGTCATAGAATGATTCACCCTTACTCGGATCTGAAGGCATTTCACCTGATCTGATGTCCTTTCTAGTTTTATTCGATCAACACATTCAGAATTTTTTTTTTGTAATAGACTTTTATTAAAACATCACAAGCTTTCCTCAACACTTCTTCATACAAAATATTTTTTTAAGTGGCATATGTTCCAAGGTCTTTTGATGGGGTGTCCCTCCATATCCTCGAGCTCATAAGCTCCCCCTGCATAAATTCAGATTACCTTATAAGGTCCTTCCGAATTCGGCTCTAGTTTTCCTGTTTTTCTGAGGGCATCAGCCCGCCTAAGCACTAAATCGCTGACTTGGAACTGTCTCTTCCTTACTCTTTTGTCATGAACTGTCTCTTCCTTACTCTGTTGTATCTTTCCGTTCGTGCTGCGGCCGTTTCTCTTCTTTCTTCTATTGTGTCCAATGCCTCCCTCATCATTTCTTCATTTTCCTCCTCGTTGAACCACCGAACCCGATGAGACATTTTTCCGACCTCTGCCGGGATGATGGCTTCGGACCCATATACCATACTGAAGGGTGTTTCCCTCATTGATGATCTAGGTGTGGTCTGGTATGACCATAGCACCGATCTAAGCTCATCCACCCATCCTCCTCTAACCTTATCTAAACGGGTTTTGATCCCTTGCAAGATTGTTCTGTTAGTTACCTCCACTTGTTCATTAGTCTGTGGATGAGCAACCGCAGCGAACCTTTGCTTGATATGCATCCCCTCGCACTAGGACTGGGTTCTTTTCCCATTGAATTGAGTTCCATTGTCTGAGATAAGTATTTGGGGCGCTCCGTACCTGCAGCAAATGTTGTTAAACAGAAAACTTATGATTCTTTGCTCGGTTATGGTGGCCACGGGCTTGGCCTCTGCCCACTTGCTGAAGTAGTCTATGGCTACTACTAAAAACTTCCTTCCTCCCGAGCCAGGTGTAAACTGCCCCATGATATCGATTTCCCATTTAGCGAAAGGGCAGGGTGCTCCCATGGTGATCATATCTTCAGCTGGGATGTGTATTAAGGGTGCGTGTATTTGACATTTTTGGCACCGCTTAACCATCTCCACCGCTTTCTTGCTCATGGTCGGCCAGAAAAAGCCAGCTCTTAGTGTTTTGCTAATTAGCGCCCTTCCTTTGGTATGATCACCGCAGCACCCTTCATGGATTTCTTCCAGTATACCCCGCCCTTCTTCTTCCGAGATGCACCACAGGTATGGACCGAGGTAGGATCTCTTGTATAATTCATCGTTAATGCAACAGAACCTCGCTGCCCTTCGTACAATTTTCATTCTCTCTTGCCTTTCATTGGGTAGTTCTGCTCTTCTTAGGTATGCCAACAAAGGAGTTCGCCAGTCCGCAATCTCGTTCACCTCCATCACCTGTTTCGTGATGCTACCCCGGGCTGCTCCTAAAATCGTTACTGTCTGTGAGCGACAATCCACCAAAGAGCTTCCCATTTTTGCTAAGTAATCAGCTTTTACATTTTCCGCCCTAGGGATATGGATCAACTTCCATTCACCTAGTTTTTTGGCAGCCTCTTTCACTTCCTCGACATACTTCTTTATCCGATCCTCATTTATCTCAAATTTTCCTCCTACCTACATGCTGCGTGACCAGCTGAGAATCAGAATAAGCTATGAGTCCTCATGCGCCCAAGTCTATCCCCAGCTGCATTCCCTTAACCAGGGCTTCGTACTCGGACTCGTTGTTAGATGCTTTGAAATCGAATTTTACGGCATACTCTAATTGCTTGCCCTCCAGGGTAGTAAGGACTATCCCTGCCCCAGAGCCACTGGTTGTTGCCGATCTATCCACATGCAGTAGTCACTGTCCTTCTGGCGGCGATGGCATGGCCCCCTCTTGGATGAAGTCCGCTAGGGCCTGAGCTTTAATTGCCGTTCTCGGCTCATACTCCATGTCATATTCCCCCATCTCTACCGCCCACTTCACCAGGCGACCTGACGCATTAGGTCTCCCTAGTGTTTCTCTTAAGGGCAAGTTGGTTCGCAGCTTTATTCGGTGGGCTAGGAAATACGGCCTCAATCACCGGGCTGTAACAACTAATGCCAGTGCTCCTTTCTCTAGCTCGGAATAGTTCCGTTCGGCCCCTTACAAAATTCGGCTTGTATAATAAATGGGCTTTTGCTTACTCATTTCTTCTCTTAGCAAGACCGAGCTAACTGCCCCCTCTCCTACGGATAAGTAGAGTATGAGCTCTTCTCCTGGTGTTGGTTTGGTGAGCAGAGGCAGCTCGGCCAAATATTCTTTTATTTTTTCGAATGTTGTTTGCGTTTCGGAGGTCCATTCGAATTTGTTCCATTTTCTTAAGAGTTTAAAGAATGGGAATCCCTTCTCGGCTGAGCGTGATATGAACCGGCTCAGCCCCGCTATTCTTCCTGTTAGTATCTGGATATCCTTGATATTTTTTGGAGGATTCATTTATAGCACTGCTTTGACCTTTTCCGGGTTGACCTCGATTCCTTGCTCTGTGACTACGTATCCCAGAAATTTTCCTGATTTCACTCCAAAAGAACACTTTGATGGGTTGAGCTTCATTTCGTACGTGCGCAGATTTTCGAACGTTTTCTCTAGATATTTGATATGCTCTCCCGCCTTTATGCTTTTTACTAGCATATCATCCACGTACACTTCCATGTTTCTGCCAATTTGAGATTTAAAGATTCTGTCAACCATCCTTTGATACGTGGCTCCTGCATTCTTTAACCCGAAAGGCATGCGCACATAACAAAAATTTCCTCTCGATACAATAAAGATAACCCTCTTTCTATCTTCGGGTGCGAGGGGAATCTGATGATATCCCTGAGAAGCATCCATCATACTGAGCAACTCGCACCCCGAGGTTGAGTCCACCAGCTGATCTATGCGGGGTAACGGGTAGTGATCCTTTGGACATGCTTTATTTAGGTCTCGAAAGTCCATGCACATCCTCCACTTCCCTTGGCTTTTCCCTACCATGACAGCGTTGGATAACCACTCCGGAAACTGGATCTCCGTTATGTGTCCAGCTCGAAGGAGCTTTCCAACTTCTTCCTTAATGATCCCATCCATCTCCGACCCAAAATGCCTCCTCTTCTGCTTCACTGGCCTTACAGTTGGGTCGATATTTAACCTGTGCTCGGCGACTGTTGGGCTGATTCCCACCAGATCCTCGGCCGCGAATGCGAAAATGTCCATAAATCTCCTTAGCAAGCAGATAAGGCTTTCCCTTATCCCATCATCCAACCGATTTCCCACGCGAGTTTTTGTTTCTGGCTTGCCAGGAACCAATTCTATCTCCAGCAACTCCTCATTAGGCTTGACACCCTCTTTTTTGGTTTTCTCGGGCGCCTTTGATTTTTTATTCTTTTTAAACTCTGGATTTGGGCCTCCTAGCTCGGACGTCCTCTTACCGCGCTGCACTCCCTGTTTTACCATTGTTTGGTAATAAGATCGGGACACAAACTGATCCCCGGCTACTTCACCTACCCCACCTCCTACGGGGAATTTTACTTTCATGTGCGCGGTAGATGCCACTGCTTCGAACTTGTTGAGTCCTGATCGCCCTAGAATGGCGTTATAGGCCGATTTGGTATCCATCACTACAAACCTGAGTGTCTTGACCTTCCGATGAGGTATCCGACCTAGTGCTACCGGAAGCACCACTTCTCCGACCGGTTGCACCTCGGTCACGCAGAACCCATAAAGTGCGGTATCTACTTTCTTTAATTCTACCTCAAGGTTCATCTGTTTGAAACAATCATAGAACAAGATGTCCACCGAGCTTCCTGTATCGATGAATACTCTTTGCACATCATAACTGACAATCTCTGTGGTGATGACCAATGCATCATTATGGGGCGCATGTATCCCGCTATAATCCGCAGGGCCGAACTGAATGATAGGCCCGCTGCCTACAGAGGCGACCTCTTCGAACTGATGACACCTAGCCCTTCGCGTGTGAGCTTTCCTAGCCTAATTAGAATTTTCGTCGGTTGGTCCTCCTGATATCATGTGGATCACTCATTTCTTAGCTGGGGGAGCAGCGGGTCCCCGAGGGGCTTCTCTTTTCATCCCCGCCCCCCTTGGGGCATGGGTGGTTGCCTCCGGCCTCCATTCCTCTGCTAATATGTGAACTCCATTACATGCCCCGCTCGGACCAGCCTCTCGATCTCGTCTTTAAGGTGTTTGCACTCATCTGTTTTATGCCCATAATCATTGTGGAATCGACAATAAAGCTCGGATTTCGGCTGGGTAGGCCCATTAGAACGAGATGTAGGCCACTCGATAACCCTATTCATCCTTCAACTGCTTCCATAACCTGCGCTCTCCTCATCGTTAATGGGCTGTATTGGTCAAATCTCGGTCGCCTTAGACCGGTATCGCTCTTCCTTCGGTCTGTGTTCCGGTCTATCTTGCCACGCGGCATTTCCTCCCGAGGCAGATTTCCTTGAAAGGTATACTCCTCGCGCCGCACCACTCTGCTAGATCCTCTTCTAAATTTCGGGGTATCAACTCCCCTATTTTCTTCTAGTTCGTTTCTTCCGCCATTACTGACCTCACGTCTCAGCTCAAAATGACTCGATGTCATCCTTCCCGCAGACGGCGCCACTTGATGTAACCGAGCTGATCGGCCACCAAGAACCGGGTTAATCTCAGAAGTTTATCTAAGAAAACCCGAATGTGTGAAGTATTGCTTTCTCTCTCTTTCTTTGTATATTCCTTTCCCTCTCTAAAAAATACTGTAATCTCAGAATTATGCTTAGCCTTTGAAGGAAAGCCCCATTCTCCTTTTATAGAAGGGAGAGCCGCCTATCCTTTTAAAATTTTTCCCTAATTTTTAGGGAAGATCCCGGATATCCAGGGATTCAGGCTGCGATTTCCCATCCCTGGATATCCGGGATTGAGGAGTATGGGCTTCCAGTCCCCGAATCTCTGGGATTCTGTCAGGTGAGTCGAGATTTACTTTTCCGAGAGTTCAACCTTCATGAGCCCGGCGATTCCCGACTACGGGAATGACTTAGTAGGTCGAGTCATGTTATAAAGGGTCACTTAGGTTGGGACACTCTTATCCAAGTCCGTAGGTCGGCGAGGCCTCCGAGATCGGAACCCTCTTAGCTGAGGTCATAGGTCAGCGAGGCCTCCGAGGTCGGCACCCTCTTATCTGAGATCATAGATCGGCGAGGCCTCTGAGGTCGGCATCCTCTTGTCTGAGGACATAGGTCAGACTTCATTAGTCTAGGTCTCCCCTCCTTTATTCAAAGATCGGTACGCCGGTTTATATTGGTCTTCTTTAAACCGGGTTTTTAGGAAGCGTACATTCGTCGTCCTATCACCCGCATAACCGGGTACCCATAAATTCGAGTACCCGAAAATCCGGGTACCCGATTATGCACCCCTAGCTAATAACACTCAATATATGGTTTCTTTGCGTGATGAAATTACAAATAGTTTGGTTAATAATGTTTAAAGTTAGCTACTCTGTGCTTGAATTTGGCTACTTTGTGTTTGAATTTGACTACTTTGTGTTTGAAATTGGATTTTTTAAGTACTTTTTGAATTTATGTTTTGATTTTATTGATTATATCATTGAATTTAGGAATATATGCTTAAAAAATAAACAGCAAATTATATAACAACTTATAATTCATATTCAGGGGTAAATCGGTCATTTCTGTTATTCAAACTGTTTATTCAGATGAAAAAGTAAACAACATCAATTTACCCAGATAGACACATTTAACCAGACAGACACATTTATCCATCCGTACAGTACTTAATGAAAAATTTGATAAAAAAAACTCTATCGAAAAGCATAATCAAACTACGAATAACTGTTTCGAGAAGGTATGCATTTTTTGCCTCGGGTGTCCAGGTACCAAAAGGGGCCTTAGGGTGGTGGCAATGGTCACCCATGTACTCCCATCTACCCTCACTCCCCACCAATAACATTCTTCCAACTCATCCAACCCCCACTCTACCCCCACTCTACCCCCACTCACCATTTTTTAGTGGCAATGGTGTCTCATCTACCCTCACCACTTTTAATTTTTTTTTTTATACCTTTTTTATATTAAAAATTATATCAAAAAATTTAATAAAAACACATAATATTTTATTATTACTTAAAAGGAAATTACAAAACACTTAAAAAAAATACATAATACTAAAAAAAAAGAAATAATACTTAAAAAAAATATAGAAAAAAGTGGTTACCAATATAAAATATGCTAGGTAAAATATATAGAAAGTATCGAAAATCAATTGTAAGAAATCTCCATCATCACATAGGGAACTTCAAAATACAAGTATATCATATCAAAATATATGGCCCCCATTCTCTCTCTTCCATTCACTCTCTGCAAGTATATCTTCATTTTCCAAAACCCTATCACTCCAATCCAAATATGAGTCCTTACGGTTCCTCTATCTCCTGCAGACTGCACCGCGAACATCTCAAACACTATGGTCAAATCTCAACAAAGTAGATCGGTGAACATCTCGAACTTTTTAAGGTAAATATATAGAGGGGAAAGGTTTCTTTTTTTACTAATTAAAAAAAGAAAGAAAAAAAGGGTCAATTAATGGGGGGAACGACTAGTTTTTTTGGTTGGAGTGAAACAAGTGACCGTTGGCTTCCTACCCCCATGCGGCTTCTCTACCCGGGCTCCTCCTACCCTCACCGTACCCGGGTGGGTGGCGGCGGTGTTCACCGCCCGGGTAAGGCTTACCCGCAGGTGTTCACCGCACCGTTGCCGCCACCCTTAGTATTCCCACATAAAGTTTCTTCATAGTAATCAAGTCCCACATTGGAAATTTAGATGTACTTGGCATCTTCGGTATTAAAACACACATGTATATTACTTCATGTATCCCATAAAAGAGTCAATTTGTCAACAAATTTTGCCCTGAAAAATATTCTGACTTTCAAAAGTCAACATCAATATCTAGTTGAAATTTACGATACTACTTTTCAACTTAATACTTTACAATATTAGTTGATCGGATAAAAAATTTTATAAATAGTTGTGATTTTTGGTGATGGTCCGTACTGAAAAAGATTATTGTATCCCTCCCCTATCTCTTCTTTTTATGTTGAATTTAACTCCTAGAATGTTATATTAAACTAAATTAAAAAGGATAATTAATTTTCAAAAAAAAAAAAAATTTACATAGGTCTCCGATGAACCTCCGACCGATCAATTATTATTAAAAATAATAAGCAATTTTCTTTTTAAGTCGGGCGATCGGCCTGTCGGACCTCTGGTGACCGACAGTTCTTTATTTTTTTACGCCAATGCTTTTCAGCAGGCCAACGTCGACGGAACTCCATCGACCGGCCATTATTTTTACGCCGAGCCGCCAGTTTGCTTTCCAGCAGAGGTCGAAAGACCGGCCACCTATTTTTTTACGCCAGGTAGCCAGCAAACCTTTGGGACCGACCAACTTTTTTATTTTTATTTTTGTTTACGCCAAGCCGCCCGCCTGCTTTCAGACAAACCACCGCTGACGGACCTCCGACGTCCAACCTTTTTTTAATAGCAGGCTTGTCGATAGAATTTTGAGAGTCAAGATATTTTTTTCTAACAAATAATCTGATAATTTAATTATTTTAATTCAATTATATCACCGCATCATGTCATTATAGAACGGTTAATCTCTAGAGATAATATAAATGAAAACAGACAATCCAAACAGAATTGTACATTCGTCAAAATGACTAAAATTAAAAAAAAAAATTGCATTTATTAAATCGAACTCGTTTTATTGGAGAAAGGGAGCATTATTACATTGGTCCGTATAAAAAAAAAATGAGGGGCAGCAGCCCCCACTTGCCCCTGTCCTCCGCCACCAGTTAAGTTGCTAAAGCACCCTATTTCTTTCTTATTTGTCAGCATAATAAACTCATAAACTCTCAATCTCAAGTATCTAAATCAATACTGAGAAAATATCCCACCCACCCACCCACCCACCCCCAAAAAAGCAAAGGTTAACATAAAGGAACGGGCAAAACCCGGCAAGCAGCTATGGATTCCAAGATCCATGTGTGCGGGATGACCCGAGCATCAATGTCTTTGCACACATCCTCGGCTTCTGCTAATCTCTTGAAGACGAAAGAACTTGCCTCTTTGGCTACACATCCTTGAGGGTAGTCGTTACAGAAAACGACAAAAGTTGTAGATATCGACCGTTGATCACATTTTCGTTCGACTATCTCGTCCAAGCTCTCGATAACGGATCCTCCACCAACTCGAACTAAATCCAATAGGTCGCTCTTGTAAGATGGAACAAAATCCCCATTGAAATAAAAGCTCCAACCATTGAAAAGCTTTGGAGCCTGTGCAGCAAAAAGAAAGCAAAAATAATAAAAGGTATTTTGTGACACAAAAATTGTTGTGTAAAATATTCTCATAATATTATTTTTTGGTAATTTTCATAATATAGTTAAAAATTTGATCATGATCAAAGTCCAGTCTCGAAGAGCGGATACATCAAATATATAGAGGAGCAATAAACATCCATTAAAACATAATGAGTATCGAATTGATTTCTTTCATTGGAAAAGTAATGAACATTTTTCAGTAAAAAACAATGAACATCCAGTTATAATGTTCAAACCCCGAATTAAAAATGACATTTAATTAACAAACGATGAACATTCAATTAGAAAAAATAAATCATCGCTAGTGGAGTACGATTTTGTGTGACATCTTATGTTTATAACACACACAATAACAAAACATGAACAATCGACAAATATTAAATAACTGAGTGCACTTACATTATTCGATGCCCTTAATCTGCCAGCTCTGGCGCCACCACAACAACCATGATTGTCTAGATTAACTTCATAAGGTTCTTCATTTACATAACAATTTGCTTCCAAGCAAGCTTTTATCCCTGAAAGGAGAGAGACATTGCAAATCATTAGGTAGATTTCAAACACCGAGCGATAATAATCTTTGCAATTATGTGATCCAATTTGTTCCACACCCATCTATCATTTCACAAAGCATTTAATTGGGGGGGAAAAAGTGATTCTCAACTTCTTACTGCAAAAGAAGGTATTTAGTGTTTTCAAATACTACCGACTTATACTTGTGGTTCTGCTTAAATTAATCAGAATCTAAAAAACAGAAGAGGAGTGCTTTAAATCTTTGATTCAGCTTTTACCAAAAAAAAAAAAAAAAAAAAAGTAAACCAAGTTTAAGCATAGTTGAACTCGTAGCTTCTATTTGCAAACACTAGCCATTTCTGATTTTTCAAACAACCTATTAACTTCTGATACAATAAAATCACTTCTTCAAAAGGCAAAAATTTTTGCAAACACTACATTTGCCTATACTAGCGGTAGTGCATCAACAAGGGATAAAGCAACCTAGGTTGGATAAATCGAACTTATGAAATTATCACCTAGATCAATCTATTTTCTAAGTACTTAATGTTGTTGTTGTAATAAATTCAAGAGAGTAGGAATAAATTTATACTACGGTTACGTCTAGAAAACGAGCTTAATTTAACTAGATAATTTGCAAGGGAAAATGCAGAGATATTTCAACTATATTATCTAGGATTTATTCACCACACAATTTATTCGATCAACTTTATTATTTGTTTGCATAGTTTAATTAATTGCCGAATCAATCCCCCCTTTTCATTTTTATTTTCACCGATATAGCACGTGAGCATAAAATAATAAAGCACTCTTCGTGGGGTACACGCTTACTCATCGCTCCTACATGAAACATTAATAATTGAGCGAGGAATTACTTTTAGCTCCGCTTCGAGGATTCAACAAAGAAGGTTCCGCACCCACAGTCAAAGTACTATAGATAAACAAAAAAAGCTATAGTTTAAAACACATAAGGAGATGTATAGAGCTTACAATCCATAGCAAGTATCCATCTTCCATTTAAAATCGCCATGAGAACTTTCAGAGTTCTGCTATATGCACCATCTGAATCAGTAGCCGCAATCACATGGGTAACATTTGGATTCCAGAACTTGAAGACAGTAGCACCACACATTGTAGCAAACTTGACCAACAAACACTTGAGAGCCAGAAATCAAAAATAGGAAATTAGTCGCTTCACAGTACAGCAGCAGTTTTTCGAGAAACAATCTGAAAATAGAAACCAACCTTATCTTTTGAAGACAGGGCAGACCCACAAAAAACCCATTCTTGAGGCCCATTGGGGGAGGTTGCCCAAAAGCCCAACTGTTGTTCAGTGGCACTGTGTTCAAGGAAACAATAAAGGTTATACTTGGCACTTACACTTAATCTCAATTAAGTTGGGATCGGTGGCATGAAAATAATAGTACCAATTAATAGTCTAAAAATTATTTAACACTATAAATCCACACAAAAAAAAGGTAGCAGAGATCTACGCGGATGTCCTTCGTGTCGCAACATTCATACGAACATTGAGATGAGATGAAAGTCCAAAAATATCATCATCACAAGTTTTTCCACTGCATGGAAAAATATTTGTACCAAATGATAATTTAAAAAGAAAAATACAAGATAATGATCATAGAACATACATTTGACTGGGTACTGAGCACTTTTGCTCAGTGTGAGGCTTTCTAGACTTGGACTTTTCACTTGGAAATTTAATCGAGTTGTGAACAGGGCACAGCATTAAAAAGTCATCCTGAGGATCGAATATATGATGAAAGAGGGGTCAGGCTAAGGAAATGGGGCAGCTTTAAAGCACAAAACAAAACTGACATTAGTACGAGTTGTGTGTGTATGTGTGTGCGCGTATCAAACTTACACAATCCCATCTACAGTCTGGGACTTCCACAGCACAAAGCACGTGATAACTTCTCCTGCAGGACTTAGCAAAGCAGCCAAGTGCCGCTCCCTTTAACCCACAGCTACTGCACTTGAGCTTAGAAGCTCTCGCCAGTTCGGACTCCAAATTCTTAATTGTTTCTCCAACAAAATAAACTTTAGGGGTCCTGCAATCAAAAAGTATTAGATTACATATATTAGCTCCTGGTTCACCTTATACGTGTGTATGTAAGAAGTATTTGTACTTGAATATGCAGATAATGCCAAAATGTGTCAGGACTTGAAAGAATTATCTTCGTTGTAAATGTTTGAAATGTAATGTATCTATAAAAAAAAACTTGCTCAAAATAAGATGAGAAAGTTTTCCGGCAAGACTCAAAAACTTGAAGATATTACTAAAATTACCAGAAAAAGTATGGGGTTCCATCTCAAAACCGACGTGGGATTAACACTTCAACAGAAATAACGTATTTCCGGAAATGAAAACAGAAAAAAAAAAAAAAAAAAAAAAGGTAGAGTACTGAATTTGAGAATTATACCCACAAATAAACCTTGACAGAGATAAAATGATTAATTCAACCCAGAAATATCATTGATATAAGAGTCATCATCACATATTTATTGCCTTTGTCTATTGAGGTACCTAATCTAATACTCCATCAAAATTTAGTAAAACACAAGGCTGATGCACACAGTCTCTTACCAGTCTATGCATTTACTATGTACAGTAATAGCCTTGGAAGAAGCAGTTCCATCTCCTGATACTTCCTTCCCATCAGCATAGTGCAGCAGTGGTCCAGACCTCTACACCACCAATCAACATATAAAGCAAAAAGTGTAAGCCCCAGGACAGTTACAGACCAATCTCTCACAAAAACCGTATGAAAATATCAATAACAGTACTAACTTATACGGGAAAAGAGTGGCATCAGAAAAATTACTTCTGTTATCTTAGAAGAATGGCAAAATGCACACACATTTCCATTCACGTTCGATGCATCACAGGGTCCTATTGAAGGGATGACAGACTTGTCTTCCTTAGATTTGCATTCCCCGTGTCTTTGCAGAACTGTGTCGGATAATCCATAGTCCAGCTTCTTCTGTCTCTTAAGTTCCCTTGTATGAAATGCATCCTTGTCATCCATCTCACCAGCTTCTGTACCTAAAATATCTCCGACAGATTTCCTGACTAGTTGATTCTTTATTCCCTGCATGAAAAAAGAAAAGATAGGTAGAATGATCACAAAAGGTATAAACTGAACGCTCAATGATCTAATGAATGATCAGACAGCTAGCACTTGAATCATACGCCCACAGATATCAGACACATAGGAGAATATGGTCAAACAGGGGGGTAAGAAATATATTAACTATCAAACTCAATCCTGCAAGGCAGTGGCATATGTATGCAAATCAATGCCCACAAGCCGTACCAACTATATAAGCCCAAGTCAACTATGCCCGAATGAAAGGTTCATGGCTCATGGGCCTTCAAACGTCCGATTGCAACTATGGCGCGCATCCACAACCAACAAAAACTACTCCCTTCATGCCACTTGAAGAGTCGACATTCAAAACATGAATTTGTCCAAATAGAAGAGTCTACTTTCAAAATAAAAACCTTAAAATCTAATTAAAACTTAGATAACATTATAAATTTCAATATTAGTTGATTGCAAACAATATAAAAAAAGATGGTTTAAAACAAGTTTTGACTTCGTTAGGATGACTAAAACTAGTAAAAGTTGAAATCTAACCATAGTAGACTCTTCAAGTGAGAAGGACGGAGTAAATAAATTTAAGTAATGATCATTGTCTACATAGTGGGCTGAGAAGTTTCAGCTGGGGGATCTGTTGGTTTGCTCCTAACTACAAATAGTAAACCCTTGACCAACTCAGCTTATTGATTAATATTGCCATCAATAGATATGCTTAAACCATAAGCCAAGGTTGGAAAAAAGCAAGTTAGAGGAATACATTATCAAGGATAAAAGTAGAAGGGTTTTTTGGCAGATTACACCTCATGTGTTTTACAAAATGGGTCATTTACCCCCTGTGTAAATTAAATAGTCATATTACATCATTGTATTTCTAAAACATGGGCCTATTACCCACTGTATAAATTAAATAGGCATATTATCCATTGCATTTTCAAAAAGGTGCATCTCACCCCCTCTAAGGTCTTGTGCACAAGGGGAGTGATTTACATCATCCGGAAAAAAACACAGGGGTTATTCTGCAACTTTTTGAGAACATATGGGGGCTAATGTGACTATTTAATTTACACAATGGGGTAATCGGCCTAATTTTTAAAAACATGGGGATAATATGACTAGTTAATTTAAACATGGGTAAACGGCCCATTTTGTAAAACACATGGGGCATTCCACCATTCATCCAAAGTAGGATGAAAAAAGCTTTGAAGCATGAAGCTATCAAGTTGTATCATATAAATGCACTACCATGTGATGATCACAGCAGGACGCATAGACACTACTTTTAGTTACATGTACTCAAAATGATGAAAGCCTTGAATCTTACACCACGTCTGCTGCCGGGATCACTTTCGAGACCTTCTGGGTGTTTAACATCCTCACTAGTGGAAGGAGAGCTACCAGGCGACACTTCTGGGGCATGATTCACATCTAACTCTTCAGAAACAGAACACTTAGTCCCGCTTGAAACACAATTAATTTGCAAAGCACCAGTATGATTATCCTGCCCCTTGGTTGCTGTTTCACTAAGAATCTTCCTCAGTTGGTCAACTGAATTTGACACTGAAACTGGGTTTCCAGAATCTACAGTTACCATAAAAGTTGCATATATGAGCTACATTGGCACATTTGTATCTCAAGACTAGCTAAATAAAGGAAGTTTGTGTGTGTGTGTGTGTGTTGTGACCATACCAGTAGATAAAAGTGGCAATACAGCAGAGTTGAAAGTAGAATCCAAACTTTTGTAAATGGCAATGATGTGGTCCAGATGAGAAGCTGGTCTGATTTCTGCATCAAATTTTACAATCAAAAAAGTTTGATGTGACAATCGGAGACCTAAACAACGACATTAATCAAGTCGAAATGGGTAATTTTAATCAATATTGACATTACAATGTTCATTCAATTTAAAACAACAGAATACCAACTTTGAATAAAATAAATATAGGAACTACTATTATTTTCATTATTACAAACAAAATAAATCTATGCATTTAGTTTTTTCGCCAGTGAGATGCAAAGAATGTATATTCGGTAAAATAAAAATTGTACCTTGATGGGTAAAATGCTGCTGGCATGAAGGACACTGGGTGCTAAATTGGGACGGCACCGGGACACAGAAACTACATAATAAAAGCAGGACATATGAGATCATAATTTAAAAAAAAAAAATGGACACAGGAATTGGGGGTTGGGGTGGGGGGGGGGGGGCAATCCGCACAGATCGTTGGGCCAAGGGACAATAAATTTTACATTGATGAAAATAAGGTACAGCTTACTTGCAGAAAATGTGATTGCAAGGAAGCAGAACGGGCTTGTGCAGCAAGTTCAAACTAAAGGGGAAAAAGAAAAGGAAAGAGAAATTAGGGCACCGTAATTGCATAAGTTCACATGAATAAAATAAAGATTATACACACGTACACACACAGTGACGATTTAGATCTTACCAGAGGGGACATTTGAGCTCGAGTCCAAGCTTCTGGAAATGAAAAACCAAAGGATTAAGCAACCTTGCAGCCTCCGACATTCTGATGTTTTTTTCTCCCTGTTTTTCTTCAGCGCTCTACAAGCTCTCTAGGGTTTGAAGGAGAGATAAATATGTCAGCTTTCATGTTGTTATATGAATGGTGGAATTTGGGGAGGGGGCGCCAAAGCCTCATTTATTGGCGGGTTTTCTCTGCAACTTTTTAGCTCCCGCCACGTTTGGACTTGGTGCCGCTGTTGTTTCTTCTTCTTTCCTGTAAAACTACGGTTATTGTGGTAATAGTATGGACCTTTTTACGTCCGTGTCCTAACTTAAGCATAATTGTAAATTGCTATATAACGTATTCAAAATTTTAATGTCTATGTCCTATGAACAGAATCCGGCCAATTTGCCTATGTGGCACACCGGAAATGTGACGTGGCTTGATTACATCATTTTAATAAAATAAAATTGGCCACATCAGCTCCAAATCATCAATTATCACTTAAAAAAATTAAAAAATTAAAATATTATAAAATAAAATTGAAAAAATATAATTATAAAATACAATTGTAAAATAAAATTATAAAATTAAAAAAATATTAAAAATTATAAAAAATTTAAATGTGGTCAATTAAAATTTTATAATTTTATAAAATTAAAATTATAAAATAAAAAAATTATAAATATTATAAATGTGGTCAATTTTATTTTATAATTTTTAAATATTTTAAAAGTAAAAAATAATTATAAAATTGTAAAAAAATTAAAAAAATAAAAAATTGTAAAATTATAAAATAAAATTGTAAAATTATAGTAAATAAAATTTTAAAATAAAATTAAAAAATTAAAAAAATTATCAAAAAATTATAATTTTATAAAAAATTTTACATGTATGGAATTGATAACTGATGATTTGGACCTGATATAGTCAATTTTATTTTATTAAAATGATCTAATCAAGTTATAAAACATGTGGCATTATATATTAAAGTATCTTCATTATTGAAAAAACAGACAATGCCATACATGTTTTATAACTTGATTAGATCATTTTAATAAAATAAAAGTCACCACATCAGCTCCAAATCATCAGTTATCAATTCAAAAAAATTAAAAAATTATAAAATTATAATTTTTTTAATTTTATTTTAAAATTTTATTTTCTATAATTTTACAATTTTATTTTATAATTTTACATTTTTAATTTTTTAATTTTTACAATTTTATAAATATTTTTACTTTTTAAAATATTAAAAAATTAAAAATTATAAAATAAAATTGACCACATTTATAATATTTATAATTTTTAATTTTATAATTTTAGTTTACGATTTTATTTTATAATTTTAAAAAATTATAAAATTATAAAATTTTAATTGACCACATTTAAAATTTTTATAATTTTTAATATTTTTTTAATTTTATTTTACAATTGTATTTTATAATTTTATTTTTTCAATTTTATTTTATAATATTTTAATTTTTTAATTTTTTTAAGTGATAATTGATGATTTGGAGCTGATGTGGCCAATTTTATTTTATTAAAATGATGTAATTCAGCCACGTCACATTTCCGGTGTGCCACATAGGCAAATTGGCCGGATTCCGGTCATTAGGACACGGATATTAAAATTTTGAATACATTATATGGCAATTTGCAATTATGCTTAGGTTAGGATACGGACATAAAAAGGTCCATACATTAGGACAATAATCGTAGTTTTCCCTTTTTTTTTCTCCATCCGTCCCATAAAATTGCTCAATTTTTATCGACACGAATTTTAAGAAAAATTAAGTAGTGGTGGATTTAAATGAAGAAATGGTCTCACTTTTTATTGTATGAGTATGTTAATTATTGTTGTTGATTAGTTAAAGGATAAAAGGAGTGGGTCATGCTTGGTATTATTGTAAATAAATTAAAAAGGTGAAGTAAAAGTATAATGGATATTTTCATTCTTGTGGAACGGACGAAAATTACAAATTGAGCATACTCTTGCGGGACGGATTATTATTTTCTTTTTTCTCAAACCATTCCTCTTTTTTCTTTTTTACTAATTACTATCTAATAATCCGTCGAAAAATGACGGGCATATATATATATATATATATATATGAATGGTTTAATTTAAGTATCGGAAACAGAAAAAACAAATGATATTAAGATATTACTATAAATTATTATACAATTGTATAAAATGGCGGATATGTATTTTTCATAATGGTAGGAAGAGGATGCTACGCAATAAGTTTGAGACACATGTCACGCAATATGTTGAGACAGCTTATTAATCATTTTTCTCGCCATCATCCCTATTCCATATCTTCAATATTCACCCAGATAATTTTCTAATCTCATATGTACCAGATGGAGAAGCACCAACCTCATGATTGGCTTGTCACTACGAAATACATCTAGCGCTCCGAATGAACAAGTGACTATATATGGAGATAATTTTTTTTGTTATTTGGATGCATCGTTGATAGATATGGAGAATAAGCAGGGATTTGAACTGTGCTATTTTCGAACCTACATTGCCATTATAGGTGGGTGTGGAGGCAATCTCGTGGCTCAAATCCAAGGAATTCAAGGTTCGTGTTGAAGACGGACTATCTTATATTATATCAAAACATCAAGAAAGCTTGTCACGTCTCTACTACTGGATGTGCTCTTAAAGATTGTGATACGCTTCTCAGTTTGTTCGAGTCAATTATTATCTATTTGATTAAAAAAATTATGTGTGTGTTTTGTTGTCTTGACTTACGTTTATTTTGAGTCTTATTTGGTTATTGTATAGTTTTAGTGTATGTTTTGTCAAGTGGTGTGTTGTGATGTTTTTTGCAGAAAATAGTGAAGGAATGTGTCCAGAATCGCTAAAACGGGACAAAAAATGGAGCAAACAAAGTGAGGATTAAAAATTCAGAAAAATGACAACTGAGATGACCTCACCTGTCCCGGAAGAGAGTGTGTCGGCGCTCACTATGATGATTGGGTACCCCCTGTTGAGAGACCGAATGAGTGCTTGACACGTCGCTCAATCAAAGTGAGCGACACGACCGGAGATGAAGTGAGCTGGCGCCTGCCGTGCACAAATGTGACTTGGCGCTCATTTTAAAGAAACTGAAGAAAAAATAAAATGAGCGGCGAAATTGAGATCGAGGTGAGTCGGCACTCACTTTGCAGAATGACGAGTGAGCATGCGATGACTCATCGATTTAGACGGATTACTATTAGTTTGCTTCTATTTTTTGGTTATTTTGGACTCATCCAACTTGTTCTCGCTAATATGAATATATTGTATGGGGAAGTCAACTTATCAGATACTTGGTCAGTCTATTGATTTTTCAAATTTGCAAGTATTTGGCTGCTCTGCTATGTGCATCAGAGAAATGACAAGCTCAAGCTCCATTATGTGAGATGTGTTTTCTTGGGATATCTGGAAGGGGTAAAATGCTATAGGGTTTGGCTGAAAGGTCATCCCAATTTTAAATCTGTTATCAGTCGTGATGTTATTTTTAATGAAAACAAATTTTCCTGCCTTTTACCATACCCAAAAAATCCCCCTGCTCCAAACGAGGTGGAGCTGCACATTTCTCTAAGTGATACTAATAATATGCAAACTGAAACTAATCCTCGTAATCATGATGATGCTGATGTGCAATGATGAAATTGAAGAAGTGTCTGAAATAGACTTGCATGATTATCAGCTCACTAGGGATAGAGCTAGGCGAGATGTTAGAATTCCATCTCACTTAAATGATTTTCACATGATTTCACATGCTTTCAATATGTTTAAATAAGTTGATAACTGTGAATCTAAATCATATGAGGAAGCATTGAAATCTGAAAATTCAGAACATTGGCTTGACGCAATGAATGAAGAGATGACTTCATTGCATACAAATGAAACTTTGGGGCCTTGTGCCAAAACCGTCAATTGTTTTGTTGTTGACTACAAATGGCTTTTCAAAGTTAAGAATGAAAATGATTAGGTCAGATTCAAAGTGAGACTCGTCGCTAAGGTTTTTACTCATAAAGAAAGTATTGAATATACTCTAATCTTTGCTCATGTTGTTAAATTCACCATTGTGTATAAAATGCTTGCTCCAGTTGCGAGTTTGAATGGGAATTAAAACAAATGTTACAACTCCTCTTTTGCATGGTAAACTAGAAGAATAGTTTTTTATGAGTCAAATTGAGGGTTTTATTGATCTTAAACATCCTAATCATGTTTTTTTGCTTAACAAATATCTTTATAGTTTAGAAAAGTCCCATAGACAGTAGAATAAGAAATTTAATGACTACATGCTGTTGCTACCCAAAATATTATCCGGAGATAGATATTTCTGGAATGGATGGATAGCAAACAAATGCGAGAACACTTCCGTGAGAAAGATAAATAACACAAGATTTGCCGGGGTTGTTAGTCCCGGGCTTGAATGCTCTCGCGAGATATTATTAATACTAATATTCGGGGATACAAGTACTAATGTAAGAATACAGTTACAATGAGTGTAAAGATTCTTGTTATCTTAGCTAGTGAGCGTGTAGATTGCCGTAAGAACCAGATTTGATGTTCTGTGAGTTCTTGTAACAAAAGAGATGAACAGTCGCGGCGGTGAGAGATCGACAGTCTCTCACGGCGAGTATTAGCTGGATGCTTGAGCTCTTAGGCTTATGAATCTCTTGGAATCTGTCTTGTGGAGACTTCCTGCCTCTGCCGATCGTCTTCTGGGTGAGAGGTTCGGAGAGAGAAATCCTGAGATGGATTCCGGTGAGAAATCCTGGAGCTTGATGATATGTTTGTTCTTCTGTATTTCCGTGAATGAATTCAGAATGTAAGTGAATGAGTTGGGCTCTAATTCGGAACCTTTTTCCAGTAGGAGGAGGTTCTCTATTTATAGGACTTTTGATATGCCAGGCGATCGCCTTTACTGTATTATAATAATCGGGGGATCGTCTTTCAGCACATGAGCTTGTTCCCTTAAGGTCCGCGGCTTCTTTGGCGGCCAATTTGTCTGATCGATGGGAGCTCGCACGCGTCTGAGATTCTTTGTCACGGGCGGTCCCACTGACAACTTTCGGCGGACCTGTCGGTAGGTGAGGTAGGTGACAGGCTGTGGTCAAAGGTCTTGTCTGTCAGCGCCTTTTGTGGATCTGCACATGGGTGCTGTTCTGAGATCCACTCTTCGACGACTTTGACGGGCGATCATCTCTGTTCGGGCGTAGGCCGATTGTCCTTAGCCGGACACTAGAGTCGATCGCCAGGCGATCACCTTGGGAGTCGATCGCTAGGTACCTGATGGTGGTCTGGTATCTTCGATTAGGCGAGCTAGCCATAGTTTGACTGGTGTTGACTTGGTCGCTTGGCCTTATAGTCGATCGCCTGTCGGGATGAATAAATCTTGACACAACAATTGCCCCCCAGCTCGCTCCTATGTTGGAAACGTGGGGTGAGGTGGTTCTCTTGGCGATCGCTGAACTTTTGACGAGCGACTCTGTGTTTAACTGAACTGGCGACCGTCTTTGAGCTGATATATTCTGAGTTCGGGCGACCCGGTTGGCCGCTAAACTGCGCGGGAAAAGGCAATGGGCGTGGAAAAGTCTCCGCGCACGTGTCGGGCTTCTGTTGGAGGATACCAACGGTCATTAATGACTCATCGGCTGACGCGTCTTTGAAAAGACGCGTACGCGGGTCTCGAGGGAGTCAATAAATGCGACGTTTGGGATCCGACCCCTGAGATTTTCCCTTATTGCAAACGAGTCCCTGCCATCTCCTATAAAAGGGGGCAGTGTTGCAGTCTTCATTCTCACGCGCACTAACTGGAGAAAGAAGGACTTGCTGAAGATTTTTCTGAAGATCTTAGTGCCGATCGTCGATCAATTTCATCTTTGGGTAAGAAAAAATCCTTTTCTCCTTTCTTTCTTTGAGAATGGCCGGAACGTCATCATCGCATGGAGTGAGTACCAGTTCTGCCGCCGGGACATCGGCGTCAGGAGGACCTTCTTCGACTTCCACAGAGACGGTCGGGAGGCTATTCGGGCGGAATTGACCTGTGAAATCGAGGCTTTATTCAAAGCCGACGTCGCTAAGAAGCGAGCTGCCGAAGATAGACGATCGCAGATAGAGAGAGATCGCGATTAGGGCCTCTTGGGAAGCGACATAGCGCTTTCGGCCGGGCCTATAAGGCTTTTGCTGAGATAATGGAGAAGTTGGCCGGTCTGACTCCGAGATTCGATTTCCGGGGATACTCGGTCGCCTACCCTTATCAGCTTCCCAAACGGTCGCAGTACCGGGTTGCGCAGCGATCTTTGTGGTCGCTTGGCCAAATCCAGAGTTCAACGACCAGGAAAGATCTGGCCGTCTGGAGGACGAGGTTCCATGTTCCTTCAGATGTGGACATGTTCGCGCAGGTGGAGAATGAGCGAGCCGATCAGCCTCCGATGGGTATGGTCGCCGTGAATGAGGCGATTATGGAGGCCGGGCTGCGCTTCCCTCTATCTTTTGCTGTCTCCCACCTGCTGGACGCTTGGAACGTGGCGCCACTTAAGTTGACGCCGAACACTTGGCTCCAAATTATCTGCACTCTCACTCTTTTCGGCGGTCACCGCCTGTACCGCCTCCCATCGCCGTTGGAGATGAACCATTTGTTCAAGCTGACGGCTCAGAAAGGGTCGGTCGGCGGTTACCGTATTCAGGGCCGATCTGGTCGGGTAATCCATGGAGTCCCCAATAAGGCGCGGGGCGATCCGATGAAGTGGTTCTGGGTCGCCGGCAAGTGGAGGGCTTCCGCGAGCGACAATCCTTCGGGCGAGCTGGAGATCCCTACTGAGTTTCGGGAGAGGAATCCCGGTAAGGGTTTAGATTCTCCCTTCGTTCGGATGCGTTTTGGATTGATCTAATTTGATCTCGGTTTTGCAGGTTTTCATATTCCGGCGGTCGATGAGCTGCCTTTTGACTTCCTGGTTGTCTGGGAGCGGATACGGAGCTTGTCGGATGACGATCTTGACGCTAGCCGGATCAATAAGGAGAGTCGTTGGTTGTCGGCTCGGCTATTCTGCTTCCCAAGACATCTCTCGGTACCAGGTATGAGTTTCTGCGACCTTCACTTTCTAGGCGATCGCCTTACTTGAGGAATTATATCTAACTGTTGATCGATCGTCTTAACTGCAGAGGTTCGCTTTCCTCGCTTTTTGGAGCCCCCGCCGGAGATCGCCATGTCGAATCCTGGAGTTCTAGGTCGTCTCCGCCACAAGAGGTCGTCTCGGGCCCCACCTGTTGTGCTGCCAATTGTTCCGGAGGTGGAGCCTCGCGTGGAGCCGATCGTGGCTGAGGAGGGAGAGGGGCTTCGAACGAATCACAAAAGGCCGAGGCCGGAAGAAACTCCGGTTCCTGCCCCCGCCAATGAGGTGCCGATCGCCGCGCCTCCGATCACCGTTCTCGCTCCGGAGAATGAGCCGCCCTCTGCGGCTTTTATGCGAGAGATGGCGATCGCTGACGCTGAGACTCCTCGAGGGAAACCGTATTTCGGTCGCGACCCCGAGAGGGCTGAGAGGTAGATTGCATTTTTGTGTTGAAACTTGCATTTGCGTAGGAGTTGTGTTAACTTTGTTGTTTTGATGTAGGATCCGTCGCACAGATCCATCTTGCCCGCCGATGGTGTTGGATTTCTTAGCCAGCCGATCTCCTCGCCAGTCCTGTGACATCCCTCAATACGTCAGCAAGGCCGCTTCTGCTCTACCGAAGGCCTGGACGACCGATCTAGATGCGATCGCTCGTCAGCGATCGGGGAGTACGATGGAGGCTGTTCTCGCCCTTTCTCTCCAGACGGCGACCATGGCTGTCCAGGCTGCTCAGGAGTTTGAAGGGCGACCTTCCACTATTCGCCTGCAGGCGGATCTCGAGGCGGCTCGGAAAGAGAACGCCGAGTTCGCCGATAAGATCGTGGCGATGGAGAAGGACTCTTCGGAGGCAGCCAAGCGGGCGAGCCATGAGCTTGAGCTGGCGAGGAAGGAAACCGAGTTGTCTCGTTTGGCGGTTGACCGATTTCGGGACCAGATGCTGAATGCCGTCCGGGCGCAGAAGGTTGCTGAAGAGGAGGCCGATCGTCAGAAGGTGACGATTGCTCAGTTGACTAGCGAAATGTGGAGTCGAGGGAGAAGGTAGCTGCAAGGGAGGCCGAGCTCCAAGGGTCGCAACAGGCGATGGCGGAGCTGAAAAGAGAGGTAGAGGCGACCAAGGCTGATCCCTTTCAAAACTTGGAGTTTGTCAGCGAGTTCGCCTATTATATGGCGTTCGCCGACTCGATCCGAGCAGCTAAGAAGGGAGGTTTGGAGGTCGGGCCTCTTGCTGAGAACTTCAAGGCGTATGCGTTGGAGCATCCTCTCCATTTAGCTTTCTCCTTGCCGATCTTGGATCTTGCGGACATCGGCGTGGATTTGAGCTGGTATCCGACTCCGGCCAATCTTGCTCAACCCTGACGCTCAGGAAGATGAGGGGACCGCACCGGATGCTGATGGCGAAGGCCAGACAGGGGCCTGAGGCACTTCATTTTTGATGTTTTAGCTTATTTCCTTGTAATTCGTAGCTTTCTTTTGTAGCATTTAGGCCTTCGGGCGACCATGTACTCTAATCTTTTCAAGTAATGAAATGAACGTTTGAATTTCTGACTTATCACTTGAATGATTGTTATTTTTGAGTCTTTGTTTGACTTTGTACAAATGTGTGAGGAGAGATCGTTGCGAGGGTAGTTTCAAATGAATTGATAAACTCGTAAAGATAACTTTTACAACAAATTCGATCACTGCTCAACATCTGAAAATTGACGACCTCCGTATGTGGTTGAATAGGGACGATCGTCGTATAGGTAGTCCGCACTCTTCCCCCTTGTTTTTATTCACTTAGTGGAAGTAAGAGGATGAAAATAATTCGTTGAGTGAGCGGTCTTCAACTTTGTCGAATCCTCGAGGACGGTCCTCCGTCTTGAGGAACCGTGCACGATCGCGGAGTTCGATGGACCGACTCCCTGATCATGTCTTGATGCGCGAATACATTGAGTGTCTCGTGACTCACTTTATTATGAGGGTCCTCTGTTAGGCTGCGCCTCGCCTCGTATTTAAACGAAGGGCGTGCGGTCTCGGTCTAGAGGAGTCCTTGCGCGGGGTAGCGTCGGATGATTCAACTCCACGCCCACGGCTTGTTTAGCTCTGCTTCCACCTCGGGTCGCCATGACGATGGCGACCCTCGACGGTGTACATTGAGATGGGGGTAGTGATGTGTCGCATTGTCCGGGTTCACCACGTTAAATGATGAACCTTTGAGGGCGAGCGATCGTGTCCACTGATTAATTTTGGAGGGCCCTCAGACTATGCCGACCTCGTATTTAAACGAAGGGCGGGCAATCTTGGCCCAAAGGGACCTTGTATGGCCTAAGCAGTCGGTTCCATCGACCACCAGGACCATGGCTGCACTCTTCCACCTTGGATCGTCATGTAGATGCCGACCTTCGACGGTGTACGTTGTGCGGGGGAGGCGATCTCGTGCCTTAGTCCATCATGTTGAATGGTGAACTGTGCCCAAAGGGACCTTTCATGGCCTAAGCAGTCGGTTCCATCGACCACCAGGACCATGGCTGCACTCTTCCACCTTGGATCGTCATGTAGATGCCGACCTTCGACGGTGTACGTTGTGCGGGGGAGGCGATCTCGTGCCTTAGTCCATCATGTTGAATGGTGAACTCTAGATGGCGAGCGAGTCCTCCAGTTTCTTAAATAAGGAGGGAGATCGGGGAGACTTCCGAGGTCCCCTTCTCTTGATTGAAGCATGTAGAGACGGTCGCCGAGGTTGATCCAGGGGTCGGATCGTATGAGCTTCCTAACCTGTTTTTTTGTTCGACTCGGACGATCGTGTAGAGATCGGTAGGGGCTTCGGCTAAGCCAATAAGCTGTCCAACTTGCCCTCCTCGAACAATCTCCAGAGCTGTTTGAGGAGGTCACGGCATTGGTTGGTGCTGTGGCCGGGACTCTTATGGTAGGCACAATATTGATTGTTGTCCAGGTGACCGTGGTCCCTTATCGCTTTTGGCTTTTTGAGCTTTTCGTGCCCCTTGATGGCATAGAAAATATGTGCCGGAGTTCGGTTGAACGTATGGAGGAGATGGGCTTCCATGTCCTCGAAGGCCTTGCGATCTCCAGGTGGCTTGGCGATCGCCTTCTTTACTTTGGCGATCACTATCTTCTGGACAGGAGGTGGCGTTTCCTCGCCTAGGTGGAGGGTGAGCAGCCTTTGCCTGGCCAGAAAGTTGGCAGCTTTAGCGCGGAAGATCGCGTAAGTTGGGGGAATATCCTTGGTGATATGTCTAAACATGGGAGAGTGACCATAAAATCCCCCCATGACCGAAAAGAGAGCGAGCTCGTCACTGACGGGTTCGCCGGTGAGGATGATTTCGTCTACTCGGTCAATGTAATCTGCATCGGTTTCGTCTTTCCCCTGCCTGATTTTCATCACACGGTGGGGGCCTTCTGGTCTGGCGACCTTGTTGGCGAAGTATGACGTGAAGTCATTCGCCAGTTTCTTAAAGGAGGTGATTGATCGTGGTGGTAGTGAGGCGTACCACCTATGGGCCAGCTCGCCCAATGTTAACGGGAAGATCCGGCACTTGGTTGCATCAGATGCCCCACACCCAGTCATGTAGATTCGGAATTTACTCAGGTGAGTTTCGGGGTCCGATCTCCCCTCATACAGAGGTGTTTTGGGAGGAGCGATCGTTGGTTGTATGGGGGCAAGCTCGATGTGGACCGCGAGTGGCTCGGTCGGCCCGGTGATCTTTTTGCTGGCGCTTGCCCCAGTGTCCAAGAGTGCTTTCATCTCGTCGAGCTGGCGTTGTATAGCGGCCATCGCCGTGGTCTGGCTGCTTGCGGCTCGGCGCTCGGAGCGGGATCCGAGGTGATTGAGTACTGATCCCCTGGCGATCGGGGCGGGAGTCAGATGGCTGACCTGCGTTCGGCTGTAAGTTGGATAGGCCGAACTTCTGGCGACGGATTCGGACCCCGTCTCCTCGTGGTTGGAAACAGAATGCCCCGGTCGCCAGGATGGGTCGCGCCCCAAGCGATTGAATACGGATCCGTCCGGTCGTGTGAGAGCCCTTTCTCGTGGATTGGGGCTTTCTGACGATCGCTCGTCCAGTGGCCCGTTGAATTTCTGTTTTCCCATGCGGCGGATGATCGAGGGAGTTATTGTGGGCGACGCGCATACTCTCCGTCGCTCCTCTAGGATGGCCATAGCCTCCTCGATCTGTTCCTCGGTTTGGAACTGGTCGAGTGAGAGGTTGGGGCCATCTCTCAGGTGCGAGATCGAGAGTCTCGCGTTGCCGCGGCTTCCCCCGGTCGTCGGCTGGGGTTCGGATTGAGCCGGGATATGGTGTCCGGCGGTTCGGAGAGTGGCTTTCTTCGATGTACCGGCGGATGTCATGATTCTGAGGGTTTTCTCTGAAGCGCAGTGAGTGTCACTTCAAGTATATGCCCCGAGAATAGTGAGTGTTCTTCGGAACGGTTGGAGTAAAAATTTGAGGGTTAGATGCCCTTCTTCTAGCGCCAATTGTTGCTACCCAAAATATTATCTGGAGATAGATATTGCTGGAATGGATGGATAGCAAACAAATGCGAGAACACTTCCGTGAGAAAGATAAATAACACAAGATTTGCCGGGGTTGTTAGTCCCGGGCTTGAATGCTCTCGCGAGATATTATTAATACTAATATTCGGGGATACAAGTACTAATGTAAGAATACAGTTACAATGAGTGTAAAGATTCTTGTTATCTTAGCTAGTGAGCGTGTAGATTGCCGGAAGAACCAGATTTGATGCTCTGTGAGTTCTTGTAACAAAAGAGATGAACAGTCGCGGCGGTGAGAGATCGACAGTCTCTCACGGCGAGTATTAGCTGGATGCTTGAGCTCTTAGGCTTATGAATCTCTTGGAATCTGTCTTGTGGAGACTTCCTGCCTCTGCCGATCGTCTTCTGGGTGAGAGGTTCGGAGAGAGAAATCCTGAGATGGATTCCGGCGAGAAAGCCTGGAGCTTGATGATATGTTTGTTCTTCTGTATTTCCGTGAATGAATTCGGAATGTAAGTGAATGAGTTGGGCTCTAATTCAGAACCTTTTTCCAGTAGGAGGAGGCTCTCTATTTATAGGACTTTTGATATGCCGGGCGATCGCCTTTACTGTATTATAATAATCGGGCGATCGCCTTTCAGCACATGGGCTTGTTCCCTTAAAGTCCGCGGCTGCTGCTGGCAGCCAGCTGTATGGTCCAATGGGGAGCCTGCACGCGTCCTGAGTTGCTGTCACGGGCGGTCCCACTGACAACTTTCGGCGGACCTGTCGGTAGGTGAGGTAGGTGACAGGCTGTGGTCAAAGGTCTTGTCTGTCAGCGCCTTTTGTGGATCTGCACGTGGGTGCTGTTCTGAGATCCAGTCTTCGACGACTTTGACGGGCGATCATCTCTGTTCGGGCGTAGGCCGATTGTCCTTAGCCGGACACTAGAGTCGATCGCCAGGCGATCGCCTTGGGAGTCGATCGCTAGGTACCTGATGGTGGTCTGGTATCTTCGATTAGGCGAGCTAGCCATAGTTTGACTGGTGTTGACTTGGTCGCTCGGCCTTATAGTCGATCGCCTGTCGGGATGAATAAATCTTGACACAACACATGCTCTCACTTAAATTTACTAGGAGTAATTATGACAATTGTTTGTATTTCAATAATGATTCCAAAAATCATATTTTCTTGCTCATCTATGTTGATGATATGATCTTGGTGAGTCTGTGTTTGAAAATTATGGATAATGTCATATAACTGGCTCGGTTATGTATTTAATGATTAGCATAAGACCTTATATAGCATATGATGTAAGTTGTCTTAGCAGATAAATGGCTAATCTAGGGCTCTATCACTGGCAAGCCGTAAAATGGCTACTGAGGTACTTGAACGGATCGACGAGGTGTGGACTAAAATTCTCTAGACACCTTCAAGGTGTAAACATGTAGGATATTTTGATTCTAATTGTGCTGGATATTGTGATAATCATAAGTCCAAATTGCAGCCCCTTTCATTGGTGTCGTCCGATCTTCTTGGGTTGATATTGGCCCTGGATTTTGATCTATTTAATGAGGCAGCCAGGGCTGCTACCTCATTTCACCCGTCCGCCTCACCCTCTCTGTGTTCTCTCTCTCTCTCTCAGATGTCTTCCTCACCCGTTGCTGTAATACCCGAGAATTCTGTTTCTGGTTATTTTGAATTACTTGTCCGTTGTGCCAGTTATTTTGTTTCGTTGATGATTATTTGGGATTCTTCTTGTGTTGTGTACGGTATGATGTACCATGCTGTGGTATTCGTCGGGTATGACTTCTTATTGTGTAAGTCGTGCAGATCGTGTGTATGCATGTGTGACATGACATATTGTATTCCGTTGTCGTTTTGTCTCTTTGAGGACGTTGCGAACTCTTATTGTCGTTCCCTTTCGAGTTGGTTATGTTCTGGGTGCTTTCGGGGTCGTGTCGTGCTCGATGTTAACCTTTGATTCTAGCACACGAGCATTTGATTGTGTGTGGCGCTCGTGCGCAACCGATGCTCGGCAGTGGACTCCAGGGATGCACGAGCAGGACACACGAGCGGCTGCTCATGCGCGATGCTCGTGCATGTTGGTCAGAAGTCGGGCAGTGGCTTAGCACACGACCAAATGCACGAGCACTTGGTCGTGCATCCCTGATGTATATAAGGGGACATTCGCGTTTTTCAGCGTCATTTTCTTTTCTCCTTCTTTCTTCTCCGAGGGTTAGGCGACATGGGGCATATGGAAGCTTAGATTTTGATCGTATATCATAATCCAATTATGTTTTTGTGATCCTAGCATCAAGTTAACAACATCTCATCAACTTTCACCATCCGAATCAAGGTAAAATTCGTTCGAACCCCAGTTCTTTATATTTTGGGGTTTTTGCTAAGTTCTTCAATTCTAATTCGTTTTGGCTTCGATTTCTACTGGATTATGACGTTGTAATCCTTGAACCTTGTGTTCCTTGAAGTCTATGGATTTTGTTTCGAGTTTTCAACCGTTAATTGGAGTGTGAACAACTTTGTCTTCGTAGTGTTCGATAGTGTGTCCCTAAGAGTAGAATTTAAAGGAAATCCTTCTGTTTCCATAGTATTGTGCTTGATAGGGTTTTTTGTTGTGTTAGGATTGAATCGTTGAAGAAGTTCGGACCGTACGTCCTTCCATTCATTGTTTATTGTGTCGTTTCAACCGAGGCAAGTACTTTGACTGCGTTTATTGTACTCCGTGTGAATATGAGAAAAATGTGATTTTGTGAAAATGGTAATTTCATAAAATGTAATTTGTTCCATGTGGTTACTGAGTGTGTGCGATCCGAGTAAAACCAACGAGGGTCCCCTGAGATCCGTTAGACTGCGAGTATCTGCGGATCACTCGGCTGGGTTGTACAACCAGAGAGGTCCTGACGAGGACTCCTGGGGTGTGTATCTCGCGTGAGGCGCAGGGCCAGTACAGCACGGGAGGTTGTTTTGTGATGTTGATTGTGGTATTGTATTCCAGAATATATGTGATGGCACTGTGATTTCTTTTGTTTATTCACTTGTTATACATATTCTGGAATCGTTTTACTTGCATCGCCTTTTTGCTGACCCCTTCGGGGGTGGATATACTTGTTGTGTATTCAGGTACAGGTCCAGTAGGCGAGCCAGCACAGGGCAGACATGAGCTTGGTGGACAGCATTGATATCATACCTTATGTTGAGTATGTGGTCGTCATGTCGTGGCCAGTGTTGTGTATTGGTTTTGTACTCGCGCGGGTACTGTCATGTGATGTATATCATGTTGTTGTTGATTGTTGATGATGTTGTTGTATCAGCTGTGAGCTGTTGTATCATTTGTGATCCTATAGGATGATGTATTGTTTGGTTTTGTAATGTATGTCGTGTTGAAGTCAGTTTTGTTTTAAGAAAGTGAATGTCATGGTTTTGTTAATTTTTAATGAGTTCTATATTGGTCTAAGCCTGGTAGGTTCTCCTAAAAGAATTTATGGCGATGTAATATTGATAAGTGGTAATTTTACCACATTTTTCTAGTATTTTATACTAGGTTTTTATCTCGTGTCGTGATTAATGTGCTCGTATTTGGCTTATTTATGATTAGTCGAGCCGTATTACGCGTTTGGGTTGGTTTTAGTGTGTTTGCAGGTTTTTAGAGCCAAAAGGACCCAAAACGAGACAAAGGACCGAGAGTCGAGTCAAACGGACGAAGAAACGGATTTTTTGCGAAAGACAGACGAACCTATCGGCCGATAGGCCCGTCCGAAAGGAGTTGCTGCCCTATCAAGTGAAGAGATCGACGAACCAACTATCGGCCAGCCTATCGGCCGATAGGCCAGGCCGATATCTTTGCCAATGACTCTCGTGTTTTGACGAAATATGACTCTTTTGGATAGTTTTTGTTTCCTAGATTAGGGCTAATCGGGATTGTAACCCCCTTAGGCTATATAAACCTCCTTTTAGACCTAGTTTTATTCTGCTTTATAATCTTTCACTATCTATCATCAGCCCTTTTCATCTATTATTATCTTTAGCATATTTTTACATCTTTTTAGCAAGATTTATTCCTTTGATGCAAGAACTTTTTGGAGGAGAATTATTATTGTTGTAATCCGTAAGGGTTGTAATCTCTCTTTCCTTATTAATAATATGCATTCTTCATCAATTTCTTGTTTAATTTCAATTATGTCTGGCTAATTCATTGATTGATTCTAGGGTTAGTAATTTTAATTGATGATCACATGATATTCCTTTGATTACCTTTTGACCTTTCGTCCTAGGCTTGTGTTCAAGATGTGTTAAATCTCATGCTAGATTAAAGGGCCCTTAATCGATGCATGTTAGCTAATTAATTTTGTCCGGAAGGAGTAATTGATTAGTGGAAATACTTGATGCACAATATGATTTTATCTTGAGACCTAGTGGAGAAAGATAAATCATAGATAAATAAGTTGGCGCTTTTTAAGTGATTTAAATTCTTTGAGCCCTGGCGGGGAAAAGGGTTTAAATTAACTATCTTTCTAGGTTGCCTTGATCGGAATTCTAGATTGGCTGAGTGATTATTTCTAAGATTGAATTAAAATTTGGGGAAAAGGAATCAAGTGAATGGATTGTGTGAGCTCAATTAGATGATACTACCCTAGGATCAATTACCTTTCTTCTTGCTAGATTTTATCTTGCTAATTTGTTTATTGCTTGATTTAGTTAATTCATCTTTTATTTAATTTTTGTTTTTCGATTTTTAAAGTTAGATAATTAGAATCGAAACAAACTTTCGGATTCCTAAATAGCAGTCAAATTTTGAGTAGAGTTACTTCCTTTATTTTCGACACATCAATTCCCTTGGGTTCGACACCTTGGAAATACTCCGAGGTTTTACAAATTTTAAAATTGATCGGATTTGAAAACCTTACTACGCGAATATCAGCGATCAATTTTAGACGAGATTGCCGGGGAATTGATAGAAAACTTAAGGGGATAATTCGAAAAAGAAGAGATTGTTACTTTAGGTTGTTTACTATTATTATTAATTTTCGATCTCGTTTCCTCACATCTTGTTTTCTCTTCTTTGTAGGCAGTACATGATCACAATATCCCAAGGAAAGGACTTATTTCCTTTGGATCCGGAAATCGAGAAGTCTTTGAGGAGGAAGAGCAAGAAGCGAGAACCGAGACTATTTCTATACCTTTCGTTGATACCATGGCCGGCATTGTTGACCCACCACGAGAACTCGCTCGTCCCGAGAAAATCCCTTTGAATGCCCGCTTTCGACCTAAGCTGGACGATTATCAAGAAGGAGGTTGGGGAAAGATTGATGCCAACAACTTCGAGCTCAAGCCGTCCCTCATCGCTACGGTGAAGTCTCAAACATACGGAGGAGGAGTTAATGAAGATCCAAACGCTCACCTTGAGTCGTTTTTGGACATATGTGCCACCATCAAGCAAAATGGAGTGCCTCCGGATGTCATTAAGCTCCGCCTATTCCGGTTCTCTTTAGAAGATGATGCGCTAGATTGGTACAAGAGCCTAGATCGGAAGGAAATTGGTACTTGGAGAGAGATGACCCGGTTGTTCTTAGCACAGTTCTATCCTCCCTCGAAGGTGCAAAAACAAATCAACGATATCTTGCAATTCGAGCAATATGAGGATGAATACTTATACGAGGCATGGATCCGATTTAAGAAGCTACTTCGCAAATGCCCACAGCATGGAATTGACAAGGAGGAAATCTATATTCGGTTTTATCGGGGTTTGACGAGGAAGGCTAGAAGAGAGTTGGACTATTCATCGAAAGGGGGATTTCTTGCTAACGATTATGAAGAGGCCAAGAATCTCATCGAGCTAGCAGTCAACAATGATTACGAGGAGGTGACCGATAGGAAGATGACGAGAAGAAAGGTTCCATCCGGTGACGAGGACGCCTACGGTGTTTTAAAGGCGAAATTTGAAAAACAACAAAAAGAACTTGAGATGCTAAAAAAGAATACTTTGGGAGTCAATTCAGTTTTTGAAGAGCTAAACGAGCCTATTGCAGTTAAGGAGGATGTAAATTACGTGCAAGGAGGAAACTTCCGGCAAGGGGGAAATATGGGGAACTATTATCCGAACAATCGAAACCACCCTAATTTCTCCTATGCCAACCCGAACAATGCTCTTCAGCCACCACCGGGATTTAACGTGAAAAACGGGGTTATTCAAGAGCCGATTGCTAAGACACCTATGGAAGAGATGTTGGAACGATTGGAGGCGAGTCAAAAAGATTTTATTTATAAAGTAGACAAGAGGTTCGGGGCTCTCGAGCATAGTGTGACATCTATTGGAAACTCAGTGATAGCCTTGACAAAGCAGATGTCGATGGTGGAGACCCAAATGAGTTAAATGGCGAACGCCCAAGCCGGATTTCATAAGCCGGGCCATTTTCCGAGCAGCACCGAGACCAACCCGAAGACGCAACAATGCAACGCAATCGAGCTTCGGAGTGGGACAAGGTACAGTAATCATGGGGCTGAAGTTGAGAAACCTGGAAACGATGATGTACTAGAAACGGGAGCAGAGAACGTGAAGGAAGATGAAATGCAGCAGGCCCATCGGCCAAGACTATCGGCCGATAGGCCCAACCGATACCCAGACAGAATGCCGGCAGTTAAGCCTATCGACCCCCCTATCGGCCGAAAGGCTCCTGGAAGTTCGAATGTGAATGATTTTGAGGTGAAAGCTCCATTTCCACAGCGATTGGCCAAGTCGAGATATGATGAAAAACTTCAACAATTTATCCACATGTTTCAAAAGGTGAATATCAACATTCCACTTCTAGACGCTTTGAGAGACATGCCGGGGTACGTCAAATTCTTGAAAGACGCTGTGGCAAGCAAGAGGAAGTTGGGGAAGTTTGAAACAATAAATTTGACATAGGAGTGTAGCGCTATCATTCAAAACAAGCTTCCGCTCAAGCAGAAGGATCCGGGACGTTTTACTTTGACATGCATGATTGGCGACCAAACGTTCCGTAATGGGTTGTGTGATCTCGGGGCAAGCATCAATCTTATGCCTCTATCCATCTTTAAGAAGTTGAAGATTGGGGAGATGAAGCCGACTACCATTTCTCTACTCATGGCGGACCGGTCGATCGCTTATCCGAGGGGAATTGTGGAGGATGTGCTCGTTAGAGTCCAACACTTAGTCTTCCCGGCCGATTTCGTAGTTCTTGACATGCCCGAGGACGAGAATCAACCATTGATCTTTGGGAGACCGTTTCTAGCGACGGGGAGAGCACTTATAGACGTCCAAGAGGGTGATCTTACTTTCCGGGTTAATGATCAAAATCTGAAAATTTCCATCTATGACGCGATGAAGAAGCCCGATGATGCACCCGAGGAATGTTATGAAATTGAGTCTATTATGCCACCCCCGACCGACTTGTTGGAGCATTGCATTTCACACTCCATTTACTCACATTCTGATGTTGCTGAAATTTCCGAGGATTTGCCAGAGTATGTTCGAATGTTGGAGGCGAACGAGAGTCGGTCTAATGAGAGGAACGTATGCTATCTTGATATCAACAAACCCGTTCAAGGGGGAGTTGTCGCTGAAGACCCGGACTGAATGAGGTACCGTCTAGCTAAAGACGTTAAACGTAGCACTTGTTGGGAGGTAACCCAACGTATGTATATTAGTTCGTTTTATTCTTTTATTTTCGATTTTTCGTTTGCGTGATTTTTGTAGTTTCTAGTTTCGTAGTAGCTTTGTTAGTTTTGTTAAGTTCTAATCCATGCACGCCGAGTTTTGAATACTTGCAGGTCTGTAATCGCCATATCCAAGCAAAAACGGGACCAAGTACGAAATAGAACGAGTTGAAAAATTTTTGGGACAGAAGATCCTATCGGGCGAGCCTGTCGGCCGATAGGCCCGGCCGATAGGCTGAAAAAAAAAAAAAAAAAATTACATGTTGAAAGCAGTGGTCGATAGGGTCTGCCTAACGACCGATAGTCCCACCCGATATGAGGTACGTAAGAGACAGAAGTTCCTATCGGTCCAGCCTATCGGCCGATAGGCCTGGCCGATAGGACATACCCGACCCAGTATCCACTCCGAGCTCGCCGACAAACCCGCCATTTCCGCCACAGTGATCAGGTACTCCGTTAACAAAGCCACTCCTTTCTCTTTTCAAACTTATTCCTCCTTTAGGATGCGAAATAAGTTTGGGGGGGGGGGGGGGGGAAGAGTGCGGCTTTGTTAATTTCTTTACGTGTGAGTACCTTGTTTGCCTTGTATCATTATTTGCTTGTGTTGGTACCCGTTGTTTTTATTTGTGCTTATCATATTGGTGTTGCGTGGATTTAGCTTCTTGTTGCTTAGTTTTTTTTAGATTTTTATGTTCATTTTCGTTTGGTGTGTTTGCTAGTTTCTATTTTTTTAGGTCGTAGTAGTTTTTTTTTTTTTTTTTTTTAGATTTCGTGTTTGCTTTTATTTGCTTTTCGTTGTTTGTTTTAGATAGCCTTCCTTGTCTTAGTTTTTCTTTATTCGTGAATTTTTCGTGCTTCTATTTGTGTGATACCGATGTTACGACACTGTTTTTCTGTCTGAAGAAACAGTCGAGTTTTAGTCGAATTGTAGTCAGTAATTTCTGTTTTGCATAGTATTCATTTAGGTCCAAAATTTTTCGTGATTGTAGAGGTCTTGGCAAGATAAGAGACGAGACATACTTGTTTTAAAATCACCGCCAATACGTTTGGTTACATCTTCCGGATAGTGAGTCGTACTGTTTCGTCAGTCGTGTTGGCACTTAGATTGAGTTTAGAGTCGGTCAGTTTTTCCCAAAAGTCGAGATAATGTTGTTCTATGAAGGGAAGTCTAGTAACCGGGGGTATTCGTGTGACCCGTTGTTTACCCTCGCGTAAAACGACGACTCTGATTAGACTAGTGATTTAGATATTTCACATGTGCCAATGATAGGGAACTTAGTAACCGGGGGTATTCGCGTGACCCGCTGTTTACTCTCGCGTAAAACGGCGACCTTGATTCGGACATGCGGAAATTATATATTCGAGTTGTTTCTCCGCTGTAGACGGGAACTTAGTAACTAGAAGCATCCATGTGCCCCATGAGTGTCTTTTACGTCAAACGGTTTCCTAATACATGAGAATGGAAGTTCCACCCTAGGATTACCCCGACGAAACATCCCGTGATCCTAACCTAGTGGTCAACTCGAATCAAATTATTGAACATATATATAAGAGAATACTGTCCGAGGGTTAATTGTTATGAAACTCGTGAAAATTGTGCCACTAGACTGTGTAACGGGACGAACTAGCTTGTTTATTTTAGCCTTTCATATTGACGGTCGATTTGACTCACGTTTTGTTAATCTTTGAGCTGGATTTTCTTCATGAACGAATGATTAGGACTGAACTTGACTACTTTGCGGAATCATTATTCTGAGTGCAGCTCGCTTTTACGACACTCGAATTATTTAGAGAGAATTACAGGATAGTATTGATTAGGTTGAACACTATGAGTTGCACGATAATTCGCGACTTTCTTTTTCTTTTCTTTTTATTGTTCGGGACGAACAAGGCTTAAGTTTGGGGGGGTTTGATAAGTGGTAATTTTACCACATTTTTCTAGGATTTTATACTAGGTTTTTATCTCGTGTCGTGATTAATGTGCTCGTATTTGGCTTATTTATGATTAGTCGAGCCGTATTATGCGTTTGGGTTGGTTTTAGTGTGTTTGCAGGTTTTTAGAACCAAAAGGACCCAAAACGAGACAAAGGACCGAGAGTCGAGTCAAACGGACGAAGAAACGGATTTTTTGCGAAAGACAGACGAACCTATCGGCCAGCCTATCGGCCGATAGGCCCGTCCGAAAGGAGTTGCTGCCCTATCAAGTGAAGAGATCGACGAACCAACTATCGGCCAGCCTATCGGCCGATAGGCCAGGCCGATATGCTGCCCAGCGGACTCTCGTGTTTTGACGAAATATGACTCTTTTAGATAGTTTTTGTTTCCTAGATTAGGGATAATCGGGATTGTAACCCCCTTAGGCTATATAAACCTCCTTTTAGACCTAGTTTTATTCTGCTTTATAATCTTTCACTATCTATCATCAGCCCTTTTCATCCTTTATTATCTTTAGCAGATTTTTACATCTTTTTAGCAAGATTTATTCCTTTGATGCAAGAACTTTTTGGAGGAGAATTATTATTGTTTTTCAGAGATTGAAGACTCGGAGTTCATCCGTAAGGGTTGTAATCTCTCTTTCCTTATTAATAATATGCATTCTTCATCAATTTCTTGTTTAATTTCAATTATGTCTGGCTAATTCATTGATTGATTCTAGGGTTAGTAATTTTAATTGATGATCACATGATATTCCTTTGATTACCTTTTGACCTTTCGTCCTAGGCTTGTGTTCAAGATGTGTTAAATCTCATGCTAGATTAAAGGGCCCTTAATCGATGCATGTTAGCTAATTAATTTTGTCCGGAAGGAGTAATTGGTTAGTGGAAATACTTGATGCACAATATGATTTTATCTTGAGACCTAGCGGAGAAAGATAAATCATAGATAAATAAGTTGGCGCTTTTTAAGTGATTTAAATTCTTTGAGCCCTGGCGGGGAAAAGGGTTTAAATTAACTATCTTTCTAGGTTGCCTTGATCGGAATTCTAGATTGGCTGAGTGATTATTTCTAGGATTGAATTAAAATTTGGGAAAAAGGAATCAAGTGAATGGATTGTGTGAGCTCAATTAGATGATACTACCCTAGGATCAATTACCTTTAGACTTGTGATTTTATCTTGCTAATTTGTTTATTGCTTGATTTAGTTAATTCATCTTTTATTTAATTTTTGTTTTTCGATTTTTAAAGTTAGATAATTAGAATCGAAACAAACTTTCGGATTCCTAAATAGCAGTCAAATTTTGAGTAGAGTTACTTCCTTTATTTTCGACACATCAATTCCCTTGGGTTCGACACCTTGGAAATACTCCGAGGTTTTACAAATTTTAAAATTGATCGGATTTGAAAACCTTACTACGCGAATATCAGCGATCAATTTTTGGCGCCGTTGCCGGGGAATTGATAGAAAACTTAAGGGGATAATTCGAAAAAGAAGAGATTGTTACTTTAGGTTGTTTACTATTATTATTAATTTTCGATCTCGTTTCCTCACATCTTGTTTTCTCTTCTTTGTAGGCAGTGCATGATCACAAGATCCCAAGGAAAGGACTTATTTCCTTTGGATCCGGAAATCGAGAAGTCTTTGAGGAGGAAGAAGCAAGAAGCGAGAACCGAGACTATTTCTATACCTTTCGTTGATACCATGGCCGGCATTGTTGACCCACCACGAGAACTCGCTCGTCCCGAGAAAATCCCTTTGAATGCCCGCTTTCGACCTAAGCTGGACGATTATCAAGAAGGAGGTTGGGGAAAGATTGATGCCAACAACTCAGAACTTCAATACATCTTGTTTCTTGGCCCATTGTTGTTGATTAACATCAACAAATCTCCTCTTTACCATCTAGATCGAAAGTATAATCCTCAGAACCCTAGTTTTGATAAATTTGGGGGTATGTCTTGATTTCGTGAGTTTAATCTGAAATCGTTGATTCCTTTGTTGTTATCTAGTCATGTTGGTCATAACCCATTATTTAGAATTTCGTTTTCATGATTTCATCGGGTCGATTCACGTTCTTGACCGTTTGGGGGAAACCCTTGAACTTTCGTCGTTTGATCATTTAATTCAACGACTTTAGGACGTGCCATGGAACTCGTTTTCATTGTTGTTATTGTTGTTCGTAGTTTATTGTCGCGGGTTAACGTTCGGTGGAGTCAGCGGGTTCGTGGTCGGTTCGTGCCAACCTAATTCGGTCGATTCTCCGCGTTGTTCTTATTCGAGGCAAGTACCTTGTCCATACAATTCTTGTTTTGTGAATATGATAATTGGTGATTGTCTTTATATGTTTGTTTGATTGTTTGAAACGAGTTTTCAAAAGATTCGGCTAGCCTCGTTAAGGGCTCACTTTCAAACGCGTGTGTTTTGTAAATTGTGTGGGTTGTAAGTGACTATGTGAATCCTATGGATATGTTTGGTGTTGATAATGCACTTGGTATTTGCGTGTGGACGTCTATTGTTTCATTTCGGTGCATTGTGATTTGGCGTGGTGTTTTGTGTAATACCCGGTTGTAATTCATTCATTTTCATTCAGTAATTATCAGTCTGTAATTGTCACTCAGTGTATTTTCACTCAATTATAATCATTCATCAATCATGTTCATTCATCGTGTTCACCGTTCGGAAAAACTTCGAGTTGTATATCGTTATTGTTCATTGTTTCAACTTTCCTCATATGAGTTCGACTTTGTTAGATCACCATTAATTTTTGGTAACTCCAAAAATTCTAAATCTTTGCAATATTATAGAGCATCGAGTCAGCTTTCCAATGGTTCAAACGGTGAGTCAATCGGAGTCCGTACGAGAGAGTTATGGTCGTTTTAGCTCACCCGCTCATTTTTCAGCTTTTGGCCGATCACTGCCGACCGAACTCGGTCGTGTCGTCCGACACGGCCCGTGCCGTACTCGTCCGGAAATGCCGAAGTCTCTGCCCACAGGAATCGACCGTGTCGTCTGGCACGGCCGAGTCGAACTCTTCCGGATAAGCCAGAACCGACTGCCCAGACGCCCGACCGTGTTCCAGGACACGGTCGAGTCATGCCGAGTCGCTGTCGGACGGGTCACTATCGGAAGGCCCTCCGCGCCGCGACCGTGTCAAGCAGGACACGGTCGAGTCCCTGTCGGCCAGTTGCGCGCCACGACCGTGCCGATCGGCACGGGCCGTGTCCGACAGGGCAGTCAACCCCTATAAATTCGTTTTTTGAGCATTTCAGCTCATTCCTTCCATTTTTTCCACCTTTATACGAGAGAGAGAGGCTTGAGGGAGAAAATTCTCTTCACCTATCACTTGAGTGTGGTTTTTAATCATTTTCATTCGGTTGTGAAGCTTGGATACTCGATTAAACTCGTGTTCTTCGGATCGAAGTGGTTGGATCTTCAAGAGGTAATTCCTTCAACACCTTGGACTTCGATTTTGTGTTGAGATATGATGTTTTGGATGTTATAATCATGTTATATGAAGGGATATGTATATGATTATGAGTTTGTATAAGGATTCATTGGATTATTGAGGGATTATTCAAGAACACCTTGAATATCGGGTTGAAATTGGGGGTTTTCGATTAATTGTCGTTATAATCACGTTTTCGGATATTCATTTTGGATTATTGATCATTCGGAAGATGTTTGTTGGTTTGAAACACTTCTTGGGGGAATTGATAGTGGCTTATTGAGATTTGATTGTAAACAACCGGAGTTTGGCCACAACGTATTCGATATAATGCCCCAATGAACTTAGTTTAATCGTATCGACGTTTTGAGTTCGTTATATTCGTGTTTGATTCGTATATTGAACGAGTTGTTGGATATTGTATAATTCAAGGTTGTTCGAGCGACCGATATCTCAATTAGGACGTTGTTCGTGGAAGGATAATTGTCACCGGTATTGTGTAAGTTGATTCTTACTCAGTTATAAGGATATTCATTTCCTTTCGTTGTTGTTCATTCATAATCGTAACTCATTCATCATTGTGTTAACCGTATTAAAACTTGTCATTGTCAATTAATCACTTCAGTCACAAGGAACGACGATTCCAATCCTTTTGTTGAGCTATCATTCATTTCACTATCATTTTATCTCGGTGAGTCATTATTCGTTTCCGATGTCACTTTTGTTATATCGTGGCATTCCGGGTCATACTGGCGTGCCGGTTGGTATGTGTAGGATATTCATGTCGGGCACATTTATGTCGTGTGTTGGTTGTTGGCCTCACATTGGACTGTGCACACGAGTCGATTGCTTCGTGAGACTGATTAGGTACAAGACCACGCGGGTATTCGATCGATACTCATTGGTGGCTTGTGCACGGACACATTTCCATCCCGGGCGTAGTGTGACGCCACCCTTTGAGCCGTACTGTTAGTTGATTCATACAGCATGTTTGATTGCGTATGTTTTCAACAAGATTGGGTTATAATCTAACCGCTTCATTTTAATCGAACTTGTGGTTTATACTACATATTTATATGATTGTGTTTATTCAACTCGAGGATTGTTATTCTCAGTATAATCGACCCCGTTTGGGGATATTTGTTTCTCGTGTCATGGCAAGGCAAAGGCACAGGAGAGCACGTTGACGGCGAGGAGTCCCAATGATACTAGAAGGGGCCCCAAATTGCTCGATCATTTATTCATCATTTATGTTTCCTTTATTTATTCCTCTGAATACATACCGTTTGAATAATCAATTCATTCAGTGTTGTGTATTTTAACGTCACATAAGATACACATGTATTCTATATTATCCTGGGTGTGTTGTATGAAACTCCTAATCGGAGTAATTGATGTTGTAATGTGGTTCGGTACTACATTTACCCTGTGTAATTCATCCTTTTTCATTCGCGTGGTGGGTCCCAGTCGGGGGTCCACGGCACTGCAATATCCGCCTAGTTTGGGGTGTTACAGAGTTGGTATCGGAGCGTGGTTTTGAATACTACCTTCCGAGTCATGTCTCATTTGAAATCATCGTCATCGGACTAGTATCATTGGACTTTCGCGTCACGTGTGACCTGTGCAGATGCCGAGCCAATCAGACCGAAAGAACTGTAAGACTTCTAACGCCATGGTATAATTTCTGGCAATTATCATTCATCCATAATTCATCAGTTAACAATCCTCAAACATTATTTTCATTTGGACCAGGACGGTCATTTTAACTCATTAATCACTCAATTCATTTCATTACTCGATTGTTGATCTGGATGATCATATCATTAATCTTGTTAACTTGTTCAAGATAATCATTTCAATAGTTTCATCAGATAATCATGTCATCTCAGTTAATCATTCATATAATCATTGTGTTAGAACGTGTATGCTCATTTTCATCATTTAATGACGTAATCATAATGTGATATTCATGCGAGAGATATAATCATCATGTAACTTTCCACTTCAGTATGGAAAGAGCTGGTAGAGGACGAGGAGGACGAGGCCGTGGTGCGGGCCGAATCCCGAGAGCTCGTGTGAATACACGTGCAAATGCGAGAAACAATGCTAATTCATCTAGCAGCGACGCTGCTACTCATTCACCTGGACGTGATCATTCTCTATCAGGGAGTCGTACTCGGGACACCGCTCAGTCAGAAGGTGTTCGGGTTGACCCACTCGCTTTTATGCAGGGCATGATGGCCCAAATGACCCAGATGACACAGCTGATGCAGACGATGCATAACTCAGTCAATCAAAATCAACAGGCTCCTCCGCCGCCACCTCAGAGGCAAGAGAGGAATGTAAGCAATATCATTAGCGATATATCTCGCCAGCGACCACCTACCTTTGAGGGCTCATCTGAGACGGCGGATATTGTTCATTGGCTTGAGCATTTCGAGAAGTTATTTGCTATGGTGGATTGCCCAGAAGGGCATAAAGTTTCAGTTGCGGCTTACTATCTGGGCAAGAGCGCTCATTCATGGTGGTTATCGTTGAAGCCCACAGACGGATCATGTACTTGGGATCAGTTTAAAACTCTCATGATGGAGAGGTACTATCCGGCCCCACTCAGAGAGGCCAAGCTGTCAGAGTTACTCACTCCCGACCCCTCATCAGACGCGGATGTTCTCGCCATTGCCGAGAAATTTCAGGAACTTCTTCCGTTCGCCTCATCTATCATTCACTCTGAGGCGGACAAGATCAAGTATTTCAGCAAGAGGCTGAAACCTCGTATACGGCTACAACTGCTTAATCATAATTGCACCACGTTGGCCGAATTCATTGAGAAAGCTCTTACTTACGAGCTTACTGCTAAGGAGATTGCTAAGCAACAACCTTCATCTGCTGGCAAGAAGTCTAAGAACCGTAATCAGTCTGACGGGAGTCAGGCCACTTTCAAGAAACCACGTGCGGGCTCTACTTTTTCTGAGCGACCTCCCACGGCGTCTAAACCCGCGGAATCTCAGTCACGAGCGGCCAGTTCGGCCATCACCTGTTTCAACTGTGAGGAACAGGGTCATTTCAGCACCAAATGTCCGAAGCAGTCTGTCACGTGCCACAACTGTGGGATTGCTGGGCATAGGGCCCGTTTTTGCCGAAGGGACTCTAAACCTACTCCGGCGTCATCTCAGGCCCCAGGTCATTCAGCGGTGCAGAATCAGGCCACTCAGTCAGCGTCGTTCAAGACGACAGGAGCTAAAGGCGGAGCCAAGAGCTATCAGACGGGAGCGTCCGGCTCTGGGGCCGGAAAGCCCCGAATTTATGAGATGAAGAAGACCGACGATCCAGAGGCCCGGATGATCTCAGGTACACTCGATATTCTATCTCAACCTGTGTGTACCCTTTTTGACACTGGTGCATCGCATTCATTCATTTCCGAGTCATGTTTGCGTAGACTACGTCTGGGTAGTGCTACTAGTTGTGAGCCTTATGTCATTGGTCTACCTGACGGTAGACGAATTATCGGTAATCGTGAGATTCAGAATTGTCCGATTCAGTTTCATGGTCGTGTATGGCCAGCGGACCTAATCGTAGTAGATTTGCCGAGGGACGACGTCATCTTGGGTATTGACTGGATGGATCGTCATGATGCCATCATTAGTGTCCGTAAGCGTATGGTCACTATCATTTTAGACGATGGGGTTGAATGTGTTTTTCAGGGAGGTAATCCCGGCTGTTCTGGTAAAGTCATTAATTTGATGAAAGCAGTACGATTACTCAGTCAGGGATGTGTTGGTTATTGGTGCTATATGACCAAAACCGAGAAATCATCAGTATTGTTGTCGGATATTCCGGTAGTATGGGAATATGCCGACGTTTTTCCAGACGAGTTACCTGGCTTGCCTCCACAGAGAGATGTGGAATTCACGATTGAGTTGGAGCCCGGCACGTCCCCGATATCGAAGGCACCGTACCGGATGGCCCCGACCGAAATGCAGGAATTAAAGAACCAACTTGAGGAGTTGTTCGAGAAAGGTTATATCCGACCGAGTGCGTCCCCGTGGGGAGCACCAGTGCTGTTTGTCAAGAAGAAGGATGGTTTGTTCCGGGTGTGTATTGATTACCGGGAATTGAACCGGGTGACGATCAAGAATAAGTATCCTTTACCCCGCATTGATGATCTCTTAGATCAACTACAGGGAGCTTCAGTATTTTCCAAGATCGACTTAAGATCTGGATATCACCAGTTGCGGATTCGAGAGTCGGATATCGCGAGGACGGCGTTTCGAACACGCTATGGTCATTATGAGTTCGTAGTTATGCCGTTCGGGCTAACTAATGCACCTGCGGTATTCATGGAGTTAATGAATCGGGTTTTCATCGACTTTTTAGATCAGTTTGTTGTTGTCTTCATCGATGACATTTTGATTTATTCTCGTAGCCGAGAGGAACGCGAGGTTCATCTTCATCAGGTTCTCGACGTGTTGAGACGAGAGCAACTTTATGGAAAGTTTTCCAAATGTGAGTTTTGGATGTCCGAAGTGACTTTTCTCGGACATGTAATTTCATCAGACGGAGTTCGTGTCGACCCTCAGAAGACGGAGGCTATCCGAGATTGGTTACCTCCGAAGAATGTTAAGGAAATCCGAAGTTTTCTCGGATTAGCGGGCTATTATCGACGATTTGTGGAAGGATTTTCTAAAATCGCTCAACCCTTGATGAGCCTTTTGCGAAAGGATAAGATATATACGTGGTACGACGCGTGTCAACGGAGTTTCGAGGAACTCAAGAGCCGGTTAATGTCAGCACCTGTACTTTCCTTGCCACAGGGGACGGAGGGATTTGTGGTTTATAGTGATGCGTCCGGACAGGGTCTCGGGTGTATGCTCATGCAGAATGGAAAGGTTATTGCCTATGCTTCACGGCAATTGAGACCTTACGAGGTTAATTATCCGACCCATGATCTGGAGCTAGCAGCCGTGGTGTTCGCTTTGAAATTTTGGCGTCATTATCTTTATGGCGTTACCTGTCAGATATTCACCGATCATAAGAGTTTAAAGTATATATTTACTCAGAAGGAGTTAAATATGCGACAGAGACGGTGGTTGGAATTAATCAAAGATTATGATATCGAGATCCTTTACCACCCGGCAAGGCAAACGTTGTCGCGACGCCTTGAGTCGTAAGTCCGTGCAGGAGCAGATGCTTACTCGTTTAACGATTCGAAGGAGCTTGGCGGGAATTCCTTAGACCCGAGATCGAGGTCGCTTCGGAGAATTCGGGGACAACTTTGTATGTTAGAGATTTCATCGTCACTTGAGGAGAAAATCGGGGAGGATCGGGGTTCGGACCCGGCATTGATGCGCATCCGTGAAGATGTGGCTCGGGGAAAGCCCCTGGATTCGTGGTCCACGAGGATGGACTTTTGAGGTTTAAGAACCGGTTGTGCGTATCGCGAATGACGAGTTGAAAAACTCTATTTTGAGAGAAGCTCATACTACCCCTTATTCTGTTCATCCGGTCCAGTAAGATGTACAAGGACTTGAAACAAAATTACCGGTGGAGTAATATGAAGCGAGAAGTCGCAGAATTTGTTTCGAGATACTTAACCTGTCAACAAGTTAAGATTGAACATCGCGGCCGTGGTATGTGAAACCTCTTCCTATTCCCGAATGGAAGTGGGAAGACATTTCTATGGATTTCATCACGAGCTTGCCGACGAGTCGTCGTGGCATGAATACGATCTGGGTGATTGTGGACCGCTTAACTAAATCAGCTCATTTTCTTGAGATTAAGGATACTTGGGGTCCCGAGAGACTTGCCCAGTTATTCATCAAAGAGATAGTGAGACTGCATGGTACTCCTAAAAGTATCGTTTCCGATCGTGACGGACGGTTTGTGTCACATTTTTGGAAATCAGTTCATCGTGCTATGGGAACTCAGCTCAATCTCAGTACCACCTTTCATCCTCAGTCCGACGGACAATCAGAGAGGACTATTCAGACATTAGAGGACATGTTGAGGGCATGCGTCCTCGATTGGAAGGACGATTGGGAAGCCCAACTACCATTGATCGAGTTCACGTATAATAATAGTTGGCATGCTTCCATTAAGATGGCACCTTACGAGGCCTTGTACGGTCGTCGTTGTCGCTCTCCTTTGTGTTGGGATGACTTGTCAGAATCAATCGGCACCGAGCCCGATATGCTTATAGCCGCTCGGGAGAAGGTAGCTTTGATCAAGAGTCGTATGTTGGCATTTCGAGTCGGCCAATCGTATGCGGATAATCGTCGTCGACCACTAGAGTTCGAGACGGGTGACCATGTTTTGGTCAAGGTATCCCCGAGTCGAGGTATTTTCCGTTTCGGAAAACGGGGGAAGTTGAGTCCGGGATTCATTGGACCGTTTGAAATTTTGGATCGAGTAGGCGAGTTAGCTTATCGATTGGCTTTACCTCCGGCTTTGAGCTGAATTCATAATGTGTTTCATGTCTCTCAGTTGCGAAAGTATGTTGCCGACCCGAGTCACATACTTCAGTTCGACGAAATCGAGATCGCCGACGACCATTCTTATGAGGAGCGTCCTATACGAGTCTTAGAGCGGCGAATCAAACGGTTGAGAAATAAGTCGATTCCTTTGGTCAAGATTCGGTGGTCCAGGACACGAGTCGAAGAGGCTACTTGGGAAACCGAGGATAGTATGCGGGAGAGTTATCCCGAGTTGTTTGACCCTTAGATTCGGGGACGAAACTCTTTTAAGGGGGGGTGTATGTAATACACGGTTGTAAATCATTCATTTTCATTCAAGAATTATCGATGTAATTGTCACTCAGTGTATTTTCACTCAATTATAATCATTCATCAATCATGTTCATTCACCGTGTTCACCGTTCGGAAAAACTTCGAGTTGTGTATCGTTATTGTTCATTGTTTCAACTTTCCTCATATGAGTTCGACTTTGTTAGATCACCATTAATTTTTGGTAACTCCAAAAATTCTAAACCTTTGCAATATTGTAGAGCATCGAGTCAGCTTTCCAATGGTTCAAACGGTGAGTCAATCGGAGTCCGGACGAGAGAGTTATGGTCGTTTTAGCTCACCCACTCATTTTTCAGCTTTTGGCCGATCACTGCCGACCGAACTCGGTCGTGTCATCCGACACGGCCCGTGCCGTACTCGTCCGGAAATGCCGAAGTCTCTGCCCACAGGACTCGACCGTGTCGTCTGGCACGGCCGAGTCGAACTCTTCCGGATAAGCCAGAACCGACTGCCCAGACGCCCGACCGTGTTCCAGGACACGGTCGAGTCATGCCGAGTCGCTGTCGGACGGGTCACTATCGGAAGGCCCTCCGCACCGTGACCGTGTCAAGCAGGACACGGTCGAGTCCCTGCCGGCCAGTTGCGCGTCACGACCGTGCCGATCGGCACGGGCCGTGTCCGACAGGGCAGTCAACCCCTATAAATTCGTTTTTTGAGCATTTCAGCTCATTCCTTCCATTTTTTCCACCTTTATACGAGAGAGAGAGGCTTGAGGGAGAAAATTCTCTTCACCTATCACTTGAGTGTGGTTTTTAATCATTTTCATTCGGTTGTGAATCTTGGATACTCGATTAAACTCGTGTTCTTCGGATCGAAGTGGTTGGATCTTCAAGAGGTAATTCCTTCAACACCTTGGACTTCGATTTTGTGTTGAGATATGATGTTTTGGACGTTATAATCATGTTATATGAAGGGATATGTATATGATTATGAGTTTGTATAAGGATTCATTGGATTATTGAGGGATTATTCAAGAACACCTTGAATATCGGGTTTAAATTGGGGGTTTTCGAATAATTGTCGTTATAATCACGTTTTTGGATATTCATTTTGGATTATTGATCATTTGGAATATGTTTGTTGGTTTGAAACACTTCTTGGGGGAATTGATAGTGGCTTATTGAGATTTGATTGTAAACAACCGGAGTTTGGCCACAACGTATTCGATATAATGCCCCAATGAACTTAGTTTAATCGTATCGACGTTTTGAGTTCGTTATATTCGTGTTTGATTCGTATATTGAACGAGTTGTTGGATATTGTATAATTCAAGGTTGTTCGAGCGACCGATATCTCAATTAGGACATTGTTCGTGGAAGGATAATTGTCACCGGTATTGTGTAAGTTGATTCTTACTCAGTTATAAGGATATTCATTTCCTTTTGTTGTTGTTCATTCATAATCGTAACTCATTCATCATTGTGTTAACCGTATTAAAATTTGTCATTGTCAATTAATCACTTGACCACAAGGAGCAGCGGTTCCAATCCTTTTGTTGAGCTATCATTCATTTCACTATCATTTTATCTCGGTGAGTCATTATTCGTTTCCGATGTCACTTTTGTTATATCGTGGCATTCCGGTCATCTTGGCGTGCGGTTGGTATGTGTAGGATTTTCATGTCGGGCACATTTATGTCGTGTGTTGGTTGTTGGCCTCACATTGGGTGTGCACACGCAGTCGATTGCTTCGTGAGACCGATTAGGTACAAGACCACGCGGTATTTGATCGATACTCGTTGGTGGCTTGTGCACGGACACATTTCCATCCCGGGCGTAGTGTGGCGCCACCCTTTGAGCTGCATCATAGTTGATTCATACAAAGATGTTTGATTGCGTATGTTTTCAACAAGATTGGGTTATAATCTAACCGCTTCATTTTAATCGAACTTGTGGTTTATACTACATATTTATATGATTGTGTTTATTCAACACCGGAGGATTGTTATTCTCAGATAATCGGCCCGTTTGGGGATATTTGTTTCTCGTGTCATGGCAAGGCAAAGGCACGGGGAGAGCACGTTGACGGCGAGGAGTCCCAATGATACTAGAAGGGGGCCCCACTGCATTGATCATTTATTCAGTCATTTATGTTTCCTTTATTTATTCCGCTGCAGACATTCCGTTTGAATACTCATTTCATTCAGTGTTGTGTATTTTATCGTCACATAAGATACACATGTATTCTATATTATCCTGGGTGTGTTGTATGAAACTCCTAATCGGAGTAATTAATGTTGTAATGTGGTTCGGTACTACATTTACCCTGTGTAATTCATCCTTTTTCATTCGCGTGGTGGGTCCCAGTCGGGGGTCCACGGCACTGTAATATCCGCCTAGTTTGGGGTGTTACATTTTGCTAAGTGTTTGATGCCTCTGGGTGAATTGTTTGGATATCCTTGGTGTGATATGCTATTTGTGCATGATTGCTTCGCTCACCGTGGGTTGGTTCGACGGGGCCACGACGGGAATCCAATGGTAGAGCCCTGGATTCACGAGTGGTGAATGTATTTTACTCACCGTGGGTTGGTTCGACGGGGCCACGACGGGAGTCCAATGGTAGAGCCCTGGATTCACGAGTAGAAACTTCACAGGTTGGTGTATATTTAGTGAATGTATTTTACTCACCGTGGGTTGGTTCGACGGGGCCACGGCGGGAGTCCAATGGTAGAGCCCTGGATTCACGAGTAAAACTTCACGAGTTTTTATTGATTTTTATGTCCATCGAGGACATGTGACTTGGGTTTTGGCCCTGTGAACTGTTGTCGGTTTTCTATTTGCGAAAATAAAACCTTTGGGCTGTGACCCTGTTGATTTTTGGAAAGATAAGGATTCGGTAATCCTAAATTGTTTTCTATTAAAACTCTCGATGGCACTTTAAACTGTTTTATAAATTGTTTCCCTTTAACTTGTAGTCTTTCGGTTTTGGAATGTTTTACCAAACTCATGCCTCGAGAAGTGCTTTTCGTTACGTTTGGAACTTTGAGGATTCCTGATTATTATTGTTCTTGGAACTTGTATTGTATGGCTCGTATTTTTCCACTTGTACTTGCACTAGCAAAACAGTGGAATTCTGCTAACCCCCGAGTATTCGGGGGGTGGATGTCTATTTTTGCATTCAGGTTTTGGAGCATAGCACAGGGTCGGCACGAAGGATGATGAAAGATGAACGATACTAATCACACGAGGACCCGTTGATGTCGTTTTGGTCTAATTGTATTTTCTTTTCCGCTGCAGTATCTTTTCCCCGTTGTACGGGAGTTTATTGTATTTTGACCCCTGCGTGGGTATGTGTTTGGAATTGGGTTGTATGTTATTATAGAAAGACCAAGTCGGTCTACTGAGCCATTTAGCCTTAAAGGCGATGTTTAGATGTTTGATTTTAGTTATCAGCCTGGTAGATCCTCGAGGAGAGGGTCTACGGCGTGTAATATCCCTGAGTGGATTGGGGGTGTTACATAAATGGTATCGGAGCTTAGGTTATGGAAACCTAGGCTGTCGGGTCAGTGGTGTCTGTTGAGTTTTGTCTTGTCGGATTTTGTCTGACTAAGTCGTGTCGCGACGCGTCGTCTGAGTTTGTTGGTCATGATTAGTATCGTGGGGCGATCATCATCTTCATGCGACCTGTGGATGTAAGTCTCCCTTCTTTGTGTTGTGCCTTGTGTGACAAGAGCTATTTTTATGATTATTTATTAAGTGATGAAATCCTTCTGTGGATTTTGATTTCATGATATGTAATTAGTCGACTCTCGTATTTGGTTTATGTGAGGAGTGTTGTCGCTGCTGATGTCTTCTTACTGTTGTTCTTGCCCGTTGCCGATGATTTTCAAATCGATTTGCTCGTTTTACAAGTTCTCTTATGGAAGCTTGGTGCTTATACGCATTCGACTTGTTCACTAGCCAGTGCGGGAGGGTCCTTAGAGGCCTCGGATGGGGTCAGTGGTTTTTGTTCCGAATCCTAGGTTTTGTGAAAACCGAGCATGGGTGTTATGTGGCTCTACCGGTGTGGTGGTAGCGTGATGTTGTGATAGGGATTTCTGGTTATTCAAACCGTGATGTTTTGGAACTGTGGTATTTTACCGTTTATTTTCCGTTAAAAGACATGTATTGTCTTGATTTCAAACATTTTGATGTGTGTACTAGGAGGTGTTTTAGCGTATGTCGATATGTGTGAGCTTTGGGCATTCTGGCCTATTGGATTTTTGAAAACCTTGAGTATCTTAGAAAATTAAATTTTGAGATGTACTTTTAAAACGAATTATTTTCTTGCAGTGTTTTCAAGGTGCTTTCTAATGCCGCAATACATTTCAAAATTTTTCCAGTTGAGGACCAAAAATATTTTGAGATATTTTCAATTATTTAGAAATGCTTTGCTTAGACCCGAGGGTCGAATATTTTTGAAAGTTTTTCACTAAAAGAAAAGTGTCCTCATTTTTGTTCAAACGCAAGAGGATTTTCAAAGTCTCGATAATAGTGTTTGTACTACTTTTTGAAAGGTGATACTCAAGATCAACTAGTGTTTCCAATATCTTTCTTTTTCAAAGGTGGTTTTTGTTTTTAAAACCTTTCGTTCCTGTTTGCGGTCCGATAATGTATGTATAATGTTCGCACTTTCGTTAGGGTGTTAACCCCCGAGTTGTGATTGAATTGGTGGTGTGAGCTGAGTCGTTCGCCACGCAATTGTTATATTAACCTTCAGTGAGAGGTATGATGTTGATCTTTAACATTGTCATTTTGTGGTGATTTGCGTGCTATCGCACATGTGCGAGCTGTTAAAGCTGGGGTTTGTACGTTTGTGTAAATGTGTGATTGTTCATGATGTTTTGTGATTGTGTACTGCTATCGTTCGGGCTGTTGTAATCGTCAAACGATGCCGTTGTTGTTGTGATTTTTTTATGTATTGATATGTTATGCCATGTTGGCATCTCTGGTTTGTTGTTTTGTGATGTTATGGTCCATTATATCTAGCATTTGTATATTTGGTATGCCGAGCCGAGGCGTTTCAATCGTGATGTGCCGGGGCATGCACGTCTAAATTGTCCTTCTCGTCTCTAACGCATTTCAAGTGTGGACTCGAGGGACATATAATTCAGTTTTGTGAATTAGTTACCGAGACTTCCGGAGTTCGCGCTTAGCACAGTCATCAGAATTGGCTTTGAGAGGCCTTTGAAGGATGTTTCTGTCGGTTTCTTGTTGTGTTGTCACCTTGATTTCGTTGTCGTGAGTTTCGGGGACGACACTTCTTTTAGAAGAGGTCGAATATAATACCCGTATTATTTTTGGCTTTTGCATTTTCTCTTTCTCGATTCTATCGACTCGCTCGTGTTCGTTGATACTTTCTGAACTTGTTCTGTATTTCGGTTTCGTCGTTCGAACGAGCTGTGATCTTGTTTTGGGCCGATCTGGTTATCGCTGTGACTTTTCCGAGTCCGGTTCGATTCTTCTGAACTTTGTTTGGAAGTAACATCTTTTGGTTCTACTAGTTCTTTTATTCGTAGTGGATCAGATTTTGAACTTTTGTATTTTCGACTCTGTCGACTCGTTTATGTTCGTTGACATTTTCTGAGCTTGTCCTGCCCCTTGCTTTTGTTGATCGAACGAGTGCGGTATTGTTTCGGATTAACTCATTTGTCGTTGTGATTTTTCGATTGCTATTCCCTTTTCTATGGATCTTATGTGAATGCACATCTTGTTGTTTTCACTGGATCATATATTGTCTCGAGTCGAGATGTGAACCTTGGAGTTTTTGTTTGAATTTTATTGTTCTTCGTGATTCGAACATGATTGTTCGATTTTTGTTGTCTCGATCGTTGAGTTCGATCATTTGATTGTTCGGTTTTTGTTGATCTCATTTCGTGATTGTTGAGCGTTCAGACTCCTTCCTAATTCCCTTGAGTTCGGGAAATTAGTCTCGTTTCCGATCTTCCAACCCTTGGGCGGTGGAATTCCGTATTTCTTCAGCGATTGGCTCGCGTTTTGATTGATGTACCGTTGGGGTGGTCGATCATATTGATTTTTGTTCGTTGCGTTTTGTGATTGTTCGGATAATTGACTTGACTATATTATCCGTTTGATGACGCTTGTCATTTGTTGGTTTTATTATATTCCTAACGGCGACGTTGTGTTGGTCGTCGTGGAGCGTGTTTTCACGCCGTATGTCTCTTTGCGTTTCTTGCAGCGTTTCGCCGTCGGGCGCGAGTTTTCGGTTTTTGCGTATCTCGTCGAGTTTTCCTGGCAGGGTATATTGCTTCCCCCTACTTGTTTTAAGTTTCGGGACGAAACTTCTTTTAAGGAGGGTAGAATGTAATATCCGCAATTTCGAATTTTGGTAATTTTCTTTTTTGGCGGAAGTCCGTTTTGACGACTCGCTCGTGACCGTTTCGTCATTTCGAGAATGATTAATTCTGCACTTTTTGTCATTCGAGTTCGTTTCGGTGTTGTTTTGTTGAGTTCCGTGCTTTTTAGCGACTTTTCCGCACTTGAGTTCGATTCTTGCGAATCTCGGTCGAAACTGCTGTTTCGAGTATCCCGTAAGTTCGTTTAACTTTGTTATACGTGTTGTGAACTTCGGTTTGGTTATTCGATCACGTATCATGATTTTCGGACGTTTTGGGCCATTTTTGTAATTTTCCAAAGTTTTGGGTAATTACTTCCGTTGTCGAATTCCGACACTTCGGGTGGTCGGAATCGTATGTTCTCTTAGCGCTTGGATTCGTCTTTACGAGTACTTCGTAACCGTATCTTCGGTTTATTTTCAGATTCCGGTTTCGGGGTCGTTCGGGCCAGTTTGGACAGCAAAATCCTTAACCTGCTGTCTAGTGTAGACATACGGCCGTAATTTGCCATACTTACGGCCGTAACTTTGTTTAATTACGGCCGTATCTCTTGTGATGTACGGCCGTACATACCAGTCTGCCTTATATCAGGCAGACCCCTTTTTCTCTCCCATTTTCTTCTATTTTCGTTCCTACCGACGGGTTCGTGCGATTTTGGGCGATTTAGGCGATTCCCATCTTCAGAACTTCAATACATCTTGTTTCTTGGGCCATTGTTGTTGATTAACATCAACAAATCTCCTCCTTACCATCTAGATCGAAAGTATAATCCTCAGAACCCTAGTTTTGATAAATTTGGGGGTATGTCTTGATTTCGTGAGTTTAATCCGAAATCGTTGATTCCTTTGTTGTTATCTAGTCATGTTGGTCATAACCCATTATTTAGAATTTCATTTTCATGATTTCATCGGGTCGATTCGCGTTCTTGACTGTTTGGGGGAAACCCTTGAACTTTCGTCGTTTGATCATTTAATTCAACGACTTTAGGACGTGCCATGGAACTCGTTTTCATTGTTGTTATTGTTGTTCGTAGTTTATTGTCGCGGGTTAACGTTCGGTGGAGTCGGCGGGTTCGTGGTCGGTTCGTGCCAACCTAATTCGGTCGATTCTCTGCGTTGTTCTTATTCGAGGCAAGTACCTTGTCCATACAATTCTTGTTTTGTGAATATGATAATTGGTGATTGTCTTTATATGTTTGTTTGATTGTTTGAAACGAGTTTTCAAAAGATTCGGCTAGCCTCGTTAAGAGCTCACTTTCAAACGCGTGTGTTTTGTAAATTGTGTGGGTTGTAAGTGACTATGTGAATCCTATGGATATGTTTGGTGTTGATAATGCACTTGGTATTTGCGTGTGGACGTCTATTGTTTCATTTCATTGCATTGTGATTTGGCGTGGTGTTTTGCTAAGTGTTTGATGCCTCTGGGTGAATTGTTTGGATATCCTTGGTGTGATATGCTATTTGTGCATGATTGCTTCGCTCACCGTGGGTTGGTTCGACGGGGCCACGGCGGAAATCCAATGGTAGAGCCCTGGATTCACGAGTGGTGAATGTATTTTACTCACCGTGGGTTGGTTCGACGGGGCCACGGCGGGAGTCCAATGGTAGAGCCCTGGATTCACGAGTAAAAACTTCACAAGTTGGTGTATATTTAGTGAATGTATTTTACTCACCGTGGGTTGGTTCGACGGGGCCACGGCGGGAGTCCAATGGTAGAGCCCTGGATTCACGAGTAAAACTTCACGAGTTTTTATTGATTTTTATGTCCATCGAGGACATGTGACTTGGGTTTTGGCCCTGTGAACTGTTGTCGTTTTTCTATTTGCGAAAATAAAACCTTTGGGCTGTGACCCTATTGATTTTTGGAAAGATAAGGATTCGGTAATCCTAAATTGTTTTCTATTAAAACTCTCGATGGCACTTTAAACTGTTTTATAAATTGTTTCCCTTTAACTTGTAGTCTTTCGGTTTTGGAATGTTTTACCAAACTCATGCCTCGAGAAGTGCTTTTCGTTACGTTTGGAACTTTGAGGATTCCTGATTATTATTGTTCTTGGAACTTGTATTGTATGGCTCGTATTTTTGCACTTGTACTTGCACTAGCAAAACAGTGGAGTTTTGCTAACCCCCGAGTATTTGGGGGTGGATGTCTATTTTTGCATTCAGGTTTTGGAGCATAGCACAGGGTCGGCACGAAGGATGATGAAAGATGAACGATACTAATAACACGAGGACCCGTTGATGTCGTGTTGGTCTAATTGTATTTTCTTTTACGCTGCAGTATCTTTTCCCCGTTGTACGGGAGTTTATTGTATTTTGACCCCTGCGTGGGTATGTGTTTGGAATTGAGTTGTATGTTATTATTGAAAGACCAAGTCGGTCTACTGAGCCATTTAGCCTTAAAGGCGATGTTTAGATGTTTGATTTTAGTTATCAGCCTGGTAGATCCTCGAGGAGAGGGTCTACGGCGTGTAATATCCATGAGTGGATTGGGGGTGTTACACAGTGCCCGACAGTAGCATGCACTACCTGCCGATCCACCTGAGTCCAGAAGCCTACTGCCCTACTGCCTCGGCCGACTAGCGTGCGCAGCCAACCGGCCGTAGCGTACGCTGCATCCCGGCCGTAGCGTGCGCTACCTTCCGGCCGTAGCGTGTGCTACGCCGGTTCCTGCCGCACCCGCCCGGCCAGTGCATGACCCGTCCGGCCAGTGCCTCCACTCATCCGGCCAGTGCCCGACCACTATGATTCGACGACTCGATTTTATGAAATCGCACGGAACGAACACGAAAAAACACTCGGGGACAACATCATCGATCCGAAATGAAAACAATGGATAACCAATCATCACCTACAGTTATAAACACCAAAATCAGTTGTCGAGAAAATAATACCGACACTCGACAACCGGGAAATATCCGAAATTTTTTTCAAAATAACCGGAACGAAAATCGTGGGTATTACATTCTACCCCCCTAAAAATAAGTTTTGTCCCGAAACTTAAAACAAAAGCAAGGCGACTCACGACAACACACCAGAGCTCCATGCAGTATAAAGCCACTACGATCCGATTCAATACGCAAGAATGCTTACGAAAAGCAACGAGCATGAATCGCTGCGATTGATAAAACGGAGCAATACAAAAATCAAATCACGATTCCAACGCTGAAAGGTATGAAATTCCAGTAACTCAGAGATTTGGAAGATAAAATACGAAGACAATTTCCCAACACTTATGGAAATCACAAAATGGCCCAGATGTACAATAATCACGACTACGAGATCAAACAATAATGATTGTATAACGACGAACAAATAGCAATGATCGAACAACAACGATCAACTATGAAGTTCACACCTCAAATCAAGACACCAATAAACTTGTAGGAATCACGAGGTGTTAATTTCGAACACGGTTCACAAGAAATCAATCCGAACTTGGAAAGATCACAACGATATACACATCAATTTGAAACAATATCAGAACTCACTCGGATGACAAAGGTGAGAAACAATACAAAATCAGAAGCATTAACGAACACAATCGCCTCAATACGGTCGAACGAAACGGAAACGAGAAGAAAAAAAATGTGGGTATTACAGATCGTGTGTATGCATGTGTGACATGACATATTATATTTCGTTGTCGTTTTGTCTCTTTGAGGACGTTGAGAACTCTTGTTGTCGTTCCCTTTCGAGTTGGTTATGTTCTGGGTGCTTTAGGGGTCGTGTCGGGCTCGATGTTAGACTTTGATTCTAGCACACGAGTGGGCCATCCGAGCATTTGATCGTGTGTGGTGCTCGTGCGCAACCGATGCTCGACAGTGGACTCCGAGAACGCACGAGCAGGACACACGAGCGGCTGCTCATGCACGGTGTTCGTGCGTGTTGGTCAGAAGTTGGGCAGTGGCCTAGCGCACGACCAAACGCACGAGCACTTGGTCGTGCGTGATGGTCGTGCGTCCCTGATGTATATAAGGGGACGGTTGCATTTTTCAGCGTCATTTTCTTCTCTCCTTCTTTCTTATCCGAGGGTTAGGAGACATGAGGTATATGGAAGCTTAGATTTTGATCGTATATCATCATCCAGCTACGTTTTTTGTGATCCTAGCATCAAGTTAACGACATCTCATCAACTTTCACCGTTCGAATCAAGGTAAAATTCGTTCGAACCCTAGTTCTTTATATTTTGGGGTTTCTGCTAATATCTTCAATTCTAATTCATTTTGGCTTCTATTTCTACTGGATTATGATGTTGTAATCCTTGAACCTTGTGTTCCTTGAAGTCTATGGATTTTATTTCGAGTTTTCAACCGTTAATTAGAGTATGAATGACTCCGCATTCGTAGTGTTCGATAGTTTGTCCCTAAGAGTAGAATTTGAAGGAAATCCTTCTGTTTCCATAGTATTGTGCTTGATCGGGTATTTTTTTGTGTTAGGATTGAATCGTTAAAGAAGTTCGGACCGTACGTCCTTCCATTTGTTGTTTCTTGTCATTTCAATCGAGGTAAGTACTTTGATTGCGTTTATTGTACTCCGTGTGAATATATGAAAAATGTGATTTTGTGAAAAAGTGGTAATTTCAGAAAATGAAATTTGTGCCGTGTGGTTACTGAGTGTGTGTAAGCCGAGTAAAACCAGCGAGGGTCCCCTGGGATCCGTTAGACTACAAGTATCTGCGGATCACTCGGTTGGGTTGTACAACCAGAGAGGGCCTGACGAGGACTCATGGGGTGTGTATGAGGTACAGGGCCAATACAACCCGGGAGGTTGTTTTGTGATGTTGATTGTGGTATTGTATTCCGGAATATATGTGATGGCACTGTGATTTCTGTTTATTCACTTGTTGTACATATTCTGGAATCGTTGTACTTGCACCGGCTTCTTGCTGCCCCCTTCCGGGGTGGATATACTTGTTGTGTATTCAGGTACAGGTCCAGTAGGCGAGCCAGCACAGGGCAGACATGAGCTTGGTGGACAACATTGATATCATTTTGAGTCTGTGGTCATCATGTCGTGGTCAGTGTTGTGTATTAGTTTTGTACTCGCGCGGGTACTGTCATGTGATGTATATCGTGTTGTTGTTGATTGTTGATGATGTTGTTGTATCAGTTGTGATCCTACGGGATGATGTATTGTTTGGTTTTGTAATGTTTGTCGTGCTGAAGTCAGTTTTGTTTTGAGAAAGTGAATGTCGTGGTTTTGTTAATTTTTAATGAGTTCTATGTTGGTCTAAGCGTGGTACGTTCTCCTAAAAGAATCTACGACGCTGTAATATCTCCGTAAATCATGGGGTATTACAGTTGCGACTTCTATGATCTCTTCATTTTTTCTCTCACCCGATACCTCTTATCGATTCCGTCTCTTTCTCAATGGATCGATGGCTATATCTATAAATTCGGGCTCCAGCCCTCCTTTTCAAATACACAGAAATTTCAGAGTAGTTCATCAACTTATAATCGCTTTTATGTGGTATATACACTTCTTTTGTGAGGTTGTGAGGAATCTGAGAGAGAGAGAAACCTTAGTGATTAGCGAGAAATACCTACTAGGCTAAATAAGAAATACCGTTCGTCTAACCATCCCGATTAGCGAGAAAAACACACATCACCAAGACGAAAATTAAGCAAAACGCCCGGTACAACCGGTAACCCAGACATCACCGAAAATTATAAATGACATTTAGTATACAAACAGATTCCAAATCAAAACTCCTAAGTACTCACGAGTACGGTCTATCGGTTCACAAGTTTGAAAACAAACGTCTTAAAATGGACGACTGAAATAAAAGGACTGAATTGCACATGTCAACAACCCTGGCCAGCATCCTCGTACTACTCCAGTGCCCGCTCGACCGGCTGAACGTAACCTAAAATTCATAACACGGATTTCCCCAAAACGGGTCCCCAAAGGGGTTAACAATTATGCTAGTACAAGTATTCAAGGCAAATCATTCGCTTACACATTTCATAGTATATGCATCAAGTCCTTTCAAAATCAAAACAAGACATGTCTTTTCCTGGTAAACAAACAGTCAATAACCACAATTGAAAATCTTGCATAGGACTGGGGCTAAACCACTGGTCCCATCCGAGGCCTCTATGGACCCTACCGGACTGGCCATAGTTAGAAATAAAAAACACGCACATGCATCGCCTAGGACCGGGGCTAAACCACTGGTCCCATCTGAGGCCTCTATGGACCCTCCTAGACTGGCTAGCCAACAAGCTCGTGAATCAGGAGCGAAATCACAGATTCCTATTGGAATATTTATTCCACATATTTATTAATAGAGTTTGATGATTAAGTTGCTAAACAAAGCAAAATAACAAAGAGGCGAAGCAAAGCAACGAAGCAGACGAAGATGCAAAAAACTGAACAAAATACAAAGTTAGCGCACGCTATACTCAGCAGTTCAGTAAAGTTCGAAGCTACCTGAAGTCAAGTCATCTAGTGAAGATAGCGCACGCTACACATGAACACTAACGCACGCTATCGAAGACTATTTACCGTTGTGAAGACATTCAAACTCAGAATGAAGTAAGCAATGACGAAATCATAGCGCATGCTAATGATGAGGAATAGCGCACACTAAGGAGTTTGAATTCAAGTCAATCAATACGTTGGAAGATGCTGCACCAAAGTCAAAAGGTATAAACGGATATATGATGCATGCAATGATGCAAGATTAGCGCACGCTACAAGGAAATGTTAGCGCACGCTAACTATCATGGACAATAAACACTGGACAGATTCTGGAAGACATTAACGTACGCTACATGCAGTACATTACGTATGCTACAAGCGATAGCGCATGCTAGCAAGTCAAAACAGTCAAAAACGGCTAGTTTGATGGAGAAGGCTATAAATACCACATCCTTGGTATTAAACCACACAACAACATTGAGCAAACCATATACACTTGAGATATCATTGCAGACATTATAGTTGTTGTTCTTGAGCTTAAATTGAGAGTGATTGAGTGTGATACACTAAATCATACAAGAGAGATAAAAAGAAAAGATACAATTGGATTTGGTGTTATTAGGATCAAGGATCCGGCATTGTTAGAATCGCAATCACTATCTTAGTGAGGTTTATCTAGTACCAATAAAAAGCTAGCGTGGTTGATTCCTTGTCCAATAAAAAAGAAAAACGTTTTAATTTCGACCGACAAAAAGACAAGTAAGAGAACGATTTACTCGGACAGATAGAAGACGAGCTTGTAACGGTAATCCCTCGACCGATAGAATATAGGATCAGAGGTTTATATCTTAAGCCTATAGAAAAAGATAACGAGAGAGGGCGTAGGCACGTTTGACCGAACCTCTATAAATCCGTGTGTCGATTTTCTTTCTGCACTTTATATTTACGCTTCTGCACAACGGCGCTATTACCATATTGCTCCAACAATTGGTATCGGAGCGGTACCTCCAATAAATGGCTTAACATCCAAAGATTCGATCCAAATGGCGTTTCAACTTGCCCCGGTTGAAGGTATTGCACTAAACAGACCTCCACTCTTCGATGGATCAAACTTCATGACATGGAAAAAGAAGATGTCGATATTCATTCGAGCTTACGACATCGAGCTTTGAAAAGTGATTTGTCTTGGTCCGAAAATTCCTCTCAAATTCGACGGTACGCTCAAATTCTTTGAAGAATATGATGATTCGGATTGGAAAAACGACCACTATAATTGCAAAGCCACACAATTATTATATTGTGGCTAAATCTGGAAGAACACAACCGGATACCATCGCGTGATAGTGCCAAAGAAATTTGGAAAATACTTGAGGTAACACACGAAGGAACGTCTCAAGTCAAGGAGACGAAATTAAATATGCTCCTTCACGAATACGAACTATTTCAAGTGAAGGACGATGAATCCATCACGATCATGCTCGACCGATTTTTTGTCATCACAAATAGATTAGCATGTTTTGGAAAACCACTTTCGAGTAGTGAGAAAGTAAAGAAGATTCTCCAATCACTACCTCGAGAATGGGACGGTACGGTGACGGAAATAATGGAATTTAAAGATCTAAACAATCTTGATTTTAGTGCTCTCGTTGGTTCACTTATCAACTACGAGATAGTACTTAAATCTCGGAATGCCAAACCAAAGATGAAGGAAAGAACGATAGCCATGAAGTCTAAGATGTCCAAGAGAGAAGAAATCCAGGTGGATGAAAGCGACGAAGAATCGGCATATTGTGCCAAAAATATTAATAAGTTCCAACACTTATTAAACCAGAGAAAGAAAGACATCGAATTGGGCGAATATAAAAAATTCGACAATAATCGTCGAGTATGTAGTAAACCAGGCCATTTCACAAAGAATTGCCAAGCAGCAAATCCGAAGAAGGTACTCGTTGCAACATGGAGTGATGAAGATATTGATGATGATTTCATTGATCAAAATAACCTTGGATTTATGGCTCGGAGTTCATTCGACGATAGCGACGTCGAAAGCCAAGTAAGTAATTCTTACGATGAACTTTTTGAAGCATTCGAACTATTACATATCAATTATCAAAATGCTTTAATTGAAATCAAATCCCTTAAATCTAAATATAAATCATTGGAAAATAAAAATTCCAAAATTCTTGAAAAGGGAAAATTTATTGAGATCGATCACTCTAATTGCATTGAAAATGAAAATATTTTAAAGGATGATCTTGTTAAAATTCAAACCGATCTCAAAAATTTAACGAAAAGATTCTCTCTCGGAAACGAGAAATTTGAAAATATGCTCTCGGTTCAAAAATACACTTTGAATAAACATGGGTTGGGATTCAAGCCTCATTCTAAAAAAGAATCCATAAATTTTAAAATACCCCATTGCGAGAAATGTTTAAAAATTGGGCATCACATTTCAAATTGTAAAAGCCCACGACAGACGATAAAAACTAAGAAAATTTGGATTCCCAAAGAAACTTTTATTCCAAATATCGTCTATATTTCGAAAGAAAAACCAACTATAGGATGGATCCCCAGAAATTAATTTTTAAAAAATTGATATTTTACTCAGAGGGAGTAATTTTTTTAAAGGGGAGATAATATTTTGAGGGAGAGTTATACTCGTATTTATATATTATTCATCATTAATTGGTATCATGCATAATTATATTCAATTGGTATATTTTTTACACTTTTTGCTGAATACAAAAAGGGGGTGAAAGGAGTGGAATCGGATAAAAAACGTCATGGAAGTAATGACGAGAAAAATAAAAAGTAAAAAGGAGGAGAAAATAATAAAACTTGAAGAAGTCGAAAAGGAGAAAAAGAAGCATACAAAAACGGGGAGAAACGAAGGAGTTGAAAAATGGGAGAAACTAACAAAACGATCAAAGCCGAAAACTTTGATACGTACAAATATATATACTTTTATTTTGCAGGTTTTATCCAATTCAAAGGTTATTTTGTAATCATCAAAAAGGGGGAGATTGTTGGAATATTTATTCCACATATTCATTAATAGAGTTTTGATGATTAAGTTGCTAAACAAAACAAAACAACAAAGAGGCGAAGCAAAGCAACGAATCAGACGAAGACGCAAAAAGCTGAACAAAATACAAAGCTAGCGCACGCTATACTCAAACGTTAGCACACGCTAACGGGTCCTATCTGCAGTTCAGTCAAGTTCAAATCTACCTGAAGTCAAGTCATCTGGTGAAGATAGCGCACGCTACACATGAACACTAACGCACGCTATCGAAGGCTATTTACCGTTGTGAAGATATTCAAACTCAGAATGAAGTAAGCAATGACGAAATCATAGTGCACGCTAATGATGAGGAATAGCGCACGCTAAGGAGTTTGAATTCAAGTCAATCAATCCGTTGGAAGATGCTGCACCAAAGTAAAAAAGTATAAACGGATATATGATGCATGCAATGATGCAAGATTAGCGCATGCTAGAAGGAAATGTTAGCGCACGCTAACTATCATGGACAGTAGCCACTGGACAGATTCTGGAAGACATTAACGTACGCTACTTGCAGTACATTACGTACGCTACAAGTGATAGTGCACGCTAGCAAGTCAAAATAATCAGCAACGGCTAGTTTGATGGAGAAGGCTATAAATACTACATCCTTGGTATTAAACCACACAACAACATTGAGCAAACCATATACACTTGAGATATCATTGTAAACATTATAGTTGTTGTTCTTGAGCTTAAATTGAGAGTGATTGAGTGTGATACACTAAATCATACAAGAGAGAGAAAAAAAAAAGATACGATTGGATTCGGTGTTATTAGGATCAAGGATCCGGCATTGTTAGGATCACAATCGCTATCTTAGTGAGGTTCATCTAGTACCGATAGAAATCTAGAGTGGTTGATTCCTTGTCTAATAGAAAAGAAAAATGGTTTAACTTGGACCGACAAAAAGACAAGTAAGAGAACGGTTTACTCAGACTGATAGAAGACGAGCTTGTAACGGTAATCCCTCGACCGATAGAAGAGAGGTGCAGAGGTTTATATCTTAAGCCTATAGAAAAAGATAATGAGAGAGGACGTAGGCACGTTTGGCCGAACCTCTATAAATACGTGTGTCGATTTTCTTTCTGCACTTTATATTTACGCTTCCGCACAACGACGCTAATACCATATTGCTCCAACAATTGGTATCGGAGCGGTACCTCCAATAAACGGCTTAACATCCGCGGAGTCGATCCAAATGGCATTTCAACTTGCCCCGGTCTTGCACTAAACCGACCTCCATTCTTCAATGGATCAAACTTCATGATATGGAAAAAGAAGATGTCGATATTCATTCGAGCTTACGACATCGAGCTTTGGAGAGTGATTTGTCTTGGTACGAAAATTCCTCTCCAATCCGTAGGTACTCTCAAATCCTTTGAAGAATATGATGATTTGGATTGGAAAAACGACCACTATAATTGCAAAGCCACACAATTACTATATTGTGCCCTAAATCTAAAAGAACACAACAGGATATCATCGTGTGATAGTGCCAAAAAATTTGGAAAATGCTTGAGGTAACACACGAAGGAACGTCTCAAGTCAAGGAGACGAAAATAAACATGCTCCTTCACGAATACGAACTATTTCAAATGAAGGACGATGAATCCATCACGATCATGCTCGACCGATTTTCGGTCATCACAAATGGATTAACATGTTTTGGAAAACCACTTTCGAGTAGTGAGAAAGTAAAGAAGATTCTCCGATCACTGCCTCGAGAATGAGACGGTACAGTGACGGCAATAATGGAATCTAAAGATCTAAACAATATTGATTTTTAGTGCTCTCGTTGGTTCACTTATCAACTACGAGATAGTACTTAAATCTCGAAATGCCAAACCAAAGCCGAAGGAAAGAACGATAGCCATGAAGGCTAAGATGTCCAAGAGAGAAGAAATCCATGTGGATGAAAGCGACGAAGAATCGGCATATTATGCCAAAAATATTAATAAGTTCCAACACTTATTAAACCGGAGAAAGAAAGACATCAAATCGGGCGAATATAAGAAATTCGACAATAGTTGTCAAGTATGTGGTAAACCAGGCCATTTCGCAAAGAATTGCCAAGCAGCAAATCCGAAGAAGGTACTCGTTGCAACATGGATATTGATGATGATTTCATTAATCAAAATAACCTTGCTTTTATGGCCCGGAGTTCATTCGACGATAGCAACGTCGAAAGCCAAGTAAGTAATTCTTACGATGAACTTTTTGAAGCATTCGAACTATTACCTACCGATTATCAAAATGCTTTAATTAAAATCAAATCCCTTAAATCTAAATATAAATCATTGAAAAATGAAAATTCCAAAATTCTTGAAAAGGAAAAATTTATTGAGATCGATCACTCTAATTGCATTGAAAACGAAAATATTTTAAAGGATGATCTTGTTAAAATTCAAACCGAGCTCAAAAATTTAACGAAGAAATTCTCTCTCGGAAACGAGAAATTTGAAAATATGCTCTCGGTTCAAAAATACACTTTGAATAAACAGGGGTTGAGATTCAAACCTCATTCTAAAAACGAATCCTTAAATTTTAAAATACCCCATTGCGAGAAATGTTTAAAAATTGGGGATCACATTTTGAATTGTAAAAGCCCACGACGGACGATAAAAACTAAGAAAATTTGGATTCCCAAAGGAAATTTTATTCCAAATATCATCTATGTTTCGAAAGAAAAACCAACTATAGGTTGGATCCCCAAAAATTAATTTTTAAACAATTGGTATTTTATTCAGAGGGAGTAATTTTTTTAAAGGGGGATAATATTTTCAGGGGGAGTTATACCCGTATTCATATATTATTCATCATTGATTGGTATCATGCATAATTATATTCAATTGGTATATTTTTTACACTTTTTGCTGAATACAAAAAGGGGGAGAAAGGAGTAGAATCGGATAAAAAGCGTCATGGAAGTAATGACGAGAAAAATAGAAAGTAAAAAGGAGGAGAAAATAATAAAAATCGAAGAAGTCAAAAAGGAGAAAAAGAAAGCATACAAAAAGAGGGCAGAAATGAAGGAGTTGAAAAATGGGAGAAACTAACAAAACGATCAAAGCCGAAAACTTTGATACGTATAAATATATATACTTTTATTTTGCAGGTTTTATACAATTCAAGGGTTGTTTTGTAATCATCAAAAAGGGGGAGATTGTTGGAATATTTATTCCACATATTCATTAATAGAGTTTTGATGATTAACTTGCTAAACAAAGCAAAACAACAAAGAGGTGAAGCAAAGCAACGAAGCAGACGAATACGCAAAAAGATGAACAAAATACAAAGCTAGCGCACGCTATACTCAAACGTTAGCGCACGCTAACGGGTCCTATCTACAGTTCAGTCAAGTTCAAATCTACCTGAAGTCAAGTCATCTGGTGAACATAGCGCACGCTACACATGAACACTAACGCACGCTATCGAAGGCTATTTACCGTTGTGAAGACATTCAAACTCAGAATGAAGTAAGCAATGACGAAATCATTGAGCACGCTAATGATGAGGAATAGCGCACGCTAAGGAGTTTGAATTCAAGTCAATCAATCCGTTGGAAGATGCTGCACCAAAGTCAAAAAGTATAAATGGATATATGATGCATGCAATGATGTAAGATTAGCGCACGCTATAAGGAAATGTTAGCGCACGCTAACTATCATGGACAGTAGCCACTGGAAAGATTCTGGAAGACATTAACGTACGCTACATGCAGTACATTACGTACGCTACAAGCGATAGCGCACGCTAGCAAGTCAAAACAGTCAGCAACGGCTAGTTTGATGGAGAAGGCTATAAATACAACATCCTTGGTATTAAACTACACAACAACATTGAGCAAATCATATACACTTGAGATATCATTGTAAACATTATAGTTGTTGTTCTTGATCTTAAATTGAGAGTGATTGAGTGTGATACACTAAATCATACAATAGAGAGACAAAGAAAAGATATGATTGGATTCGGTGTCATTAGGATCAAGGATCCGGCATTGTTAGAATCGCAATCGCTATATTAGTGAGGTTTATCTAGTACCAATAGAAAGCTAGAGTGGTTGATTTCTTGTCCAATAGAAAAGGAAAATGGTTTAACTTGGACCGACAAAAAGACAAGTAAGAGAACGGTTTACTCGGACTGATAGAAGATGGGCTTGTAACAGTAATCCCTCGACCGATATAAGAGAGGTGCAGAGGTTTATATCTTAAGCCTATAGAAAAAGATATCGAGAGAGGACGTAGGCACGTTTGGCCGAACCTCTATAAATCCGTGTGTCGATTTTCTTTCTGCACTTTATATTTACGTTTCCGCACAACAGCGGTAATACCATATTGCTCCAACAATTTATTGTGCTCTAAATCCGAAAGAATACAACCAGATATCATCATGTGATAGTGCCAAAGAAATTTGGAAAATGCTTGAGGTAACACACAAAAGAACGTCTCAAGTCAAGGAGACGAAAATAAACATGCTCCTTCACGAATACGAACTATTTCAAATAAAGGACGATGAATCCGTCACAAAGCTAGCGCACGCTATACTCAAACGTACAAATATATATACTTTTATTTTGCAGGTTTTATCCAATTCAAGGGTTGTTTTTTAATTATCAAAAAGGGGGAGATTGTTGGAATATTTATTCCACATATTCATTAATAGAGTTTTGATGATTAAGTTGCCAAACAAAGCAAAACAACAAAGAGGCGAAGCAAAGCAATGAAGCAGACGAAGACGCAGAAAGCTGAACAAAATACAAAGCTAGCGCACGCTATACTCAAACGTTAGCGCACGCTAATGGGTCCTATATGCAGTTCAGTCAAGTTCAAAGATACCTGAAGTCAAGTCATCTGGTGAACATAGCGCACGCTACACATGAGCACTAACGCACGCTATCGAAGGCTATTTACCATTGTGAAGACATTCAAACTAAGAATGAAGTAAGCAATGATGAAATCATAGCGCATGCTAATGATGAGGAATAGCGCACGCTAAGGAGTTTGAATTCAAATCAATCAATCCGTTGGAAGATGCTGCACCAAAGTCAAAAAGTATAAACGGATATATGATGCCTGCAATGATGCAGGATTAGCGCACGCTACAAGGAAATGTTAGTGCACGCTAACTATCATGGACAGTAGCCGCTGGACAGATTCTGGAAGACATTAACATACGCTACATGCATTGCATTACGTACGCTACAAGCGATAGCGCACGCAAGTCAAAACAGTCAGCAATGGCTAGTTTGATGGATAAGGCTATAAATACCACATCCTTGGTATTAAACCACACAACAACATTGAGCAAACCATACACACTTGAGATATCATTGTAAATATTATAGTTGTTGTTCTTGAGCTTAAATTGAGAGTGATTGAGTGTGATACACTAAATCATACAAGAGAGAGAAAAAGAAAAGATACGATTGGATTCGGTGTTATAAGGATCAAGAATCCGGCATTGTTAGAATCGCAATCGCTATCTTAGTGAGGTTTATGTAGTACCGATAGAAAGCTAGAGTGGTTGATTCCTTGTCCAATAGAAAAGGAAAATGGTTTAACTTAGACCGACAAAAAGACAAGTAAGAGAATGGTTTACTCGGACCGATAGAAGACGAGCTTGTAATGGTAATCCCTCGACCGATATAAGATAGGATCAGAGGTTTATATCTTAAGCCTATAGAAAAAGATAACGAGAGAGGACGTAGACATGTTTGGCCGAACCTCTATAAATCCATGTGTCGATTTTCTTTCTGCACTTTATATTTAAGCTTCCGCACGACAGCGCTAATACCATATTGCTCCAACAATTCCTCCAAGGTCCCTTCGGACCCTCCCGAAGTGAGCCAAGCACACACATATACATTACCATTTCATGTTAAATATAAGTATTTCACAAGAATACTTGCCTTGAGAATATTGACGACGAAATGAACGGGAAATTCAACTACCCTTGCTAGGAACCGCCGACCACGAACCTAACGATTCGAAGAATACAATCACAACCAATTCTACACGAATACAAAAACGGAATACACCCAAAAACTCACCTACGATTCATGTAAATTCATACAAAAACAATAACGAGGGCGGGTCGCAACTGAACCCTCTCGATTTCACAATTACCACGAAATTTACCATGAACTCGTAGGGAAAACATGAATACCACTAAGATTAATCACATACATCATAGATTAATCAACAACATGGAATAACTCGGACATTAAATTGAAAATCCCCAAATTTCCCAAAAATAGGGTTCTAAGAGTTTACCTCGGATCGGAGACGAAGAACAAGTGTTGGTATTGTTAATATACACCAAGAACTCAAGAAAGATGATAGCTAGATGATTGCCCAGTCGAAATCACCCAAAATCGCCTATTAATCGCCCAAAATGCGGAGGAAAAGAAGAAGGAAGGAAAATGGACGAAACCGGTCAACTCCTGGGTATTTAAACCCAGGCCCCGATAACGTACGTAAGCCCTGGACAGCTAACGTACGTTAGCCGCTTAACGTGCGTAAGCATTCCAAGCTTACATACGTAATAGATTGGCACAACAATCTGCCCAACCATACATGGACTATTACGTACGTTATGATAAGAGCCATTACGTACGTAATACTCCAGAAGCCTTAACATACGTAATGCTCTTCACATAGCGTACGTGAGGTACCCCAGTACCATAAGGACAGTTTGTCGAGTAAGGGTGTGACGAAAATACGAGACGATAAAAACACGAAACAAAAGCATGCTTACGAAGAGTTTGAAACGACAAACTTAAACACTAAAAGAAAGCATGTTCCCGACTACCCGAAGGTTCGTAAAACAACGACAAACATAATTGCCCCATAACTTTGGGAAATTATAAAACGGCCCAAAACATCCGAAATACACGATACACAATCGAATATCCACCAAGAGCTCATAACATGTATAATAACATAAGATAGATTTGCGACAACCTCGAAACGGCAGTTCCGAACAACGATTACGAGAATCGAACCAAATAGCGACGAAAAAGACATTATACGCGGAATTGAGTAAAACAAGGCCCGAAACAAGCTCGGATGACAAAAAGTTGAGTATTAAATATTTTTGAAATATCAATATGGTTATAAGAGAGTCACTAAAAAACAAAAAATACATTAAAATGAAAAATACCGAAAAAAGGAAAAAATGTGAATATTACAAAATTTATGGTGGATTGATTCAGACTTGGTGACTGGATATTGGGTCCTACCAGTGTTTGTCGATGCTTGGGCTGTTGGCCGTGAGTTATGTGAGTGATACTATCAATCTTGAAGGGTTCGATTACAAGAGATTCCCTACTAATCTTCAAATGGTGTTTTCTCTATATTAAACTAATTAGTTTAATTTACTTTCGATTATTTGTTAATGTGTTCTTGTTGTTTGATGATTTTCTCTTATTATCCATTTTCATAATGTACAGTACACACACACACACACACATATATATATATATATATATATATATACACATATATATATATGTGTGTGTGTGTTTTTATAATATTTGTTATTATTAATATATAATGTACATATACATTCTGGGCGGTTCATTTTTAGGGTTTAAAGTTCTTATTTGTTAAGAAGTGAACTGTTGTGTTTTGGATTGTTCTTCAAATCTGTTCGAGACTTGGTTGTTCCTAAGATCCGCTCGGGTTTACTGATGTAACATCCCCAAAATCTTGGGTAGCTACAGCGCCGTGGATCCCTCGTGGGACCCACCAAGCTAGGTTATTCGTCTTACCTCACAAGAACTTTTGGTATAAATAATAATATTGAAATTGATAATAAATTTTCACCATATGAACAGGAAAGTCGAAGTACACATTATTTTAAAATTTAATACATGCTCTTTGTTTCCGAAATAAATGCCAAGGAAAATTTAACTCTATCCAGTCGTCGTTGTCAAGCATGCCCCGTCCATTCACATTCCCAAGCTTGTATTTCCGACGTTCCTGCAACTAGCAAGTATAATAATATTAGCCCATACCCGGGTCAGTCATAACACATCACAACAGTATGCTCATATGTACGAATTTTGCAGTTCCAAAAGTATCAGCTCAGAACACATATCACATATACATACAATAACACATATGCACCTATACCCAATATCCGAATAGTGCAGTTTCTACCACCCCCAATATCCCGGTACACACCACCAATATCCGGGTGCGGAACAAACGTTCTTTATAAATTTCTCTTTGTTCCCACTGGTGTAACACCCCAAATCTCAAAAGGGATATTACACGCCGTAGAACCTTCACAAGGTATACCAGGCTAACACATGACACATAATCCACAAAATAAATCCCATAAGATACTATAATAATAATAAGTAGGGCCGCGGCCTCGGCCAAAACAGTTTAGTTAAACGCCAACAAAACAGAAAGTGACATGTATTCAATTACCCACACATGGGACTTTAACAGTATTTGTAAAACAACCAGACTAACACCGACACCTGAGTAAACACGATAACAAATGTCTAACATAGACTCGAGCCTCGTCATCATGCTGGGCCATCATTTGCATGCATATACCGTGCCAGCTCCTCAGCTCGACCGATACCTCAAATGCATAAAATCCATTTCCCCCATTTAAGGGGTTAACATTCGAATAGTCGTCTTATTTAGAAAACATTTAAATCATATTCCGAAATATTCTATTGACATCAAAACAGTAAATCATCTCTTATCAATATCACAACCATCCACACTTGGTAACCCGTGGCCGTACCCCTTAATATCGACCCTCAGACGCCCCGTCGAACGCTCCGGCTGGGAAACCACTTCCACTGTCGTACCCCTTAGTATCGGCCCCCAGACGCCCCGTCGAACGCTTCGGGTGGAAGAGCAACAACTCACACACACAATATCATAATTCATCATTCGTAACACAACCGTAACACACATAATAAATTGTAATACATGTACTTGCCTTGAATAATATGGCGTGAAGAAAATGGCGAAAGGATAAGGTTTCGGTCCGAATAATCTTCACAAATTCACTCCTATCACAATAACGATATACAAACAATCTCAATATTGCAAAAACGTAAGAATTCATCCTAGTTCTACCAGTTGGGACATTTCATCGGACAATACGAGGTCATAAACGATCCCAACCTATTAACCAAGGAAACCTCAAATTCTAATCCGCAAAACTACAAGAGAAGTAAGGGATTATGATTACGCTATCGTAATATAACAATCATATAAGCCAAATCGGAGTAGAAGGATGAAAATCAAAATAAAACCCCAAAATCCCCAAAAGCTAGGGTTCTAAGGATATACCTCGATTTGAAGGCGAACCACGGATGATTTGGGGTTAGAGTGATGATATGATGCCCCAAAATGCTTCTCAACTGAAGTTTGGATGAAGATTGGCCGAGCCCTAACTCAAGGGAGTGTTTTCGTCGCGGAAGGAAGAAGAAAGGGTGAAAAATGGCTGAAATCGTCCGCTGCCAGTTTTAAATACTAGCAGTTGTTACGGCCGTAACACCTATACCATTACGGCCGTAATGGTGTTCACGACCTTACTGCCCAATATGCTCAATCCCATTACGGCCGCTACGAGAGGGACATTACGGCCGTAATGTATGAAGCCTTACAGCCGTAATGCATACCTCGCAGCAGGTCAGACTGGTCTGAAAACAACGGTTTGCCAACAATCGGAACGAAAGTACGAGGAATGAAACCACATATATACTAAGATCTTTTATAGACGAAATAAACATGAAAACCATCACAAGCCTCTGGTCATCCGAAGGCCGTAATAAATGAATATTAGCATCAACGCCCAAGATAATAAGAATTTACAAAAATGACCCAAACATTCGAAAATCTAAACTCGAGACCTGAACGACAACTCAGAAAGTTGTAACATATCCAGAATCATTAAAGGAACTTGAAGAAGTAATGAAACGCCAGTATAGAACGAGATTTACGAGAATCGAGCCTCAATGCGGAAAAGTTACACAATAAGTAAAATCTCATAAAAATAACTCCAAAACTCATCTGAATGGTCATGGATGCAGAACAAATAGTTTTAGAATTCCAAAACAATAACAAATGAGTCGTCCAAAATGAAAATTCACTAGAAATAGAAATTACTAAAAATAAAAAGTGCGGATATTACATTCTCTCCCCCTAAAAATAAGTTTCATCCCGAAACCTACAAAGCGAATAACTCAGGGTATCTCGACTTCATATTCTCTTCCGTCTCCCACATGGCTTCCTCTGATCCATGTCTTGACCATTGCACTTTACCAAAGGAATGGTTTTGTGCCTAAGTTGCTTCACACGACGCTCCAAAATCTGAATCGGTCTCTCTTCAAAGGTAATGTCGGGACCCAACTCAATCTCTCCAAAATCAATAATATGGCAAGGTTCCGGTACATAATTCCTAAGGTGGGAAACATGAAACACATTATGCACGTGACTTAAGGACAGCGGCAATCCTAACCGATATGCAAGCTCTCAAACTCTCTCTAAAATCTCGAACAGTCTAATATATCTCGGACTAAGTTTACCCTTCCGGCCGAAGCGATAAACTCCCCGTGTCGGCGACACCTTCAACAAATGGTCTCCCACCTCAAACTCCAACGTTCGGCAACGCGTGTCGACATAAGACTTCTGTCGACTCTGGTCTGTTAACAACCTATCACGAATCAAAGCAATCTTCTCTCTTGTCTCAACTACCATATCTGGTTCAGTGCCAGTCAACTCGTATGCATCATACCTACACAACGACGATCTGCACCTCCTTCCATACAATGCCTTAAATGGTGCTATTTTGATCGCGGCGTGCCAACTATTGTTGTACGTGAACTCGATCAACGGCAAGTGCGACTCCCAATCATCTTTCCAATCTAAAGCATAGGCTCTCAACATATCCTCCAGTGTCTGTATCGTCTGCTCCGACAGTCCGTCTGTCTGAGGGTGGTAGGATGTACTAAGTCTCAACTGTAATATCCGTATTTTTTCTATTTTTGGTAGTTACCATTTTGGTACATTTTCCATTTTTAGTGACACGCTTGTAGCCGTATTAATATTTCGAGAATGTTTAATTCTGTATATTTTGGCATCCGAGCACATTTCGAGATTGTTTTACTAGATTTGGTGTATTCCAGTAACTTTTCCGCTTGTCGGCTCGTTCGATGTAATTGTTGTGCAAATCTATCATTTCGAGTTTGGTGCAAGTTTGTTTATTGTTGTTGGACATATTGTGAGCTTCCGCATTTCGGTGGTTTTGGGCCGTTTTGTAATTTCCTAAAAGTTTTGTGTAATTACTTTCGTTATCGCATTTTGGACCTTCAAATGATCGGGATCGTGTTTTTTCCTTTAGCGCTTAAGTTTTTTTCGTATCGAACTCTTTATACTGATGTCTGCATAATTCATTAAATGTCACGTTTGGTGTTCGTGCCATTTTCTGCACAACTGATCTCTGTCCTGAGAGACTTACGTACGTTAATTGATCTCCATTACATACGTAACATAGTCTTCCTAACGTACGTTAATCCTTTTCTCATAGCGTACATTAGGGTCTTTAGGAAATCGGGCAGAAGGTTCTGCCAGACCTTTACGTACGTAACCGTGAGGGTATTACGTATATTAAGGCTAACGTACATTAATGCATCATGCATTACGTACGTAATGTTTCTGGGTTTATATACCCAGGTCTCACCGAAACCGCCCACTTTTCTCCTTCTTTTCTCTCCCTCTGCGACTTGGGCGATTCACAGGCGGTTTTGGGCGAATTTCGACTCTCCAATCACTTAGCTATCATCCTCCTTGGGATTGTGGTATAAAATACCAACATAAATCCATCCTTTTCATCTTGGAATCGAGGTAATTCTCTAGAACACTAGATTTTTGGGAATTTGGGGGTTTCTTCGTAATCCTTCGACTTTAGTTGTAATTTGGGAGTAATCGAGTTGAGTATAAATTATCTACCCCCAATACATGTTTTTCCTATGAGATTATGGGTTATACTTGGACTTGTTGAGATTCGTGAGGGTTTTGGATGCGATCCACCCTCGTCGAGTATATTGTTGGATTACATGTATTATAGGCGGGGGTTTTTGGAGTATTTCTATTAGAATTCCAGTCGTACTATTGTTGATAGTTGTTTTACGAATCATTTAGGTCCGAAGTATCCGAATTTCTTCGTCGGTGGTCGTTTGCCTTCTCGAAACAATCCATCATGTCCCAAAGGCAAGTAACTCTTGCGAACTTAATATCTTGAATGTGCAAAGTAGTGTATTTGAGTGTTGAGAGAGTTATGTTCACTCTGGGACGGTCCGACAGGGCCTCGGAGGAATCCACGCATGGTTGGGTTCATGAAATTTTGGGTTAACCACTCCGGGAGGGTCTATCGGGGCCTCGGAGGGATTTGCGCATGGTCGGGTCCATGGTTAATCGGGAGGATTGTGTTTTGTGGTACATTGTGGATTTTGCATTTTCAAAAATTATTATCTTATGCGTTTCAAAACTATTGATGCATGTGCTTTGATATTGTAAGATGTTAGAGTTCGTCTGTGTTACTTGTACTAGATATTCCACGGTTAACCCCATTCGGGGAATTACGTTTCATGTATTTCAGGTTTAAAGAATATGATTGGACGAGCACCGGGGCAGTACGATGATGAAGGGCATGCGTGATACTGTGAAGTGTCTGGATTGTCTTATTTTCTTTGAATCTGGATGTAAAACTTTATATTTTTTTTAAACTGATAGTTGGTACTCGAGTACTATAGAAGTTATTTTTTTTTTGTTGATTACGTCGAACTTGTCGTCTTTGTGTTTTGAATTTAGTTCTTGGAAGTTATTGATGAATGTCTGGTGAGTTTGATGTTTTTTTTTTGTGGATGTCGTATACTTTAGCCTTGTGAGTTCCTAGACGGGATTCACGGTGCTTTGACATACTCCATATATCTTGGGATGTTACAGAATATGGTATCAGAGCCTAGGTTTATGGATACCTAGGTTGTTGGTCTTTTGGGTCTAGTCACGTTGTTGTAAACACAGTATCATCGCGCTGCCATCATCTTAATACGACCGGTACTCGTAAGATCTCTTACCTTTTATTGTCTTTACTGTCTTGTCTTTCGATTTCATAATATGGGGAACCGGTCACCATGACGGTTATAACCTGAACTATACTTATGTTTTCCTTCTTTTCTATTCCTTAGAATGTCAGTCGGTAGAGGACGCGGACGCGGTCGAGGACGTGGCGCATCCGGTGGGGCAGCCATGTCTCTCGGTTTTGATGCTGGATCGACTACTCCTACTTTGTCGAATTTAGTTCACCCTATCACCGATGGTCAGCAGAACCATACGGCCAGTCTGGGAGATTCCGCAGGGAATAATGCGGGTGTTGGTATGGCCACTATGCTAGAGCAAGTGGCTAACCAAATGGCACTCCTGACCCAAGCAGTTCAGTTCAATAATCCGCCTCTTGTGGAGAATGCTGGGGCAGAGAGACGGATACAGAATGTGATCCGTATGCGCCCTTCTCAGTTCGTTGGTACTACGGATCCGATAGGCTCGGAAGCTTGGATCAACGATATGAACAAAGTGTTTGTGGTGGTAAATTGTCCGGAGGCATGGAAGGTGCCGATTGTGCAGTACTTTTGACGAGGGATGCTGCTAGCTAGTGGGAGGCGGTTGCGCCTCAGGACCGTGAGGTTTCATGGGACAAGTTTAAAGAACTAATGGAGGCCGACTATTGCCCGTGGCCCATTCAGGAGGCCAGAATTCGAGCCTTTTATGAGTCTAAACCCCAGGACATCCCAGTATCTCAGGCGATCATCGAGTATAACCAACAACTTAATCATGTCAAGGGGCAAGTGAGGTAAGAGAGAGATAAGACCAGACATTTTGATATGCGGATGAAACCCAGAATTCGACACTACATGGCTGGGATTGCTTGTACTACACTGAAGGAGTATCAGGGCAAAGCTTTGGCCTATAATATGTCCTTCGCGGCTACGGAGATGGTTAGTGAGGGAAAGAAGCAGAAGACCTCAGGGAATTTTTCGGGTAGCAAGAATAACAGCCAACAGAAGTCTCAGTCAGCGAAATACCCATCTGGGAAGTCTCACCGTGCATCTGGAGGCAACCGAAATTTCAGAACTAGTCCTAGTATATCCAGCCGGAGTGTAACATGTTTAATTGTGGCCAGCAGGGCCATATCCGTCGTGATCGTGACCTGCCTCACCTGAAGTGCTATAGTTGCGGCCAGGCGGGCCACAGAGCTGCGTATTGTACCGAGGGAGATAAGACTCTTGGAGCTCCGACATCTGTTCCTACGACTCGAGAACCAAGTGTCAATTAAAAGTCGTCATTTGGTCAACCATCTCAGGGTTTCGGTTGGGGACGAGGTCGAAGTCAGTCCGTTAGAGGGGGAGTCTCCAGTGCTGGTTCAGTTCAGCCACGTGTTTATGAGATGAGGAGAGCGGACGATCCAGAGGCTACTGTGGCTACAGGTACCGTTCATGTCCTCTCTCATCGAGTTAGAGTGCTTTCGATTCTGGTGCTTCTCATCCATTCATCTATTTAGATTGTGTGCATCAATTGAATATTGTATGTTTGTCTGCTTGCTAGCCGTTTGTGGTTAAATTGCCTAGTGGGGATAGAATTGTAGGGAATAGAGAGGTTAGAGATTGCCCAGTGATGATCGCGGAAAGAGTGGGGCTTTCGAACTTAATAGTTGTTGATATCGTCAATGAGGATTTGATCCTCGGGGACGACTAGCTTGATAGACATGGCGCAGTAATGAATTATCACATGAAAAGTATATCGATGTTGGCCGAGGATGGTACCGAACACTTATTTGTGGGACACGGGAGGAAGGGTCAGAAACTATTAATCAGTGAAGGCGACGAACTCATTAGGGATGGTTGCATGGGATATTGGTGTTACACTACGAGAGTACAAAACGAGAAGGTTGAATTTTCTTCGATCCAGTGGTAAACGAGTTTCCAGATGTTTTTTCGGATGACTTTCTAGAACTACCAACGGAGTGGGAGATCGAGTTCACGGTTGATTTAGAACCGAGTGCAGCCCCGATCTCTAAGGCGTCGTACCGTATGGCACCTCCAGAAATGCAGGAACTGAAGAGTCCGTTAGTGGAGTAGTTACAGAAGGGATATATCAGACCTAGCGCCTCGCCTTGGGGTGCGCCGATCTTGTTTGTGAGGAAGAAAGATGGTTCACTGCATTTATGTATCGATTATCGGGAACTGAACAAGGTGATCATTAAAAATAAATATCATTTGCCTCGTATCGACGATTTGTTCGACCAGTTACAGGGAGCTACGGTGTTTTCAAAAATTGATTTGAGATCTGGGTACTACCAGCTTCGAGTGAGGGTAGACCTGGCAAAAGTGGCCCAAGCCCATGCACCGGCCCAACCCGTTCATTAAAAATTGGGCTTTGGGCTTTAGTTTTTTAGTCCAAAAAAATTTGGGTCTTTTTGGCCCGCCCATATTTTGGCCCAGCCCAAAAAGGCCCGGCCCACATGTGCCCAACAGCCCATAAGAAACTTATATTATAATTATAATTAAATGTATTTTAATTAGTTTATTGGTTAGTGTTACTTATCAGATCGCATTCGTCGCTTTGCTTTCTTCTGCCTCTGCTCAACAACAAGAGTTGACAATCACTTTCTTTCAAGTTTCACTTCTCACTCACTTTTCTGCAAGTTTGCAACACCGCTCAACAACACAAATCTTTCTTTCACTTCTCAGTTCTCAATCTTTCATTCACATTGAGTCCGACTCCGTCTGTCCGTGACCTGACCTCCGTCGGTATCGACCGTTCCGTCAACCGTGTGCTTCTCACTTCTGAACTTCTCCCTTTTTTGCAATCGCCAGCGAACCAGCAGCGGTCCTCTCCTCCTCGCCGTCGTGGCCAAAGCAGTGGTACAGGTACTAGTCGAGTTTTTGTTTGTTTTTAGTTTGTGATCAGCAGTTCCTCTCCATCGTTATTTCTACCTTTTGTTCGTGTGTTTGATTTTATTCCGTCACCTCTTTCGACTTTCAGTAGCTTCTTTTTTTTTATCCTGGATTTTATTTTTAGTTCAAAAAACTCTAATTATCTTGCAGTATAAACTTCCAGTGCAGGGGTCGTTCAATATTAAACCCTTTTTGTGTTTTTTTACTGCAGTTAATCTGTCAAAAAACAAACCTTTAAGTTGTGTTTTTAGTTTTTTCTTTGTTTTTCAGTCCTTTAATCATCATTTAAAAAATTTATAACACATTCCTGCTTACTTTTCTGTTTAATCATCTAAATTTTTATATTTTTGTGTATCTAGATTTATTATGGATCATATAACAATTGATTTGGCTGATCCGTAAGTGAACACGAAAGTGCAATGTTCAGATAATATCACATAATTTCCTAATACCTTGACAAGAAAAATAAAAAAGGCACTATAGTAGTGGATATTCAATATTTATGTTAATGTTCAATGCTGTATATTGTGTTAATCGAATTGATATTAATGTTGAAGGGTGTTGGAACTTCACAAATCTTATTGTAGTTGGAAAAAATATATGGCCCATGAGCTGGGCTAGACCCGCCTGGTATGGGCCATGGACCTCAATATTTAGGCCCAAAAAATCCTGGGCCTTTTTGGCTCAGCCCAAAATTAGCCCGCCCGCTGGCAGCCCAGCCCGTTTGCTAGGTCTAAGCGAGCGAGTTCGATATCCCTAAGACCGCTTTTCGTACGAGATACAGGCATTACGAGTTTGTGGTTATACCGTTCGCGATAACCAACGCGCCAACAGTATTTATATAGCTGATGAATAAGATATTTGTCGAGCATCTTGATAAGTGTGTAGTCTTTTTTATAGACGATATCCTAGTCCATTCTCGTGATGACGAGGAACACGCTCAGCATTTGCGACTAGTGTTGGAGATTTTGAGAGCTCAGCGTCTGTATGTAAAGTTCTCGAAGTGTGAGTTTTGGCTGAAGGAGGTTATGTTTCTAGGGCATGTGGTTTCAGCTGAAGAGGTCTGTGTAGATCCCAGAAAATCGAGGCAGTGTTAGGTTGGGCACCGCCTAAGAACGTGAAGGAGGTTCGTAGATTTTTAGGACTTACTGGGTATTATAGACGGTTCGTCGAGGGGTTATATAAACTTGCTCGACCACTTACTTAGTTACTCCAGAAGTCCAAGAAGTTCGAATGGAATGACGAGAGGCAACAGAGCTTCGAGGAACTGAAAAGGCATTTGACTACGGCACTGGTGTTAGCTTTGCCTCAAGGGAACGGTGGGTTTTCGGTTTACTGTGATGCTTCAGGCCAGGGACTCGGGTGTGTTCTAATGCAGCACGATAGGACTATAGCTTTTGCATCACGGCAGTTGAAATCGTACGAAATGAATTACCCTACTCACAATCTGGAGTTGGCTGCAGTGGTGTTTGCACTGAAGATCTGGTGCCACTATTTATACGGTTCTCCGTGCCGGATTTATACCGATCATAAGAGTTTGAAATACATCTTCAGACAGAAAGAACTGAACATGAGACAACATCGTTGGTTAGAACTAATAAAGGACTACGATTTGGAAATCCTTTATCATCCGGGAAAAGCCAATGTTGTGGCAGATGCGTTGAGTCGGAAATCGGTATCACTCCAGATGCTTGAGGTTCTCACACCACAAGCGAGGATTCGACAGGAGCTTATTGAACATGGAATCAAAGTATGGATTCAGCAAGTGCAGGGTCAGTTATGTGATCTCGAGATTACTTCGTCTTTGGTTGATGATATCAAAGGGGGGCAGAGTAATGACCCGATGATCAGTCAGCTGAAGGCGGATACAGGAAAAGGGAAAGCCCTCGGCTTTATGGTTCATGAGGATGGCAGTTTGAGGTTTCAAGGGAGACTGCATTCCGAATGATTTAGACTTGAGACAGAAAATACTTCGAGAAGCTCATGCTACTCCTTACTCTATCCACCCCGGAACGAGTAAGATGTATAAAGACCTTAAAAAGAATTTCTGGTGGAGTAATATGAAAAATGATGTTACGGAGTTTGTAGCACGGTATTTGACATGCCAACAAGTCAAGATTGAGCATCAGAGGCCAGCCGGTTGTTGAAGTAGCTTCTTATTCCCGAGTGGAAGTGGAAAGACATTTCTATGGATTTCATCACCGGGATGCTGAGGACGAAGATCAGAATGATTATGATTTGGGTGATTATCGACCGAATTTTCTTGGTATTAAGGATACATGGGGACCAGAGAGGTTGGCTCGAGTATTCATAGCAGAGATAGTACGGCTACATGGTACGCCTAAGACTATCGTATCTGATCGGGATGGTCGTTTCGTCTCGCATTTTTGGCAGTCGGTCCATCAGGATTTGGGTACCAAATTGAGATTGAGTACGTCTTTCCATCTGCAGTCGGACGGTCAGACGGAGCGGACGATTCAGACGTTGGAGGATATGCTGCAGGCTTGTGCCTTAGACTGGAGTAGTGAGTGGGAGTTGCATCTGCCGTTGATCGAGTTTACTTACAATAACAGTTGGCACGCATTGATCAAAATGACACCTTACGAAGCATTATATGGTAGGCGGTGTAGGTCTCCACTTTGTTGGGATGAGGCCTTGGAACTGGTGGGAATGAAGCCGTACATGTTGATGGAAACTAGAGAGAAGATCTCTATCATTCGAGACAGACCGTTGACTGCTCAGAGTGGACAAAAATCTTATGCTGATGTTCGTCGCCGACCTTTAGAGTTTGAAGTAGGGGATCATGTTTTACTCAAAGTATCGCCTATGAGAGGGGTTTACCATTTCGGGAAGAAGGGGAAGCTCAGCCCGAGATATATTGTGCCGTTTGAGATTCTAGATAGAGTCGGTGAGCTGGCTTATCGGTTGGCATTACCTCCAGCCCTTAGTCACGTTCACAATGTGTTTCACGTTTCTCAATTGAGAAAGTACGTTCCAAACCCGAGTCACATCATCGATTATGGGGATATCAAAGTAGCGTAAAATGTCACGTTTGAAGAAAGGCCGGTGAAGATCCTTGAGCATCATGTCAAGCAACTCCGAAATAAGACCATTCCGTTGGTTAAGGTTCAGTGGTCGAGGCATGGAGTTGAGGAGGCGACTTGGGAAACCGAGGATAGCATGCGCGCTAAATATCCAGAGTTATTTACTTCTTAAGTTTCGGGACGAAACTTATTTCTAGAGGGGGAGAATGTAATATCCGTATTTATTTCTATTTTTGGTAGTTTCCATTTTGGTACATTTTTCATTTTTAGTGACACGTTTGTAACCGTCTTAATATTTCGAGAATGTTTAATTCTGAATGTTTTGCCATCCGAGCACATTTCGAGATTGTTTTACTCGATTTTGTGTATTCTAGTAACTTTTCCGCTTGTCGGCTCGTTCGATGTAATTGTTGTGCAAATCTGTCATTTCGAGTTTGGTCCGAGTTTGTTTATTGTTGTTGGACATGTTGTGAGCTTCGACACGGTTGCTCGATTCCGTATTGTGTTTTTCGGTGGTTTTGGGCCATTTTGTAATTTCCTAAAAGTTTTGTGTAATTACTTTCGTTATCGCATTCCGGACCTTCGGATGATCGGGATCATGCTTTTTCCTTTAGCTCTTAGGTTTGTCGTACCAACCTCTTTATACTGATGTCTGAACAATTCGTTAAATGTCACGTTTGGTGTTCGTGCCATTTTCTGCACAGCTGATCTCTGTCATAAGAGACTTACGTACGTTAATTGATCTCCATTACATATGTAACATAGTCTTCCTAACATACGTTAATCCCTTTCTCATAGCGTACGTTAGGGTCTTCACGAAATCGGGCAGAAGGTTCTGCCAGACCTTTACGTACGTAACCGTGAGGGTATTACGTACGTTAAGGCTAACGTACGTTAATGCATCATGCATTACGTACGTAATGTTTCTGGGTTTATATACCCAGGTATGACCAAAACCGCCCACTTTTCTTCTTCTTTTCTCTCCTCCGAGACTTGGGCGATTCACAGGCGGTTTTGGGCAAATTTCGACTCTCCAATCACCTAGCTATCACCCCCTTGGGATTGTGGTATAAAATATCAACACCAATCCATCCTTTTCATCTTGGAATCGAGGTAATTCTCTAGAACCCTAGTTTTTTGGGAATTTGGGAGTTTCTTCGTAATCCTTCGATTTTAGTCGTAATTTGGGAGTAATTGAATTGAGTATGAATTATCTACCCCCAATACATGTTTTTCCTACGAGATTATGGGTTATACTTGGACTTGTTGAGATTTGAGAGGGTTTTGGATGCGATCCGCCATCGTCGAGTATATTGTTGGATTACATGTATTATAGGCGGGGTTTTCGGGTGTATTTCTATTAGAATTCCAGTCGTACTATTGTTGATAGTTGTTTTACGAATCATTTAGGTCCGAAGTCTCCGAATTTCTTTGTCGGTGGTCGTTTGCCTTCTCGAAACAATCTGTCATGTCTCAAAGGCAAGTAACTCTTACGAACTTAATATCTTGAATGTGCATAGTAGTGTATTTGAGTATTAAGAGAGTTATGTTCACTCCGGGATGGTTCTATGGGGCCTCGGAGGAATCCACGCATGGTTGGGTTCACGAACTTTTAGGTTAACCACTCCGGGAGGGTCTATCGGGGCCTCGGAGGGATTCGCGCATGGTTGGGTCCATGGTTAATCGGGAGGATTGTGTTTTGTGATACATTGTGGATTTTGCATTTCCAGAAATCATTATCTTATGTGTTTCAAAACTATTGATGCATGTGCTTTGATATTGTAAGATGTTAGAGTTCGTCTGTGTTACTTGTACTAGCTATTCCACGGCTAACCCCATTAGGGGGAAATACGTTTCATGTATTTCAGGTTCAAAGAATATGATTGGACGAGCACCGGGGCAGTACGATGATGAAGGGCAGACGTGATACTGTGAAATGTCTGGATCTCTTATTTTCTTTGAGTCTGGATGTAAAACTTTATATTTTTTTAAACTGATAGTTGGTACTCGAGTAGTGTAGGAGTTATTTTTTTTTGTTGATTACGTCGAACTTGTCGTCTTTGTGTTTTGAATTTGGTTCTTGGAAGTTATTGATGAATGTCTGGTGAGTTTGATGATTTTTTTTGTTGATGTCGTATACTTTAGCCTTGTGAGTTCCTAGACGGGATTCACGATCTCTGCAATAAACACTCGTGCTAGTCTCTCCGGCCCCCAAGTATCCTTAATGTCCACAAAATGAGCTGATTTGGTTAGTCGATCAACAATAACCCAAATCATGTTCATTCCAGTCCAAGTCCTAGGCATACTGGTAACGAAATCCATGGAAATGTCCTCCCACTTCCACTCCGGAATGGGAAGTGGTCATAGTAACCCCGTGGGTCGCTGATGCTCGATCTTAACCTGCTGACAGGTCAAACACTTCGCCACAAACTCGCTAACGTCCGTCTTCAAATTGCTCCACTAGTAGTTACTCCTTACATCTTTGTACATTTTGCTCGTACCAGGATGTATGGAATAAGGAGTAGTATGAGCTTCACTCAAGATCTTCTGTCTCAACTCAATATCACTCGGTACACATAATCTGCCGTGAAACCTCAAAATTCCATCATCCTGAACCACAAATCCAGGGGCTTTCCCCTTCTTCACGTCCTCCCTCAATTGGACTAAAAATGGATCATCATACTATCTCGCCTTGATATCATCAACCAAAGATGAAGTGATTTCTAACGCACATAACTGACCCTGAACTCTCTGAACCCAAACTTCGATATCCTGACAAATCAAATCCCGCTGGATCCTGCTTTGAGGCGTAAGTATCTCTAACATCTGTAGCGCCATCGGCTTACGACTCAATGCATCTGCCACAACATTGGCCTTGCCCGGATGATAAAGAATCTCGAGATCGTAATCTTTAATTAACTCCAACCACCTACGTTGTCTCATGTTCAACTCTTTCTGACTGAAGATATACTTTAGACTCTTGTGATCCGTGTAAATCTTATACGACGACCCATAGAGATAATGCCTCCAAATTTTTAGAGCGAAGACGATCGCAGCTAACTCTAAATCATGTGTAGGGTAATTTGCTTCGTAAGGTTTCAACTGAAGGGACGCATAAGCAATAACCCTATATCTCTGCATCAAAATACATTCGAGCCCTAGGCCCAAAGCATCACTATATATCATAAAATCTTTGTTCCCCCGAGGCAAAGCTAAAACTGGTGCGGTAGTCAACCGTCTCTTCAACTCATCAAAGCTATTCTGCCTATCTGCGTCCCACTCGAACTTCTGAGTCTTCTGGAGTAACTGAGTGAGTGGTCTAGTGATCTTAGAAAATCCTTCAACAAACCTACGGTAATAGCCCTCAAGTCCTAGAAAACTCCTCACTTCCTTCACATTCTTAGGCGGTTCCCATGCCATCACTGCCTCTATCTTCTGCGGATCTACACGAACTCCCTCCGCTGAAATTACATGTCCGAGGTATATCACTTCCTTGAGCCAAAATTCACACTTAGAGAACTTTGCATACAACTGTTCAACTCTCAAAATGTAACGGAGATGTAAAGCGTGCTCCTCCTGACTCCAGGAATAGATAAGAATGTCGTCGATAAAGACGACCACAAATTTGTCTAGATCCTCAATAAAAACTTTGTTCATCAACTGCATGAACACTTTTGGGGATTGGTTATCCCGAAAGGCATAACCACAAACTCGTAGTGGCCATATATCATCCGAAAAGCAGCTTTCTGTACATCACTATCCCGAATCCTCAACTGGTAGTAGCCCGATCGTAAATCAATCTTCGAGAAGACTATCGCTCTCTGAAGCTGATCAAACAAGTCGTCAATCCGAGGCAAAGGGTACTTGTTTTTTATGGTCAACTTGTTTAATTCTCGATAGTCGATGCATAAACGAATCGATCCATCCTTCTTCTTAACAAAACGCACAGGTGCACCCCAAGGCGATGCACTCAGCCGATTATACCCTTTATCTAGCAATTCTCCCAACTACTTCTTCAACTCTAACATCTCCGACGGTGCCATACGGTACAACGCTCGAGAAATAGGAGCCGCGCTCAGCTCAAGATCAATAGGGAACTCAACTTCCCGCTGTGGTGGTAATCTCGGCAAGTCATCCAGAAATACGTCAGGATACTCGTTCACCAATGGAATCGACGACATGTCAACTCCACCATCTTCCATTTTCAAGTCATAACACCAATAACCTACACAACCCTGGTTCAGAAGTTTCATCGCCTTCAAGGCACTAATCACATTTCCCAATCTACCCGGATTACAACCGACGAGAGTATGCTCTGTGCCATCCTTGGCCACTATCGAGATAGTACGAGTCTGATAGTTCATGATAGCATCGTGACGATCCAACCAATCATCCCCGAGGATCAAATCCTCACTCTTAAGGTCTACAACAATGAGGTTCGAGGGCCAATCCCGGCTCTCGATCCTCACTGGGCAATATCTAACTTCCCTATTCCCAACCATACGATCCCCACTAGACATACCCACTACGAACAGTTCAGACTCGAACAAGCAGTCAATACTGATACGCATATACAATCTGAAGCAATAAAAGAGTGAGTAGCACCCGAATCAAAAAGCACCAAAACTGGATGAGAAAGGATCTGAGTGGTACCTGATGTCACCGGGACGTCTGTCTCCTCCGCACGTCTCATCTGATATAACTGGGGGTGTACTGATCCCGAACTCGATACTGCACGGCAATCTAGCTGACCCCGACCCTACTACGGCCCGAACTTTGAGGAACCTGAGTGACTAGAGTCTTCTGATCAACACTATGCTCTTTCACGAGCAGCGGTGGCGGTGAACTCGCGGCCACAGTAGCCCTCTCGCAATGAAGCGCCGGTGCGATGCGACAAGTAAAGTATGTAACTAAAGGAAATGGACAATCTTTCACCAAATGCTCGTATTGGTTGCAGTTAAAACAAACTCTGCTGCTTGGTGAAGTGGAATGGACCGAACGGTTACTCTGAGACCCTCCGGCCTGATGAAACGGCCTCTTCCCAGATGCAGGAGCGGACTGAGACTTCGAAAATCGACCACCCTTACCGGCTGAAAAACTGCCAGCAGTCTTCTGTTTCTTTGTCTCGAAACCCAACTCTGACTCCGGGACTGCCATCTCAATCGCTAGAGCGCGGTCCTGGTACTCCCTAAATGTGGCACACATGAGTGGTTCCATGCTCTATCTGATATGCGGCTTCATGCGCATATTAAAGTAGCGAATCTTATCAGCCTCGGTCCTCACTTGCTCTCTCACGTAACCCAACTGCTGGTTGTAAGTGATGATGGCCTGAGAGATCGGTACATCCTGAGGCGTAACAGTAAAGAATTCCACGATCCTACGCTCCCGAACCAGAGGTGGGCAGTACTCCGCTTCCATAGCGGTCTTAAACTCCTCCCAGGTATCTAAACGGTCCATGGGCATCACAGCTTCCCACCACTCCGCAGCTTCCTTATCCAGGAGGTACTGAGTAATAGGTACCCTCCTACCGTCAGGACAAGCTACGGCATCAAATGTCCTACCTAACTGAAAAAGCCAATTCTCCCAACCTAGGGAGTCAGTAGAGCCGGTGAAATGAGGGGGGTGCATCTTGGTCACTTTCTGAAGCCATTTACTAGCTTCATCTTCTGGAGTCGGGGGCGGATTCTGACGTCCACCCTGAGCTATCTGAGCGAGCTGAGCTACCAACTGCTGAAGTACATCAGTAGCTCCAGTGTCGGCATTAATACCCGACGGCTGATCCTGACTGACTGACAAATTCTGCTGCCCGTCAGAACTCAATAGTAGAGTATTCGGCACTGAATGAGAGGCCAAATCTGCAGAGGACTGAGAAAGCGGAACTTCCTCACTACTAGCACCATGACCACGGCCTCGGTCGTGCCCCCTATCTGGTCTACCGCGACCTCTAAACATACTGAAGAAAAGAATTGAAAAGGACAGGATCAGAAAAATTCTCAATTATACAAGTTGGTACCACAACTCACAGTTCCAATCTACATAAGAGAAATATGAAATAGAGAAATACAAGAGTTCAAGGAGACTTACAGCCACGGGTCGCACGAAGAGATGGTAGCACAATGATATTAGGCTCAACGACTGACTCTTACGACACGACTGACAGACCCAGAATTAACCAACAGCCTAGGCATTCATAACCTAAGGCTCTGATACCATAAATGTAACACCCCAAATCTCAAAAGGGATATTACACGCCGTAAAACCTTCACAATGTCTACCAGGCTAACACATGACACATAATCCACAAAATAATCCCATAAGACACCTTAATAATAATAAGTAGGGCCGCGGCCTCGGCCAAAACAGTTTAATTAAACGCAAACAAAACAAAAAGTGACATGTATTCAATTGCCCACGCAATGGACTTTAACAGTATTTGTAAAACAACCAGACTAACACCGATACTTGAGTAAACACGATAACAAACGTCTAATATAGACTCGAGCCTCGTCATCATGCTGGGCCATCCTTTGCATGCATATCCCGTGCCATCTCCTCAGCTCGACCGTGAAATGCATAAAACACGTTTCCCCCATTTAAGGGGTTAACATTTGAATAGCTAGTGCAAGTACACAATGACACTACATTATATACAGATACGATTCAACACAGTCATCTTATTTAGAAAACATTTGAAAATCATATTCCGGAATATTCTATTGACATCAAAACAGTAAATCATCTCTTATCAATATCACAACCATCCACACTTGGTAACACGTGGCTATATCCCTTAGTATCGACCCCCAGACGCCCCGTCGAACGCTCCAGGTGGGAACCATTTCTGCGGCCATACCCCTTAGTATCGGCCCCCAGACGCCCCGTCGAACGCTCCGGATGGAAGAGCAACAACTCACACACACAATATCATAATTCATCATTCGTATCACAACCGTAACACACATAACGAAATGACAAGGTTTTGGTCTGAATAATCTTCACAAATTCCCTCCTATCACAATAATGATATACAAACAATCTCAGTATTGCGGAAACGTAAGAATTCATCCTAGTTCTACCCGTTGGGACATGTCATCGGACAATACGAGGTCATAAATGATCCCAACCTATTAACGGAGGAAACCTCAAATTCTAATCCGCAAAACTACAAGAGAAGTAAGGGATTATGATTACACTATCGTAATCTAACAATCATATAAGCCAAATCGGAGTAGAAGGAGGAAAATCAAAATAAAACCCCAAAATCCCCAAAAGCTAGGGTTCTAAGGATATACCTCGATTTGAAGGAGAACCACGGATGATTTGGGGTTAGAGTGATGATATGATGCCCCAAAATGCTTCTCAACTGAAGTTTGGATGAAGATTGGCCGATCCACTCAAGGAAGTGTTTTCGTCGCGGAAGGAAGAAGAAAGTGTGAAAATGGCTGAAATCGTCCACTGCCAGTTTTAAATACTGGCAGTCGTTACGGCCGTAACACCTATACCATTACAGCCGTAATGGTGTTCACGACCTTACTGCCCAATATGCTCAATCCCATTACAGCCGCTATGAAAGGGACATTACAACCGTAATGTATGAAGCCTTACGGCAGTAATGCATACCACCTTACGGCTGTAATACATACTTGGCAGAACAACGGTTTGCCAACAACCAGAATGAAAGTACGAGGAATGAAACCACAGATATACAAAGATCTTTTATAGATGAGATAAACATAAAAACCATCACAAGCCTCCGACCATCCGAAGGCCGGAATAAACGAATATTAGCAGCAACACCCAAGATATTAAGAATTTACAAAACTGACCCAAACATTCGAAAATCTAAACTCGAGACCTGAACGACAACTCAGAAAGTTGTAACATATCTAGAATCATTAAAGAAACTTGAAGAAGTAATGAAACACCAGTATAGAACGAGATTTACGAGAATCGAGCCTAAATGCGGAAAAGTTACACAATAAGTAAAATCTCATAAAACAACCCTGAAACTCATTCGGATGGTCATGGATACAGAACAAAATAGTTTAAGAATTCCAAACAATAACAAGCTACTCGTCCGAAATGAAAATACACTAAAAATAGAAATTACTAAAAATAAAAAGTGCGAATATTACAACTCGAACGACATAACTTTGCATATTTTCACATTCATCACATAATACACAGATTCGCAGCATCACAATTGGCCCAACATAATCAATACACAATGAACACATAAAATTGCAATAATGTTAGGGCCGAGCAAGTTGAACGAACTTGCCTTGTGAGTCGTCGATTAGGTGATTCCAAATAAATCTCGAGAGTTGGGTCGTCCGCTCCCAGGCAAGGTTTCTGTAACACCCCCAAGTCATTCAGGGCATATTACAGCGCCGTAGATCCCACACTGTGGAATCCACCAGGCTAACGTACCAAACAAGACATTCGACAAAGACAAACAACTATCAATAAGAATACAAACCGACAATTAACACCTGACATTAAATCCATTTCCCAAAGCGGGAACACGACATTAACAATTCAAACGGGAAGTACTCGAGTACTTAAACCAATTTTATAATACAAAAATCCCAAAACAATACATCAACCATAATCGACAGAACAAAACACCAAGAATCGACTACTGGACAATATCATGCTTGCCCATCATCCTCATACGGCTCTAGTGCTCGCTTGTCCCCACGATCAATACCTGAAATACAAAAAGTATTTCCCCCATTTAAGGGGTTAGCGACGACTGCTAGTGCAAGTACAATCCATTTGAACTACATTCTAATCAGATGAATATATGCGCCAAAAAGTCGTTTTAGAAAACATTTTATATTCCGGAATATTTTCAATGTACAATCACAAAACACATTATCTCCAACAAATCACAATTCAAAGTTAACCGTTGGTACGAGACTCACAGCCACCGTACCCCGCAGAGCCCCTTCGGACATCCCTGGGTGGCTAACCACAGTTCACGATACGCACACTCACGGCAATATGTATCCCTAGAGGCCCCGTCGGACCGTCCCTAGGTGAACATACACATATCCATACACAACAACCACGATAAAGCCATAATTCAAATACTAGAACATGTAAACAAATGTAAAGTACTTGCCTTTGAGACATTCTTGAAGAAACGGAAGTGAAACACGACTAAGAACGGTCCGGGTGGAAAACGACGGTTCCTAAACGAAGGATCAACAAAGTTCAGTCCCAACGGACAACAATACTCTATTGGAATACACCCATAACCCCGATTACATGATACGACAATGAACGATCAATCGATACGGGTGAGGGTTTACGCAAAATCTCCCCGTATTGATAATTCGCGGATTAAAATCAAGGAAATTGGATTTAGAATCACTCAATAATCACAATCGGTAAAGAATATCGTAACATAGTTGAACAATTCGGAACTAAACCCTAGAATCCCGGAAAACCCCCAAATTCATCAAAGTTAGGGTTCCTGAGGAATTACCTTGAATTCGGACGATGGAGATGGGTTTAGATGGTGATGTGTTATGCTCGAGACACAAGAATTGGACTGGAAGGGAACTCCACTGATCACTCTCCACAATCTGCTCTGAATCGCTAAAATCGCCCGTAGGAAGGGAAGGAAAGGAAAAGAATGAAAAATAATGCTGAATCTAAAATGCCGCTGATCTTAATAAATGTGAAGTTAGCGCACGCTAACTATCATATATAGCGCGCGCTAACGGGGCTGAAACCGGTCCAGTAGCTACTGCTGCCACTCGCTAGCGCACGCTAACAATAACGAGTTAGCGCACGCTAACTGCACATCGGTAGCGCACGCAAGGCAACAGGGGTAGGGTGCGCTACCTACGCAGCAGTTCAGTACTGCTGCTCATATCAGCAGTACGCTGCTGTCGAAGGTATAAAACACGAAACGCACGACGAAGTCAGAATCCGGAAACATAAACACGAAGCATACCAGACGACGTAGCTAAGCGCTAAAAGAAAATATAATTCCGACCACCGGAGGGTCCGTAATGAGACAACGAAAATGATATTCCCTAAACTATTAGGAAATTACAAAACTGGCCCAAGTGCCCGAAAATCACGAAACGACGTCGGATTTACGAACCACGTTGCTTCTTCTACTCCGTGCCTCGACCATTGCACCTTAACCAAAGGAATGGTTTTGTGCCTTAACTGCTTGTCGCGACGCTCCAAAATCTTGACGGGCCTCTCTTCAAACGTAACATCCTTCTCAATCTCCACGTCCCCAAAGTCAATAATGTGGGACGGGTCCGGAACGTACTTCCTCAACTGGGAAACGTGAAATACGCTATGCACATGACTCAGTGACGGAGGTAAAGCCAAACGGTATGCCAACTCACCGACTCTCTCCAATACCTCGAAAGGTCCAATATATCTCGAGCTGAGTTTTCCCTTCTTTCCAAAACGGAAAACTCCCTTCGACGGAGACACTCTCAACAGAACATGATCTCCCACCTCAAACTCCAAAGGTCGACGCCTAACATCCGCATAAGACTTTTGTCGACTCTGAGCAGCCAACATTCTCTTCCTAATCAATTCAACTTTCTCCCTCGTCTCCAACACAAGGTCCGGCTCGGTGCCAACCAACTCGGATGGCTCATCCCAACATATGGATGATTGGCAACGTCGGCCATAAAGTGCCTCATACGGTGCCATCTTAATCGACGCGTGCCAGCTATTATTATAAGTAAACTCAATTAAGGCCAAATGCTCCTCCCAGTCACTACTCCAATCTAACGCACACGCGCGCAACAAATCCTCGAACGTCTGAATGGTACGTTCGGACTGCCCATCGGTCTGGGGATGGAAAGAAGTGCTCAAACGTAATCGTGTCCCCAATGCCTTATGTACCGCCTGCCAAAAATGCGATACAAATCGGCCATCTCTATCCGAAATAATGGTCTTCGGCGTACCATGAAGTCTCACTATCTGTGCGATAAAGACACGAGCCAACTTTTCTGGACCCCAAGTATCCTTGATGCCCAGAAAATGTGCCGACTTAGTCAGTCGGTCTACAATCACCCACACCATATTCATACCAGTCTTCGTCCTCGGCAAACTCGTGACAAAATCCATGAGATATCCTCCCACTTCCACTCCGGGATGGGAAGTGGTTTCAACAACCCGGCTGGCCGCTGATGCTCAATCTTGTCTTGCTGACAAGTCAAACACTTAGCCACAAACTGAACTACCTCTTTCTTCATGTCGTTCCACCAGAAATTTCTTCTCAAATCTTTATACATTTTACTCGAGCCCGGATGGACTGAGTAAGGTGACGCATGAGCCTCTCGCATAATACTCTGTCTCAGTTCCGAGTCGTTCGGAACACACAACCGACCTCGGAATCTCAACACTCCGTCCTCATGAATAACGAATCCTGGGGCTTTCCCCTTCCCTACACTCTCTCGAAGCTGAATAAACATCGGGTCCTCCAACTGTCCCGATTTAATGTCATCGACCAGAGATGAAGAAATCTCAAGAGTATGCAACTGCCCGGAACTCTCTGGCAGTACAACCTCAATGCTCAACCTCGTAAACTCTCGCTGAAGTCCCGACTGGGCCGTAAGTAGCTCAAGCGCCCGAAGCGATACCGATTTCCGGCTCAAGGCATCTACTACCATATTAGCCTTGCCCGGATGATAGAGGATCTCGAGATCGTAATCCTTAATCAATTCCAACCACCTCCTCTGACTCATATTAAGCTCTTTCTGGGTGAAAATGTACTTCAGGCTCTTGTGATCGGTGAAAATCTGACACGACGAGCCATACAAGTAATGACGCCAGATCTTCAACGCAAATACGACTGCGGCCAACTCCAGATCATGCGTAGGGTAATTCAATTCATACGGTTTCAACTGACGGGAAGCATAGGCAATCGTCCTCCCGTGCTGCATAAGTACGCATCCGAGCCCTTGGCCCGAAGCATCACTATAAACTGAGAAACCATCATTACCACTCGGTAAAGCCAAAACGGGAGCGGTCGTCAACCGCTTCTTCAACTCCTCAAAACTATTATGCCTCTCATCAGTCCACGCAAACTTCTCCGACTTCTGTAACAACTGAGTCAGCGGTCGAGCGAGCTTAGAGAACCCCTCGACGATTCTACGGTAATACCCGGCTAATCCCAGAAAACTGCGGACCTCCTTCACGTTCTTGGGCGGCGCCCAATCCAACACTGCCTCTACCTTATGTGGGTCCACACGAACACCCTCGGCCGAGATCACATAACCGAGAAACATAAACTCCCGTAACCAAAACTCGCACTTTGAGAACTTCGCAAAAAGATGCTGAGTTCTCAAAATATCTAGCACGATATGCAAATGACGGGCGTGCTCCTCCTCGCTCCTTGAGTAAATCAGGATGTCATCGATAAAAAGGACTACACACTTATCGAGGTACTCGATAAAGACTTTGTTCATAAGCTGCATGAACACGGCTGGGGCATTGGTTAGCCCAAAAGGCATAACCACAAACTCTTAGTGACCGTATCTCGTCCGAAAGGCCGTCTTCGAAATGTCGGTGTCCTTCACTCGGAGCTGATAATACCCCGATCTCAAATCAATCTTCGAAAACACAGTTTCCCCTTGCAACTGATCAAACAAATCATCAATCCTTGGGAGTAGATACTTGTTTTTGATGGTCACTTTCTTCAACTCTCGGTAGTCGATACACAAACAAAGTGACCCATCCTTCTTCTTCACAAACAAGACCGGTGCGCCCCAAGGTGAAGCGCTCGGTCGAATATAACCCATGTCTAGCAACTCTCCCAACTGTTTCTTCAGCTCCAGCATCTCGGCAGGCGCCATACGGTATGGCATCTTAGAGATCGGTGCTGCACCCGGCTCTAAATCGACGGTAAACTCAACTTCTCGGTCCGGCGGCAAACCCGGCAACTCGTCTGGGAAAACATCAGGATACTCACACACTACCGGAATATACGAGAGCTCGACTCCCCTTCTTCCGATCTCAAAGCGTAACACCAATAGCCCGTGCAACCTCCTCGAAGAAGTCTCACCGCTTTTAAGGCGCTGATCAGTAATCTCTGGCTACTCCGCTTACGCCCCACAAAAGAATGCTCGGTACTGTCAGAGGCTAACATCGAAACCGTCCTCGTTCTATAATTCATGATCGCCCCATGATGGTCCAGCCAATCCTCACCCAGAATCAAATCCTCATCTCTAATATCTACCGCGATCAGATTAGAAGGCCAATCCCTCCCCGCGATACTCACAGAAAAATCTCTAATCTCACGGTCCCCCACGATGCTATCCCCGCTAGGAAGTTTAACAACAAAAGTCTCACAAGCAACAAGGCAATCAACATGCAGACGACGCACATAATCCATAGATATAAAAGAATGTGTAGCACCAGAATCGAAGAATACGGAAACAGGATGATCAAGGATGTGGACGGTACCTGTAGCCACTGTCGCGTCGGGATCTCCGGCTCGCCTCATCTCATACACACGGGGCGGAACAGACCCCACACTAGAAGCTCCCCCTCTAGAAGGCTGTCCACGTCCTCGACCTCTACCAAAACTCTGCTGCGGCTGAGGAACTGTCGGTGCCTGATTCACACTCGGCTCTCCCGCAGCTGGGGCTGATATCTGAGTAACTGGAGCTCGAGCTGCATCCGTACAAAACTTAGCACGATGACCCATTCGACCACAAGCAAGACACTGAATTGGAGGCCTATCACATTCACTCATCATGTGGCCCGGACGACTACAGTTGAAGCACGTAGGACCACGAACGGAACCAGCAGGAGCAGACCTAGAACCGTTTCCTCGACCAACTGATGGCGACTGACTCCCGAAGACTCGCGAACCAGACTGAGCCTTCGGATACCCTCCTGACTTGCCTCCCGAAAACTGACCGGTGGTCTTCTGCTTCTTTCCTTCGGTTGCCGTCTCTATCGCAGAAAACGACATCTCATAAGCCATCGCTTTATTCTGATAATCTTTCAAAGTCGTGCACCCCAGACCAGACATGTAGTGGCGGACCCTCGATTTCATCCGCATATCAAAGTGGCGGATCTTATCAAGCTCATCTCGGACTTGGTTTCTCACATAATGTAGTTGTTGATTGTAGTCTTTGATAGCTTGAGAAATAGGAACATCCTGGGGCTTAGCCTCAAAGAAGGCTCGGATCCTCCCCTCTTTCACTGGCCAAGGACAGAATTCATCTTCCATCAGATCTCGAAACTCTGCCCATGTAGCGGCCCGGTCACGCGGTTTCACCGCTTGCCACCACGTTGCTGCCTCCATGGCGAGGAAGTACTGAGCAATGTGTACTTTTCTCTCCTCGGAACAATTAGCAGCCTCAAATACTTTCTCCATCTCGAATAGCCAATTCTCCCAACCAGAAGGGTCAGAAGCACCATCAAACTGTGGAGGACGTATACGAATCACGTCCTGAAGTAGCTTATCATTTCCGGATCCAGTAGGCGGAACCGGGTTGGCATTAGCTTGGCCGACTAGAACGGCCTGAGTCAGTAGCTGTTAGGATTGTATACTGCAAAGCATACTTTATGCTTGTATTACCTAATTTTCCTATTACTACCTATGAGGATATTAATTATATTTAATCACATGTTTTGCATATTAATTCACGTTATGGTTATGCAAATGAAATGTCTAATTATTTTATATTGTAGATAATGTGGTGTGCTGGTGTCACACGGAAGATCATATTATCGGTGCCTTATAAAATAATATAATAGTTCACAACCTATATAATTATTAGACAAATTATATAAAGGGTTGTAGTGTATGCTTGAGAATAGTTGGTCTTGACTATTAGCATACATTAGCGTATTTGCATACGTTGAACAGGATCGAGGTGAGATAGTGTCTTCTGTACTGACTGTAAGAAGAACATAAATCTCGAATAATTATTATTTCTTAATTCTAAGTATATAATATTTAATTGTGTATTTATAATAATTATTGCTTTGATTTACCATAGGTGAGAGTCAAAATGATCGACTCAATAAGCCTCGTATCTTGGGCAATAATATTGTTTATACGACAATTATTATTATTACTAGAAATCATGTCCCGACTCGTGCGGGTTGATGATGTCCCCTTGAGGAGCTCGATAATGATTATTATATTAAACCCTGCAGGTATATTTAATTCCGATATAATAATAAGGTTCGAGTGGTACTACTCTTGGATAAGATATTAATTAATTAAAGCTGTCAGTAGCTTATAATTAATTAATGGACATTCGATATCTTAAACACGGGAAATAATATATTTAATAAGGAGCCCAATTTCGTAATTTGAGATTTTGGTAGGAAGTGCAATATCAACTTTTTAGTGGACTAAATTGATATTAATTGATTCATCATATATTAGGAAGAGTCCTAATAAGGTAAGATGAATTAATTGGGAGTCCTTCCATAATCCTCCTTTAGATCCCTAGTAGTAGTCCAAGAGCCTATAAATAGGACATTATGGGGCTTGGCCAATTTTATGCTTCAACTTGCACAAGAAATTTCGATTTTTCTTCTAAGTGTTTAATTGTGGATCTTGACTTGTGTCTTTGATTCCACAATTGAGATAACACTTTAATTCTTGCTACATATCGGAATTACTTGAAGAAAATAAAATCGAGAGTTGTGAGGCAAGGTAGATTCGGCCGATCCATAAGGTGTCCAAGCAAGTTCCGGTAGCTCGTTGCCCACACAACGTCCGGTTCAAGGCGGATCATACTCTAGAAGATCTGAAGGTAGAAATACAAGGCGATCAAGAAGGAAATAACCAACCGCTTCAAAAGGAAATATCCTATGATCTTGGATCTAGATTAGGATATTTTAATTAATCAACATATTTAATTAATAAATAATAAATAATATTTAAATTGCTTGTTAGTCTTAGTAATTAATTAATTAGCATGCCTAAATAGATCTAATGCTCGTAGATGCGTAAAACGCTTTTATCATATTTTCCCAAACTTCGCTTCCGCTGCGTTTTACTTTCCAACAATTGGTATCGGAGCCGAATTTTTAGGCTTTTGCTACTTTAATTAATTTTAGTGATTAATTGATAGCAATTTAAATATTCATATATTTTGATGTTGGAATATTTTGCTAGATGTGTTCTTGCAGGTGATATGATCCAATTATCATGGTTTATATGAATGGTGCATTTATTTATTTATTTTTATTAATTATGCAATTGTTGGTTTGGCCGTTTTGAGGCATGTAATGGTTTTCCGTGAGAAAATCTGCGGGTAGTTCTAGGTGGTTTTATTTTTCGTGTAATCTTGATGTAATTTGATGTATTTTATTTCGTATAAAATTGTAATCGAATTCGGAAAAACGGGATCACGAAGATATAGAGCGAAACCGGATCTAAGAATTGCCCAAGCGGCCATGGCCGGCAATGACGAAGTGCCGGCGGCGAGAGAAAGCAGCTGGCCGCCAATGCCGCGGCACTGGTCGGGCAGTTATTTAGTTCGGCGGTCGTCGATTTTAGTCGGTCGTTTTACGCCGTTAAATTGCGTCATTTGAAGTCGGGATTTAAAATTAAATTTTTTTATGTAATTAATTTTGCATAAAAGTAAAATTTTAATTTTGAAAATCCACGGCCGTAGGAGAAGCGACGAGATGCTTGATTCGATGGGAGAGATCGAGTAGAAGATTTTCTCGGATTCAACTCAAGGAAGAAGACCATGATAATTGGATAAATTTAATTATCCGTGTTTTATTTTGGTTTTTATTGTTTTGATGTATGGCATGTATGGATGTATGCGTGATATGTTTCCTTGCATGTTAGGACGAGAAAATTAAAAACCTTAAGGCTAAAATAACTAAGTGATTAAATTGATTTTTATTTTAATTAAAATCAAATTGGCCTCCATAATTAATTTAAATTGTGAAGTAATTAGCATGCGCGTTGACATTAGAGTCTTCCTCCATATCGGATGTGCTAATTATAGGTTCACTAGTTTTAAATTTCAAAATGATAACATAAGGTAAATATTACTTTTTATGATAGGACCTCTCCATCTGTAGGACTATTATTTAAAAGATAATATTTTAAGGATGTTAAATTATGGTGTTCACTTAGGTGTATTAATTAATAAGCTCCCCATCGGAGTCTATGTTAATTAATACATGGCCAAGAGGAACCAACTATTAATTTTACTTGTCATAACGTAATTTGACTAGATAGTAAAATTAAAGACGTAAAACTCTACTTGAAAAATGTGTGTGTAAACGTCCACACGATCGTGGCTTGCATGTGCGGATTTTTTGAGGTGTTGGTTGCTAGCATATATATTGTGTTTTTGAGGTTTTTCGATATATTTTGCTATGCATTATGTGATGGATGTTTTTAATTTTTTTTAATTTTTATTCTCAGATGTCTTTCAATCCACTAGCTGTTATTCTCAAAGAAAATAAACTAGATGGCACTAACTTTGCCGATTGGAAAAGAAATCTTGATATTGTCCTGACTGCTGAGGGGCATAAGTTTGTCTTAATCGAGGAGAGCCCTCTAGAACCAGAACCGGATGCCACTCCCGAAGAGTTGGCTGAATTCCGGAAATGGAAAAAGTCTGATGAGATGGCTCGCTGTTACATTTTGGCTTCACTGACAAATGTATTGCAGCATCAGCATCAGACGATGGGTTCGGCCGCGGAAATGATGAAAAGTCCGAGATGTTTGGTCATCAGAACCGGGCGGCTAGACAAAATGCTATGAGGGTATTGATGACAACCCAAATGTCTGAAGGGACTCCGATGAGGATCATGTTCTAAAAATGATGTCTCATTTGAGCAGGCGAGCATCTTTGGGAGCTACTATCGATGCGGAAACGCAGTCGATATTATCTTAGGCGACTTACCTAGAAGCTTTGAGCAGTTCCGCCTCAACTACAATATGAACCGTAGGACATATAGTTTGGCGGAACTTAAACAGAGCTTCATCTGTGAAGGTCTCTTCAAACAAGGTTATCATCAAATTCTTGCGGCAATCGGTGCTACTTCTTCTAAACCCAAATGGGGAAAGAAGAAGAAGCGGGTTGGCCAAGCAAGTGGCAACCCTCAAGGTGAAAAGCAAGGCTCCTCACCCCGAGGCGAACAAAAAGCCAAAGGGAAAATGCTACAAGTGCGGTCAGAAAGGACATTTTAAAGTGGACTGCCGTGCTCTTAAGAAAGGTATGTCTCGTGCACTAGTAGTCAAAACATGTTTGGCAGCTTGTTCTTCCACTTCGTGGATAGTTGATTCAGCTCCACCGATCATGTTTGCTATGACTCGCATGGTTTTCGTGTAACCAAGCGGCTTAGTGTGGGCGAGATTACCATCTTGGGGCGATTATTCCGGGCTTATGGTCATTGCGGTGGGAGTCGTGCGGTTGAAGATTAATGATAAATTATTAGTTACGAATAATGTATTATTAGTACCAGATTTTAGAATGAATTTAATTTCGGTTTCTAAATTAAAATGCGATGGTTATTCAGTTTCTTTTGATGATGATGCCATTATTAAGAAAAGAAGCGGTGAATATATTTGCAGAGGTACTTTTAATGATGGACTATATATTGTTAATACTGCACAAACTCCTATGCATAAATCACTTAACTCTTTGTCTAAACCTAAAAAGAGAAAAGAACCTTCAAGCATAAACAAAACATATCTGTGGCATTTACGGTTAGGACATGTAAACCTTAGAAGGATTCAAAGATTGGTAGATGATGGCCCATTGGATGATCTCCAAGTTGAGTCATTTCCAATTTGTGAATCCTGTCTGGAAGGTAAGATGACCAAAAAGGTTTTTAAAACCAAGGGAAACCGTGCTCAGGATGTGTTGGAATTGGTTCATACGGATGTATGTGGTCCAATGAATATCCAGGCTAGGGGTGGTTTCGAATATTTCATCACGTTCATAGATGATTATTCGAGATATGGATACATCTTTTTGATGCGACGTAAGTCTGAAGCTTTTGAAAAGTTCAGAGACTTCAAGGCTGAAACGGAGAAGCGTCATGGGAAGAGTATCAAGTCACTACGATCTGATCGTGGTGGCGAATACCTTAGTGGAGAGTTTTTGGATTTCTTGGCGAATGAGGGGATTTCGTCCCGACTCACCGCAGAACTCCACAACAAAATGGAGTGGTGAAAGAAGGAATAGGACTCTTTTAGAAATGGTTAGATCAATGATGAGTTATTGATTTACCTATTTCGTTTTGGGGATACGCCTTAGAAAGCAGTACATTCTAAACACAGTGCCTTGAAATCGGTTCAAAACACCCACGAGCGTGGAGTGGGAGTAAGCCAGTCTAGGACATGTTCGGATTTGGGGTACTCCGGCACATGTGCTGAATAAGGAAGGCGATAAGTTGGCATCTCGTGCAATGAGTGTTTGTAGGATATCCTAAGGAACGAAGGGTGGCTTGTTCTATAGTCCCGAGGATCGGAAGGTCATTATTAGCACCAATGCCCGATTTACGGAAGAGGATTATATGATTAGTCACAAGCCCATGAGAGAGATAATTCAGGAAGAGGCGAGGCGAGACTCCGTCTATACCAATCGTACAAGCGCCAACTAACACTGCACCACGTATCGATTCTGAAACTTTTACACCAACTCAGGATTTGTCTCGTCGTAGTGGGAGGGTTGTTCGTCAGCCCGAACGATTCATAGGCGTGGGAAAGTCTTCGGACTCAATCCCAGACGAAGATGAATCGGTTCCCTGGACCTATAAGGAGGCAATCCAAGATAAAGATGCTGACTCCTGGCAAGAAGCAATGGAATCAGAAATGGGATCTATGGATTCCAATCAAGTGTGGGAGCTAGTAGAGCTACCTGATGGTGTACAAGCCATTGGGAGTAAATGGGTCTACAAATGAAAGAAAAGACGTGACGGGAAGGTTGAAACCTTCAAAGCAAGGCTTGTTGCAAAAGGTTACACTCAGAAAGAGGGTATCGATTATGATGAAACCTTTTCGCCGGTAGCCATGCTTAAGTCAATCCGGATTCTTTTAGCTATAGCTGCGCATTTGGATCTGGAGATTTGGCAGATGGATGTCAAGACTGCATTCTTGAATGGGAGTCTAGACAAGGAAATCTATATGCGCCAAGCAGAGGGATTCATTGCTAAAGGAGAAGAGCACTTGGTGTGCAAACTTAAGAAATCCATTTATGGACTTAAGCAAGCATCTAGATCTTGGAACACTCGTTTTGACGAAGTAGTCCAGTCATATGGATTCGTCCAATGTCCGAGTGACAGTTGTGTGTATAAGAAATGCGATGGAAACGTGTTGGTGTTTCTTATCGTATGTAGACGATATCCTTCTGATTGGAAACAACGTGAAGGAATTGTCGGACGTACGGGTATGGCTATCTGAGCAGTTCGATATGAAGGATCTAGGAGAAGCAGGACACATCCTTGGAATTAGGATCTTTCGTGATCGGAAGAAGAGGATGTTGTGCTTATCCCAGGCATCCTATATCGATACAGTGCTGAAGCGGTTTAGCATGGAGAATTCCAAGAAAGGTTTTCTACCTTACAGACATGGAATTCAACTATTTAAGAACATGTGTCCTAAGACACAAAAGGAGATAAATGACATGAAGATGGTCCCTTATGCATCCACTGTGGGAAGTCTCATGTATGCTATGCTTTGCACTAGACCAGATATCTGTCATGCCGTGGGCATGGCTGCTAGATATCAGTCGAACCCAGGACCAGGACACTGGATTCTTTGTCAAGCACATACTCAAGTACCCGAGAAGGACTAGGAGTACATGCTTGTATATCAATCAGACGACCTGTTTCCGGTGGGTTACAACGACTCGATTTTCATCGGACAAAGAAAAGTCCAAGTCTACTTCGGGTTATGTGTTTAGCTTGGGAGGTGGAGCCATTAGTTGGAGGAGTGTGAAGCAGAAATGCATCTCGGACTCTACCATGGAAGCCGAGTACGTGGCAGCCTCTGAGGCAGCCAAGGAGGCAGTGTGGCTCAAGTACTTCCTGCAGGACTTAGATGTGATTCCCGATTTGCCAGAGGGTATTACACTCTATTGTGATAATACTGGTGCAGTCGCAAATTCAAGGGAACCACGAGCCCATCAGGCAAGTAAACATATCAACCGCAAGTACCACATCATACGACACTTCGTAAAGGAAGGAGACGTAGTTGTAGCCAGGGTTGCATCGGAAGATAATCTTGCTAACCCTTTCACGAAAGGCCTACCTTCAAAAGTTTTTGAAAGGCATGTGGAAGGAATGGGATTACGGTGTATGGCAGCATTGCTTTGAGTATAAGTGGGAGAAATGAGAGACTATGTAATAGAGTAGTATACTTAAAAGCATGCTTTGAGTATAAGTGGGAGATTGTTAGGATTGTATCTTGCAAAGCATACTTTATGCTTGTATTACCTAATTTCCTATTACTACCTATGAGGATATAAATTATATTTAATCACATGTTTTGCATATTAATTCACGTTATGGTTATGCAAATGAAATGTCTAATTATTTTATATTGTAGATAATGTGGTGTGTTGGTGTCACACGGAAGATCACATTATCGGTGCCTTATAAAATAATATAATAGTTCACAACTTATATAATTATTAGACAAATTATATAAAGGGTTGTAGTGTATGCTTGAGAATAGTTGGTCTTGACTATTAGCATACATTAGCGTATTTGCATACGTTGAACAGGATCGAGGTGAGATAGTGTCTTACATGTCTTGGTAAGAAGAAGAACGTAAATCTCGGATAATTATTATTTCTTAATTCTAAGTATATAATATTTAATTGTGTATTTATAATAATTATTGCTTTGATTTACCATAGGTGAGAGTCAAAATGATCGACTCAATAAGCCTCGTATCTTGGGCAATAATATTGTTTATACGACAATTATTATTATTACTAGAAATCGTGTCCCGACTCGTGCGGGTTGATGATGTCCCCTTGAGGAGCTCGATAATGATTATTATATTAAACCCTGCAGTGGATTTAATTAGATATAATAATAAGGTTCGAGTGGTACTACTCTTGGATAAGATATTAATTAATTAAAGTTGTCAGTAGCTTATAATTAATTAATGGACATTCGATATCTTAAACACGGGAAATAATATATTTAATAAGGAGCCCAATTTCGTAATTTGGGATTTTGGTAGGAAGTGCAATATCAACTTTTTAGTGGACTAAATTGATATTAATTGATTCATCATATATTAGGAAGAGTCCTAATAAGGTAAGATGAATTAATTGGGAGTCCTTCCATAATCCTCCTTTAGATCCCTAGTAGTAGTCCAAGAGCCTATAAATAGGACATTATGGGGCTTGGCCGATTTTATGCTTCAACTTGCACAAGAAATTTCGATTTTTCTTCTAAGTGTTTAATTGTGGATCTTGACTTGTGTCTTTGATTCCACAATTGAGATAACACTTTAATTCTTGCTACATATCGGAATTACTTGAAGAAAATAAAATCGAGAGTTGTGAGGCAAGGTAGATTCGGCCGATCCATAAGGTGTCCAAGCAAGTTCCGGTAGCTCGTTGCCCACACAACGTCCGGTTCAAGGCGGATCATACTCTAGAAGATCTGAAGGTAGAAATACAAGGCGATCAAGAAGGAAATAACCAACCGCTTCAAAAGGTAATATCCTATGATCTTGGATCTAGATTAGGATATTTTAATTAATCAACATATTTAATTAATAAATAATAAATAATATTTAAATTGCTTGTTAGTCTTAGTAATTAATTAATTAGCATGCCTAAATAGATCTAATGCTCGTAGATGCGTAAAACGCTTTTATCATATTTTCCCAAACTTCGATTCCGCTGCGTTTTACTTTCCAACAGTAGCGTCATCTTGTTCGCTACTTGCTGCAAAATGTTGGCCACTCCAACATTCTCATGTGCATTACCGGAGCTAGCAGACTGGTCCTGCTGACCTCCGGAACTAGGGGGAACACTGTTCGACAAAGAAGGCATCGCCTAATCAGTTCCCGAGTGATCGGACAAGGCCGCCCCACCGGCTGCGCCACGTCCCCTACCGCGTCCGCGACCGCGTCCGCGTCCTCTACCAGCAGGAATTCTGAAGAAGCAACGGGTAAGTACAATTCAAACGCAAAACGCAATAAGATACTAAGACAGGAATAGAACAGAACGGTGAAACGAGTCAAGTTAGGAAAAACTTATGAGCACCGGCATACTGAGATGATGGCATAGCAGTGATACTGTCCCAAAAACGACACTCGACTAGACCCAAATAACCGACAGCCTAGGTATCCATAAACCTAAACTCTGATACCATATTCTGTAACACCCCCAAGTCATTCAGGGCATATTACAGCGCCGTGGATCCCACACTGTGGAATCCACCAGGCTAACGTACCAAACAAGATATTCGACAAAGACAAACAACCACCAATAAGAATACAAACCGACAATTAACACTTGACATTAAATCCATTTCCCAAAGCGGGAACACGACATTAACAATTCAAACGGGAAGTACTCGAGTACTTAAATCAATTTTATAATACAAAAATCCCAAAACAATACATCAACCATAATCGACAGAACAAAACACCAAGAATCGACTACTGGACAATATCATGCTTGCCCATCATCCTCATACGGCTCTAGTGCTCGCTTGTACCCACGATCAATACCTGAAATAAAAAAAGTATTTCCCCCATTTAAGGGGTTAGCGACAACTGCTAGTGCAAGTACAATCCATTTGAACTACATTCTAATCAGATGAATATATGCGCCAAAAAGTCATTTTAGAAAACATTTTATATTCCGGAATATTTTCAATGTACAATCACAAAACACATTATCTCCAACAAATCACAATTCAAAGTTAACCGTTGGTACGAGACTCACGGCCACCGTACCCCGTAGAGCCCCGTCGGACATCCCTGGGTGGCTAACCACAGTTCACGATACGCACACTCACGGCAATATGTATCCCTAGAGGCCCCGTCGGACCGTTCCTAGGTGAACATACACATATCCATCCACAACAACCACGATAAAGCCATAATTCAAATACTAGAACATGTAAACAAATGTAAAGTACTTGCCTTTGAGACATTCTTGAAGAAACGGAAGTGAAACACGACTACGAGCAGTCGGGTGGAAAGCGACGGTTCCTAAACGAAGGATCAACACGATTCGATCCCAACGGACAACAATACTCTATTGGAATACACCCATAACCCCGATTACATGATACGACAATGAACGATCAATCGATACGGGCGAGGGTTTACGCAAAATCTCCCCGTATTGATAATTCACGGATTAAAATCAAGGAAATTGGATTTAGAATCACTCAATAATCACAATCGGTAAAGAATATCGTAACATAGTTGAACAATTCGGAACTAAACCCTAGAATCCCGGAAAACCCCCAAATTCGTCAAAGTTAGGGTTCCTGAGGAATTACCTTGAATTCGGACGATGGAGATGGGTTTAGATGGTGATGTGTTATGCTCGAGACACAAGAATTGGACTAGAAGGGAACTCCACTGATCACTCTCCACAATCTGCTCTGAATCGCTAAAATCGCCCGTAGGAAGGGAAGGAAAGGAAAAGAATGAAAAATAATGCTGAATCTAAACTGCCGCTGATCTTAATAAATGTGAAGTTAGCGCACGCTAACTATCATATATAGCGCGCGCTAACGGGGCTGAAACCGGTCCAGTAGCTACTGCTGCCACTCGCTAGCGCACGCTAACAATAACGAGTTAGCGCACGCTAACTGCACATCGGTAGCGCACGCAAGGAAACAGGGGTAGCGTGCGCTACCTACGCAGCAGATTCGATCTTGCTGCTCATATCGGCGATGCGGCTGGCCGAAGGTATAAAACACGAAACGCACGACGAGGTCAGAATCCGGAAACATAAACACGAAGCATACTAGACGACGTAGCTAAGCGCTAAAAGAAAATATAATTCCGACCACCGGAGGGTCCATAATGAGACAACGGAAATGAGATCCTCTAAACTATTAGGAAATTACAAAAATGGCCCAAGTGCCCGAAAATCACGAAACTGTAATACCCGTAATTTCGATTTCCGATAATTTCTTTTTTTTTCGGCAGAAGTCCGTTTTGACGACTCGCTCATGACCGTTTCTTCATTCTGAGAATAATTAATTCTGCACTTTTTGTCATCCGAGTTCGTTTCGGTGTCGTTTTGTTGAGTTCCGTGCTTTTGGCGACTTTTCCACACTTGAGTTCGATTCTTGCGAATCTCGTTCGAAATTACTGTTTTGAGTTTCCCGTAAGTCCGTTTAACTTTGTTAGACGTGTTGTGAACTTCGGTTTGGTTATTCGACCACGTATTGTGATTTTCGGATGTTTGGGCCGTTTTTGTAATTTCCTATAAGTTTAGGGAATTTGTTCCTTGTTCAGTTTTGATTGTCTACCTCGGACCGTTTTGGGTTAGTGGTTATTGTTTCTTGTTGTGTGTATTTTCCTCGGTCGGTTGGGTCGGCATATCGTGTTTTGGTGATCGTCTTTTTCGTTTTTGGTAGCGTTGTTTTCTGTCCAGAAGGACCTGTGCAAAACAGCGCAAGACCCGCGGCATTTTGCGCCGTGTCTGCGCGCCGTGTCGCACAGGGGGTCGATCACTGTCCGAGAAACGGCGCAAGACCCGCGGCATTCTGCGCCAGGTCTGTGCGCCGTGTTGCCCAGTGGTGCCCGTTGCCTTGCGAAACGGCGCAAGACTCGCGGCATTTTGCGCCGTGTCTGTGCGCCGCGTCGCACAGGGCTCGGCCGCTGACCATCAATACGGCGCTGAACACGGCGCTATTTGGACCGTTTGTTTCGCCGTGTTCTGTCCAGTATATAAAGGACAGGCGGGTGTTTTAACCCCATTTCTTCCTTTCTCTCCCGTTTCTCCACTCTCTCCTCGCGACTTTGGGTGATTTCGACCAGATATTGCATTCTAACATCTTATAACTCGGATTTCGACATTCTAACATGAATCAATCATCTTCCTTCCACCATTCCATCGTTGAATTGAGGTAATTAGTCATTATACCTAATTTTAGGGTTCTTGGCTATAATTCATTTTTCCTTTTGTTTTTGCTTCGATTGATGATGAATATTAGTTGGGTAATCATGGTGTTATGTTTTCCTAGAACTTTAGCGGATAAATTCCAAGTTTTTCCCCTTCGTTGATCGAATTTGAACTTTATGCCTCAATAGTGTTCGACGGATTGTCCCTTAGGATAGAACGTCGATTAATTCGTGATTTCTCAGTGGAATTGTAGTTGATTGAGTCTCTATTGTTGTTAGGGTCAGATTTCTCTCAAAGAATTCGAGTCGGAATCCTTCCGTTCGTCGCTTTCTTCAAGCTTTTCGATCGTGGGCGTATTCTTTGTCTTCGCCGGAGAATTGTAGGTGTTCGAGGTGTCCCGACTGAGCCTTGTTCGTAGGAGTGTCCGGTGTCGATTATCGAGGCAAGTATCTTGCCCATACATTACGTGTTTTGTGGATATAATGGTTGTTAATCGTCGATATGTGCTAAATAAATATTCATAACCATCTTTTTCAAAAGTATCGGTATATTTACCATCATGGTTTTCTTAAGGACGACTCGTGTGTTCCGAGAATTAATATGCTTAATTGAATACGTGTATTAATGTTGAGTATAAGATCGTAATACTTTCGTGTGATGCCATTGTGTGTGATTACGTCGTTGGTAAGTTTTGAAGTTTAATCCTTTGTTTAAGCTGTACGTGGAGACATGTGGTTATCGATGAATATGTGAATTTATGTGATATTGGTTGCGCCGTTCGGTGCTGTTGGAATAGTGTGCTTTCTTGTTGATAGTATTAGTTCTGGGTCGTGAGCATGTGTTGGATGAATTGGCCATTCTAGTAAGGTACCTCGACTATATATACTGTGATTGACCTTCGAGGCTTGTGGTTTGCAACTGTGATTTTGGAACGTGTGTGTGTGTTGTTCCTTCCACCCGGAGTGTCCGACGGGATGTCTTGGGGTCGATACTAAGGGGTACGGCCACGGAAGTGGACTTGGGTGCGTGTGTGGATGAACTTCCACTCGGAGTGTCCGACGGGATGTCTAGGGGTCGATACTAAGGGGTACGGCCGCGGAAGTGGTTTCCCACCCAGAGTGTCCGACGGGATGTCTCGGGGTCGATACTAAGGGGTACGGCCGCGGGTTACCAGTTGGTTTTCATCTTGAGGATGATGTTGATGTTTTCGTTAATTGTGATATTGTCTGGAGTATCACAATGCTTTGTGCTCGGGGTCGAGAGACATCATATATCGAGTTTTGGTGCTTGGCTAGAATGGCATAAGAATAATGTATTATGTGTAATATGTCCTTGTAAGTGAATTGCAGTGGATGATCGGGTCGTAGGCCCTGTGTTTTGTGACTGGAATGGTTGGGTCGTGGACCCCGTGTTTTGTTAACGGATTTGCATTTTGGAAAATGAACTTTGGGGCTGTGACCCTAAATGACTTTCGAGGAATTAAGAACATTTCAATTTCTAATGTTTTCAAAACTCCCGAGATTTGGAAATGTTTTCAAAGTGCTTACTTGCTTCGTTTCTACTTTCAAGACTTGAACTATTTTTAACTAAATATATCTCGGGAAGTCTTTCGTTGTATTCTCGGAATGTGTTGTGTATGGCTCGTATTTGCACTTTATACTTGCACTAGCGAAACAGTGGAGTTTTGCTAACCCCCGAGTAATCGGGGGGTGGATATCTGTATTGTGTCCGGGTACATGCAGGTTTTCGGGAGCAAGACACAGGATCAATGCGAGGGATGATGAAAGACTAATGATACTAATCACACGAAGGCCAGTTTTGACTTCAGTTAGTCGGAGTCCATTGTATTGTCTTTTCCGCTGTCTTATTGTTCGTTGTTGCAAGTATTTTACCCTTGCATGTGTATGAGTCTGGATGAGTTTATGTATTTTGATTTGTAAGTCAGTGACGGAAGACTAAATCGCTCTATTGATTCGTTATTTTGATTCGTCAGTATGTAATGTAATGTGTTGTGTTGATGTCTAGCCTGGTGGATCCTCACGGAGAGGGTCTGCGGCGTGTAATATTCCCGGTTTGATCCGGGGGTGTTACATTTATGGTATCGGAGCTTAGGTTGAGGAAACCTAGGCTGTCGGGTCGAGTTATGTGTTGTTGAGTCTTGTATTGTTAGATTTTTGTCTAAATGAGTCGTGTCGCGACACGTCGTCTGAGTTTGTTGGTCGTGATTAGTATCGTGGGGCGATCATCATCTTCGTGCGACCTGTGGATGTAAGTCTCCCTTCTTTGCGTTGTGCCTCGTGTGACACGAGCTATTTTTATGATTATTTATAGGTGATGGAATCCTTCGGTGGATTTTGATTTCACGGTACGTATTTAGTGGACTCTCGTATTTGGTTTATACGAGCTAATGTCTTTTTACTGTTGTTGTTGTCCGTTGCTTTTGGTTTTCGAATCGACTTGCTCGCTTTACAAGTTCTCTTGTGGAAGCTTTGTGCTTATACCCGTTCGAGTTGTTCACTAGACAGAGCGGGAGGGTCCTTAGAGGCCTTGAATGGGGTCAGTGGTTTTGTTCTGAATCATTGGCGGTCTTCGACTGTAGTATTATACCGTTTATTTCCGTTAAAAGACTTGCATGGTCTTGACTTTAAACGTTTTGATGTGTGTACTAGAAGGTGTTTTAGTATACGTCGGTATGCGTGAGTTTTGGGCATTCTGACCTATTGGATTTTTGAAAACCTTGAGTATCTTAGAAAATTAAATTTCGAGACGTACTTTTAAAATGAATTATTTTCTTGAGGTGTTTTCAAGGTGCTTTCTGGTGCCGCAATATATTTCAAAACTTTTCCAATTGAGGACCAAAAATACTTTGAGATATTTTCAATTATTTAGAAACACCTTTACTTAGACCCGAGGGTCGAATATTCTGAAAGTTTTTCACTAAGAGAAAGTGTCCTCATTTTTATCAAATGCGAAATGGTTCTCCAAAGTCTCGATAACGATGTCTCACGTTGTGCGTTTTTTTTTGAAAGGTGATACTCAAGATCAACCGGTGTTTTTCTAAATTATTTTCAAAAGGTGGTTTTCGTTTTTAAAACCCATCATTTCCTGCTTATGGTCGGAGAAGGTGTGTATGATTGTGTACATACGTGGTTGTTTCGTGATGTTTAGTAATTATATGCTGGGTATCGTCCGGGCCGTTGTAATCTTCGAACGTTACCGTTGTTGTCGTGATTTTTGTATGTGTTGATATGTTATGCCGAGTTGGCATCTCCGGTATGTTGTTTTGCGATGTTACGTCCGTGGTATCTAGCATTTGTATATTCGGTATGCCGATCCGAGGCGTTTCCAACCGCGGTGTGCCGGGGGCATACACGTACCAATTGTCCTTCTCGTCAGTAGCACATTTTGAGTGTGGACTCGAGGGACACCGAATTCAGTTTTGCGAATTGGCTATCGAGACCTTCGGAGTTTGCGCTTCAGCACAGTCATCGGAATCGGCTTTGAGAGGCCTTTGAAGGATGTTTCTGTCAGTTGCTTGTTGTGTTGTCACCTTGATTTCGTGTTGTGAGTTTCGGGAACGACACTTCTTTTAGAAGGGGTCGAATATGATACCAGTATTATTTTTGGCTTCTACATTTTCTCTTTCTCAATTCTATCGACGTTTATGTTCGTTGACATTTTCTGAGCTTGTTCTGCCCCTTTCTTTTGTTGATCAAACGAGTGTGGTATTATTTCGGAATAACTCGTTTGTCGTTGTGACATTTCTATTGCTATTCCCTTTCCTGTGGATCTTATGTGAATGTACATCTTGTTGTTTTCACCGGATCATATATTGTCCCGAGTCGAGATGTGAACCTTGGAGTTGTTGTTTGAATTTTATTGTTCTTCGTGATTCGAACATGATTGTTCGATTTTTATTGTCTCGATCGTTGTGGTTCGATCGTTTGATTGTTCGGTTTTTATTGATCTCGTTTCGTGATTGTTGAACGTTCAGACTCCTTCGTAATTCCCTTAAATTCGGGAAATTTGTCTCGCTCCAACCATTGGGCGGTGGAATTCCGTATTTCTTCAGCGATTGGCTCGCGTTTTGATTGATGTACCGTTGGGTTGGTCTAGCGTATTGATCTTCGTTCGTTGCATTTTGTGATTGTACGGATAACCAACTTGATTGTATTATCTGTTTGATGACACTTGTCACTTGTTGGTTTTATTATCTCTCTATCGGTGGCGTTGTGCTGGTCGTCGTGGGGCGTGTTTTCACGTCGTATGTTCTTTTGCGTTTCTTGCAGCGTTTCGCCGTCGGGCGCGAGTTTTCGGTTTTTGGGTTTCTCGTCGAGTTTTCCTGACAGTGGATATTGCTTCTCCCTACTTATTTTAAGTTTCGGGACGAAACTTCTTTTAAGGAGGATATAATGTAATACCCGTAATTTCGATTTCCGGTAATTTCTTTTTTTTCGGCGGAAGTCCGTTTTGACGACTCGCTCATGACCGTTTCGTCATTCTGAGAATAATTAATTCTGCACTTTTTGTCATCCGAGTTCGTTTTGGTGTCGTTTTGTTGAGTTCCGTGCTTTTGGCGACTTTTCCGCACTTGAGTTCGATTCTTGCGAATCTCGTTCGAAATTACTATTTTGAGTTTCCCGTAAGTCCGTTTAACTTTGTTAGACATGTTGTGAACTTCGGTTTGGTTATTCGACCACGTATCGTGATTTTCGGATGTTTGGGCCGTTTTTGTAATTTCCTATAAGTTTAGGGAATTTGTTCCTTGTTCGGTTTTGATTGTGTACCTCGGACCGTTTTGGGTTACTAGTTATTGTTTCTTGTTGTGTGTATTTTCCTCGGTCGGTTGGGTCGGCATATCGTGTTTTGGTGATCGTCTTTTTCGTTTTTGGTAGCGTTGTTTTCATCGAGAATGCATGCAGCCGGGACACAGCAAAACGGCGCCAGACCCACGGCATTTTGCGCCGTGTCTGTGCGTCGTGTCGCACAGGGGGTCGATCACTGTCCGAGAAACGGCGCAAGACCCGCGGCATTCTGCGTAGGATCTGTGCGCCGTGTTGCCCAGTGGTGCCCGCTGCCTTGCGAAACGGCGCAAGACTCGCGGCATTTTGCGCCGTGTCTGTGCGCCGTGTCGCACAGGGGTCGGCCGCTGACCATCAATACGGCGCTGAACACGGCGCTATTTGGACCGTTTGTTGCGCCGTGTTCTGTCCAGTATATAAAGGACAGACGGGTGTTTTAACCTCATTTCTTCCTTTCTCTCCCGTTTCTCCACTCTCTCCTCGCGACTTTGGGCGATTTCAACCAGATATTGCATTCTAACATCTTATAACTCGGATTTGGACATTCTAACATGAATCAATCATCTTCCTTCCACCATTCTATCGTTGAATTGAGGTAATTGGTCATTATACCTAATTTTAGGGTTCTTGGCTATAATTCATTTTTCCTTTCGTTTTTGCTTCGATTGATGATGAATATTAGTTGGGTAATCATGGTGTTATGTTTTCCTAGAACTTTAGCGGATAAATTCCAAGTTTTTCCCCTTCGTTGATCGAATTTGAACTTTATGCCTCAATAGTGTTCGGCGGATTGTCCCTTAGGATAGAACGTCGATTAATTCGTGATTTCTCAGTGGAATTGTAGTTGATTGAGTCTCTATTGTTGTTAGGGTCAGATTTCTCTCAAAGAATTCGAGTCGGAACCCTTCCGTTCGTCGCTTTCTTCAAGCTTTTCGATCGTGGGCGTATTCTTTGTCTTCGCCGGAGAATTGTAGGTGTTCGAGGTGTCCCGACTGAGCCATGTTCGTAGGAGTGTCCGGTGTCGATTATCGAGGCAAGTATCTTGCCCATACATTACGTGTTTTGTGGATATAATGGTTGTTAATCGTCGATATGTGCTAAATAAATATTCATAACCATCTTTTTCAAAAGTATCGGTATATTTACCATCATGGTTTTCTTAAAGACGACTCGTGTGTTCCGAGAATTAATATGCTTAATTGAACACGTGTATTAATGTTGAGTATAAGATCGTAATACTTTCGTGTGATGCCATTGTGTGTGATTACGTCGTCGGTAAGTTTTGAAGTTTAATCCTTTGTTTAAGCTGTACGTGGAGACATGTGGTTATCGATGAATATGTGAATTTATGTGATATTGGTTGTGCCGTTCGGTGCTGTTGGAATAGTGTGCTTTCTTGTTGATAGTATTAGTTCTGGGTCGTGAGCATGTGTTGGATGAATTGGCCATTCTAGTAAGGTACCTCGACTATATATACTGTGATTGACCTTTGAGGCTTGTGGTTTGCAACTGTGATTTTGGAACGTGTGTGTGTGTGTTGTTCCTTCCACCCGGAGTGTCCGACGGGATGTCTGGGGGTCGATACTAAGGGGTACGACTACGGAAGTGGACTTGGGTGCGTGTGTGGATGAACTTCCACCCGTAGTGTCCGACGGGATGTCTGGGGGTCGATACTAAGGGGTACGGCCGCGGAAGTGGTTTCCCACCCGGAGTGTCCGACGGGATGTCTGGGGGTCGATACTAAGGGGTACGGCCGCGGGTTACCAGTTGTGGTTTTCATGTTGAGGATGATGTTGATGTTTTCGTTAATTGTGATATTGTCCGGAGTATCACAATGCTTTGTGCTCGAGGTCGAGAGACATTATATATCGAGGTGCTTGGCTAGAATGGCATAAGAATAATGTATTATGTGTAATATGTCCTTGTAAGTGAATTGCAGTGGATGATCGGGTCGTAGGCCCTGTGTTTTGTGACCGGAATGGTTGGGTCGTGGACCCCGTGTTTTGTTAACGGATTTGCATTTTGGAAAATGAACTTTAGGGCTGTGACCCTAAATGACTTTCGAGGAATTAAGAACTTTTCAATTTCTAATGTTTTCAAAACTCCCGAGATTTGGAAATGTTTTCAAAGTGCTTACTTGCTTCGTTTCAACTTTCAAGACTTGAACTATTTTTAACTAAATATATCTCGGGAAGTCTTTTGTTGTATTCTCGGAATGTGTTGTGTATGGCTCATATTTGCACTTTATACTTGCACTAGCGAAACAGTGGAGTTTTGCTAACCCCCGAGTAATCGGGGGGTGGATATCTGTATTGTGTCCAGGTACATGCAGGTTTTCGAGAGCAAGACACAGGATCGATGCGAGGGATGATGAAATACGAATGATACTAATCACACGAAGACCAGTTTTGACTTCAGTTAGTCGGAGTCCATTGTATTGTCTTTTCCGCTGTCTTATTATTCGTTGTTGCAAGTATTTTACCCTTGCATGTGTATGAGTCTGGATGAGTTTATGTATTTTGATTTATAAGTCAGTGACGGAAGACTAAATCGGTCTATTGATTCGTTATTTTGATTAGTCAGTATGTAATGTAATGTGTTGTGTTGATGTCTAGCCTGGTGGATCCTCACGGAGAGGGTCTGCGGCGTGTAATATTCCCGGTTTGATCCGGGGGTGTTACAGAAACGACGTCGGATTTACGAACCGAAAGTCTCAACACGACCAACTCAATCATACGAACTTGTGCAAGCCAAGAAACAACGAAAACGAACGAGTTTTACGAGGATCGAACGTTCATACGGCAAAACATTTCATAAAATGAAATCACGTGAAAACATCACCAAAACTCGTCCAATTGGAAAAACTCCAAGAATAAAGTAGATTCAAAATGTCGAAATGGTTACAAGCGAGTCGATAAAAATAGACATACACCAAAACTGGAAACTGTTAAAAATGGAAAGTTACGGATATTACAGTTTCGACCTCCTAATAATAATATGCTATTAGTATTTCTGTTAAGACGTCTCAATTTAATTTAACGGCTCACCCTTTATTTTACCTTTTACCAAATTTCAACAAAATCATCGTCTAAAAATTAAGTGCCTTGGTAAATAGCTCTTAGACATCATCCTTGAATATTTGAAAAATATTTTTAACAATTTATAGCATAAAGATTACTTATACGGTTTTAAATCAAATGATAATTCTTTTAGTTTATTTAAGAAAGTAACCTTGAGCATAATTTCAGTTTATTGACCTCAAGTATTCACAAAGGTAATATTTAATAACTTGAGTTGAACTAAAAAGTCCATTTCCTCCATTTCCAATATTACTAAGAATAATACTGAAGCATTTATTCCGGTTTAATTATCTTATTTTTGCATATATAGAAAATAATACATAAAATTGCCGTTAAACATCTAAGTACGTCATATGGGCGGATACTTAGTTCGGTTGTTCATATGTTCTATTATCATTAAATTATTCAAGTATAATTAACACGAAAACGGGGTCGGAAATTTTATTATTTCCAAAAATTAAAACAAAATTATTAAATGTAGATAAATGTGTCAAGAGAAAACCGCATGAAACATAATCGAAGAATGATTTACGGATCAAAAGTTATTCGCGATTTTAGTTACGTTTCTACACATAAAATCAGCCTTAACTTGTCCAAAAATGACTCGTTTTTCTATGTCGAAATTATGTCTAGTCTGAGATTTCAAAATTTAAGATTTTAGTCATGTATTTTAACTACAAGACTCACGAATGAGATAGCACTCGAATCTGGATTTCAGAAATTCAGTGGGGATTTTCATCGGACAAGTTCCAGTCAGTCTATCGGAAAAGCTGGTCTGAATCGCCAGAAAAAGATCATGTACTGTCGACAAAACGGACTCCTATAGGAAAACTAGAGATGTATATTTATACCGTATAATCTTCTGTATAGGTATACGTAATTTTGGAGAATAAACGAAGTGGTAGAGGTCTGAATTTATAGGCCACAAAACATGTGCCCAGTCAACTACGCGGATGACTTCAGCCTTGACTCGACCGACCTACGCACGCACTTACGTCACGGTGCTGAGTCACGCCCGACGACTTTCGCACACGTTGTCCGGGTCTTGCGCGGTGACTGTCGGCAGCCTTGACTGATCTATGCGCGTAGGCCCGCACGGAAGCTTCCGGTCGCCTTCCGACCGCTGACGTATGCAGTGACGCATGGTGATCAAGATATGGCAGTCTCCTCTTAATCGATCATAACTTCTTCGTCCGAACTCCGATTGACTCACCGTTTGCGCCGTTGGAAAGCTAACTAAATTATTTACAATATTATTAATTTTCAGGATTTTTGAGCTTCTCAGAAATCTCTGGTGATTTTTCTAAGTTGGTACTTGTCCACGATACATCCCAAAAAATGCCCAAATATATATTTTAATATTTATTATGTAATACTACCATTATAATTCATTTAAATTATGATATCATCATTTTTTTTACTACAGGTTGCACTGTACACGAAAAATATCCGAAATAATAATTAAAGTAAATCTTCATCGTTAAAGTTATTCAAACACTATGAAATCATTTTTAGAAATAATTTCACTAACTATTGACATTAATAGTACTTACTTTATAATTTTTATATAATATAAAATACTGGATTTTACAACTGATCCTGGAGTATTGACTATAAATTCCTTCGTGCATTGTGTTCGCTGTCCGGTTAATTTTCTGATCTGCTTCAGTTGATTATTATTTAATTGATAGTCTGCCTGCAATCCTTAAACCTTTTACCGTAGAATATAATCCTCATAGTAGTTATATTCGTTCTAATCCGCATTGTATTATTGATCTTTATTTGTTTAAACTTGGATCGATACCCAACAATCATCCACATCTTTGTCGTTGCTATGTTCTACACCTTCTTCTACTTCTTCCCCGTGCAACAATGCATTGGCCCCTTCACATTAATTAAATTAGTTTGAATTTATACATAATGTTTGTGCTCAAATTACTAATAGCAATAGTTGAAACTAATTCAGGTTAAGTAAAAAATATCTTTTACATTTAAATATAGTTTATTAAATCGAATACTTAAATATTGAAATAAAATACATTTATTTTTAGCTTCAATTTAAATCACTTAATTGAATTTAATAATTATTTACTTAATAAAATTAATATAATTGAGTGAATTTACAAAAGTATATATTATATTGAGGTTTATATAATAAATTAAATATTTATAATAGTTAATGTAAATAATTAATTAAATGATTTGATTTAAATTATTAACAGAAACAACATAAATATTCAAATTAACTAAAAACTATGTTTAACATTTAAAAATAGATATTTAACTGATTATAGAATAAAATTAATGGTTTTAATATATTAACGACAAGTTAAACATGGCAAACGACTTGCACGACCCAAAGAGGCGACGCTGACAATGGACATGCCAATTTTTTTCTGGGTCAAAATGGCTCAGGTTTCTCGGGGTAAAAATGAGGGAACATTGCCGTTTTGGTGGGTTTGGTCCAGCCCAACCTATTTCTTTTTAAGACATGAAAATAGACTTGATATATAAAAAATATTCACTCTATCCGCAAAATAAGATAATTTTGAAAAATAATTTTTATCTAAAAAACGAGTTCACTTTTTAGAAATCAACATAAAAATATTATAAAATGAAATATAAATATCTAAATTAATGTTTCACGTCATATAATTTAGCTTATGAGGGGTGATATGGCAACACCATGAACCACACCCTCATACACACCCTGTCCTTTATGAGTGTTGTACCGCATGCTTTACAAATAAAATATTCATAATAATATTATAATTAAATTAATAGTAAAGCACGCAGTACAATACACATAAAGCACGGGTATGTTTGGGGGTATAGTTCAGGGTGTTGCCCTATCATTTCTCTTTAGCTTACTGGACATAAATAATTGAAAAAATAATTAGAATTAGATGGTTTCAAAGGAATCATATCTTTGTTAAGATGATCCAAAATAAAAAAAAAAACAAATTATACACTAACTAAAGTTAACTTTTTATCGGACAAACATTAGTAATATTTAATAAATATATAAATATGTTTAATTTAATTATTAGATAAACTAAATCAAACCAAACATACCCAGTATATCCCGCTTAGAGCAGGGTATGGGGAGGGTAAGATATACACAGACCATGCCCCTACTTATTATGGTAGGGAGGCTGTTTCCCTGAAGACCCCATCTTAGTGCAGAGCAGAATATTGAGTGATAAATACAAAGGAAAGCATATGATTCGAAAAAGCTCGATACCATACCTGAGTCCATGGCTTAATCCACATGGGACTTACCTAAGCGAAATTTGGCTACTTCACTCCCGATGAGCGTTGCTCTAACAGAAGAGAGGTTGACTCTGCGTACAGCTCCCTGTCAAAAATACACCACACGCAAAGACAATAGGATTAAATATACAATAAAAGTAAAAAATGCAATGCTCTAGGTCAAAGCTAACCGAGACAACCCAACTCTGAGGCTCTCAACTACAGCATCACTCCCTACAAAAAAATCTACAACTCTGATCTGGCGCCTCCAAGCGCACCTATCAACAGTCATGGTCACGGAAAGGTTTAAGGCCTTCAAATCTAATCTCAGCTGCTCCTCCCACGTCCTCCTCGGTCTGCCTCTCCTCCTATCCCCGACAACCAATAAACTCTCGACCTTCCTCACCGGAGCAGATGCCTGCCTCCTGCGGACGTGGCCAAACCATCTCAATCTCCCTTCCCTAACTTTCGCTGAAATGGGCGCCACTTCCAGCGCGTTCCTGAAAACCCGGTTCGCAATTCTAACTAAAGTTACACCAGAGATACTCGGTCTTAGACCGGCTCACACGCAAGTCCTGAGATTCTAACTTAGACCTCCAAAGCTCCAACTTCGAGTTCACCTCCCTCCTCGACTCCGCCACTAACAAAATGTCGTCAGCAAAAAACATGCACCACGGGACGCCATCTTGAATCCCCCGCGATATGATGTCAAGGATTAGAGCGAAGAGAAGAGGGCTTAGCGCTGACCCCTGGTGTAGCCCTATCTTAACCGAGAAATAGTGGGTGTCACCAACTGGGGTTCTAACGCACGTCCTAGCTTGGGAGTACGTGTCTTGGATCGCCCTAACGAACAGCAATGACACCCTCCTCTCTATTAGGCTCCTCCAAATAACATCGCGCGGAATGCAATCATAAGCCTTCTCTAGATCTATGAACACCATATGGAGGTCCTTACGCCGCTCTCTAAACTTCTCCATAAGGCGTCTGACGAGATGAATGGCCTCTGTCGTGGACCTCCCCGGCATGAAACCAAATTGGTTCTCTGAGATCTCAACTTCTCTTTTAACCCTGCATTCCACCACTCTTTTCTAAAGTTTCATAGTATGACTGAGGAGTTTAATACCCATATAGTTACTACAACTCTGAGCATCGCTTTTGTTCTTGAAAAAAGGCACGACAATACTATGCCTCCACTCCATCGGCATCTTAGAACCTCTGAGGAGGATGTTGAACAGCTCTGCTAGCCACTGAACTCCGACTTCCCCCAGACAAAGCCACACCTCAATAGGGATCTGATCCGGGCCTACAGCCTTAGCTCTACCCATTTTCATTAGGGCACCCTTTACTTCCTCCTTGCTGATGCTCTCACAGGAACTAAATGAACGAGCAGAAGATAGACTAACTCCTTGCACCACCGAGTCACTACCCCTAGCCTCATTGAAAAGTTCGAAAAAATACCTATTCCACCTCTCCTTAATAGCCACATCGTTCACTAACACTTGGCCCAAATCATCCTTAATAAACTTAACGGGACCCAGGCCGCGCCGCCCTCTTTCCCTAGCTTTCGCTAGTTTAAAAATAGCATTCGCTCTTTCTTTGGTGTCTAGGCGCTTGTACATATCCTCGTAAGCCTCATATTTAGCCTTAGCCACTGCCTTCTTAGCCTCTATTTTCGCCACCTTGTACGCTACAATCTTCAAGATTCTCTCCTCCCCAGTACTAACCGACAAAAGCTCCTTAAATAGCGCTTGTTTTGCCTTAAATTTTCTTTTGGACCTCCTCATTCCACCACCATCTGGGAGAAAAATAAATCTTGGTCAAAGAAAAGAGTACAACGTCGGTGAGTAAGTTTTTTTATAGCTCACCCTTCTCCCTCTACCTTTACATCGATTTCAAAGTTAGGAAATTATCCAATTTCCTATACTTTTCACATGTTTTTCAAACACGGCTTTAAGCAAAGATTTGGCAAATAAATTGGCCACATTCTCCTCGGATTTCACTTGTTTTACTTGAATGTCGAGGAGAGCCTGTTGTTGCTTATTGTAGAAGAACTTTGGAGATATGTGTTTTGTGTTATCCCCCTTGATACACCCAGGCTTCATCTGCCCGATGCAAGCTGCATTGTCTTCATATATGCATGTAGGTGCTTCAGTGACATTACTTAGTCTATCGTTATCTCGGATATGTGTAATGATAGCTCTTAACCAAATACACTCACCCACCACCTCATGCAGAGCGATAATCTCAGCGTGATTATATGGGGTAGCTATAAGGGTTTGCTTAGTAGATCTCCAAGATATAGCAGTGTTCCTCATAGCGAATACGTAGACAGTTTGGGAGCGACCTTTATGTGGGTCGGAGAGATAATCTGCATCAGTGAATCCTACTAAGATGTTCGTCGGGGTAGGTTCTTCGGCATTAGCATTTACTTCAGCATTTGCCTTAACGGAAGCAGTTTTCTTTGCTTACTTGTAGGGAAAGAATAGTCCTAAGTTAATGGCTCTTTTTAGTCTGAATATGTTCTTGATACCACTCCAATGATGTTGCATCGGTGTTGAACTAAATCGAGCCAGCAAATTTACTGAGAAGGTGATATCGGGTCGTGTACATTGAGTCAAGTGAAATAGAGCGCCTATTGCAATTAAATAGGGAATTTCAGCTCCTAAAAGCTCTTCGTCATCTTTCTTCGGACGAAATTAGTCCTAGCCGGGTTGTTCAAGTTGAAGCGTCTAAGCATCTTTTGGACATAAGTGGACTGGTAGATGAGAATTCCACAGACTCTATGTTATATCTGAACACCTAGATAGAAACTAGTCTTCTCAAGATCTTTCACCTCAAACTCAGTTTTCAAGTATCCGGTGGTTTCTCTTATTTCATCAAGAGTGCCGACTATATTCATATCGTCGACATATACTGCGATGATTGCGAATTTGGAACTTGTTTTCTTTATGAAGACGCAAAGACACACTTCATTGTTCTTATCACTTCCCAATAAATTATTCACTCATACGGGTATACCACATCCTTCCGGATTGTTTCAAACCATAAAGTGAGCGTTTCAAACGAACTGAATACGCACTACATGGTCTATAGTTACTTGATTTGGGTTATAGAATGCCTTCAGGAATTTTCATGTAAATCTCCGTATCTAGATCCCCATAGAGATACGCAGTGACCACGTCCATTATCTACATTTCCAATCCTTCCGAAATAACTAGGATAATTCGATAGCGGAGCATAATAACATCTATTACGGGGAAGTACGTTTTCTCGTAATCGAAACAAGGGCGTTGTGAGAAACCTTGTGCAACAAGACGAGCCTTGTACCTTAGGACTTCGTGATTCTCATTACGCTTTCTCACAAGAACCCATTTATGTCCAACAGGCTTTACACTTGGCGGAGTTAGCACTACTGGGCCAAATAACTGGCATTTTGTCAAAGAGTCAAGCTCTGCTTGGATAGCTTCTTTCCATTTAGGCCAATCCGCTCTTCATTGACATTCTTCAACAGAGCATGGTTCGATATCGTCATGCTTTATAATTTATTGAGAAACTGTGTATGCAAATACATCATCAATATGCGTGGTCAATCGTTCTATCAAATCAGACGCACTTTCATACTTGATTGAGATCTATTTGTTCTCTGCTGAATAAATCTTCGAGGCATCCCCCAGTAATGATTCGTGGACATAGTTATAATCAGAGACCATCCCGTGGGAAGGATTCCCAGTATTGATGATTAAAGGATTGATTTGTGCCTCACCCACCCTTTTTCTTCCTTGGGCGGGTGTCTATTGAACCAGGTGGCCTTCCTCTTTTCCTTTTGGGTGCCACAGCCTCAATCGTATTTCTACTGGGTGAAATCACATCACTTGGTACATTAATGATGTGCCCCTTATTGTGGGCTTCTAATCTTGCAGGCACATTTGCATCTGGAATGTGTGATCTTGTCATTTTGGCGATATCAGTAAACGCATTAGGCATTGAATCTGCTACTTTTTGAAGATAGAGGATTCTTTGTACTTCACGATCACATAGTGACCTATGGGGATCATAATTAGACAGACTAGGTACGTACCAGGATAATTCCTGTCATTCATTGAGAAATTTCTTTTTCTCCTCTCCCCCTAACGACGGGAATTCTATCTCATCGAAGTGACAATGTGCAAAATATGCGGTAAAGAGTTCACCTATCAAGGGTTCTAAATAGCGGATAATTGTTGGGTATTCATATCCAACATAAATATCTAAACGTCGGACACATCTTATTGCGTTGAGGGGGCGCAATCGGCACATATGTTGCACAATCAAATATGCGTAAATGTGAGATATCCGGCTCATATCCAGTTACCAACTGGTACGCAAAGAATGGTTGGCCAACAGTGGGTCTGAAATGAATAAGTAAGGCTCAATGTAAGACTGCATATCCCCTAGCAGAGATGGGCAGATTGGTGCGCAAAACCAATGCCTGTGCTACCATTTGGATTCTTCTAATGGTTGCCTTTGCGAGACCATTTTGTGTATGCACATGGGTAATGTGGTTCTCTACATCGATTTTGATCGACATGCAGTAGTCATAAAATACTTTAGATATAAATTCTTTTGTATTATCGAGTCGAATTGACTTGATAGTGTGATCAAGATGGTGAGTCCTAAGACGAATGATCTGAGCTAGGAGTTTTGCAAATGCAGCACTTCGAGTGGAAATGAGTGCGATGTTGGAATATAAAACGCAGCGGAAGCGAGATGGATAAGTTGAATAGATTTGGTTTTATAAACTAACCAACAAAATTGCAGATCTATTTAGGCTTGTCAATTAATTAATTAAACAGACTAATTATTAATTTAAATATACGTATTTACGCAGTAGAATTGGTAATTCATACCTTTGAAGCGAAGTGGTAGAAAAATTTCTTTTTGGTCGATCGAACTCCTCCTTGTGCTCCTTCTTGATCTTCTTGTATTTCTACCTCAAGATCTTCTAGAGTATATACCGTCTATATCCGAATGTCCTGTGAGCAACAATCTATCGGACAGCTTGGACTGCAATATGGATCGGCCAAATTTTTTTCCAAGAAATACCTTACGAATTTTTCTCTCTATTTTTCTTGAATGTTTGTGTATTTAGAAAAATATTGTTTTAGCTAAATTAGGGAATCCAAGACACAAGTCAAGATCCACAATTAAACACAAAATTAGAAGAAAAAACAAAAATTTCTTGTTCCAAGAAGTGTGTAAAAATCGGCCACCCCTTAAGTCCTATTTATAGGTATTATGGGCTACTCTAGGGACCTTAAGGAGGATAAGGTAAGGACTCCCAATAGATTTCATCTTACCAATATTAGGACTCTTCCTAATATAATGAATCTATTAATATCAACTTAGTCCACTAAAAGGTTGATATTGCACCTCCTACCAAAATCCCAAATTATGAAATTGGGCTCCCTTTTGAATTAATTATTTCCCGTGTTTAAAATATCCAATGTCCATTAATTAATTTAAGCTACTGACAGCTTTTAATTAATTAATATGTTATACATGAGTATACCACTCGATCTTTATTATTATATATCGGAAAATTAATTCCACCTGCAGGGTTTAATATAATAATCCTTTCGAGTGCCTCAAGGGACATTATCAACCCGACTGGTCGGAACACGATTTCTAGCTATAATATTAATTATCATATAAATAATAATATTGCCCGAAATATCGAGCATGTTGAGTCAATCATTTTGGCTCTCACCCATGATAAATCAAAGTAATAAATATTAAATATATATAATTAAATATTAATCACTAGAATTAAGAAATAATAATTGTTCGAGATGTACGTTCTTCTTATAGTCAGTATAGAAGAATCTATCTCACCTTGATCCTGTTCAACGTATACCGAATACGCTAATATATGCTAATGGTCAAGACCAACCAATCTCAAGCATATATTATAACCTCTCACATAACGGTCTAATGTTATATAGGCTGTGAACTAATTATTACTATATAAGGGACCGATAATGTGATCTTCTGTGTGACTCGACACACCATATTATCTACAATATAGAGTAATTTAGACAACATTTGTATAACCATTGCGTGAATAAATGTGCAAAACATGTGACAAATGAATTACATATTCTCATAGATAAAGACCGGGAAATTAGGTAATACAAGCATAAAGTATGCTTTGATGTATACAACCCTACCACGCGACATGTGACTAGCGTGTCAAAGTATCCACCAATATTATAATGTACCTAAATGGTTCGAGTTCTGGATGGATGGGTCCACAAATGTCTCCTTGTATACTTTGAAAGAATGGAATATTTGCTTTGGTGTCTTTAGCGTAGGAGGGTCTCGCTCCTACTTTAGCTAAAGAGCAGGCTTTGCAAAATGAGTGATGTGCTTTTGACATAGTCAATTGTTTAGAAGGGGGCACATGTATCTGTTCTTTAGAGGACATAGCACGATTAACATCAATAATGTTCTTTGTGTTGAGTTGTTGCCCTTCTTTCACTCGAAAGAAAGGATGTCCGTGCGAGTTCTTTAGGATACGGATCATCATATTTCGACCGGGATGACCTAGTCTATCATGCCAAAGTCTATATGAGTCATTGTCCCAAATTTCATTTATGGTGCCAGCATAGGATTTGAATACCCTAATGGTAGTGGTGTAGAGTCCACTATTTTGACTCTTGAGTTTTTCTAATATGCGTTTACGTCCACATTCATTAGATGCAATGTAAAGGAACTCAATTTCATTCTCACAGTGGGTTCGACATGGAAACCATTGTTACATATATCTTAAAATCTGATTAAGGTTCGAGGGGCTCTAGGTGCATATAGAGCATCTGTAACTTGGAGAAGGGTGCCGTTAGGCAACAAAAATCGGGCATTACCTCGCCCTTGGATGAGTTGGGAGGACCCATTCATCGTAGTTATCGAGGATTAACAAGCAACTAGTTCAATGAATAGAAGCCTATTCCTAAGAATGGTGTGGGTGGTCCCACCATCTACCAAATATTCAAGTTCTCCTCGATTCATTCCTACGTAAAAGAGGGAAAAAATTGCGAACCACAAACACGCAAGCTATATTCATTTCTTTGAAATAAAACTAAGAATATAACGTAAGCAATAATAATATCTTGTTCTAGAAAAACAAAGTTGCATCACACCATTACTGAAAATAAAACATCGATAAAGTCGTTTTGAGGTAACTATGCCAAATGTAAACGAGAAAGCAAACATAATACTAACATTTAGCCATAAATAGGTGCATCTAATAACTGTGACACGTATGGCTCAGGGTTCGATAATCTATCCAAATTTGTCTTCAAAGTATCCTACGAAGGGGAAAGCTTTTTAATTATCGGTTACTGTGAAATTTAGATCGGGGGACTTATCGAGATCATCTTCCTTCATGTAGTGAGCTTCCCCTTCTTTGGACTCTCTATATATTTCTTGTAATGAGGTGCGGCTTGCTTACTTGCATGACAGTTCTTGTTCCAAGAAGTGTGTAAAAATCGGCCACCCCTTAAGTCATATTTATAGGTGTTATGGGCTACTCTAGGGACCTTAAGGAGGATAAGGTAAGGACTCCCAATAGATTTCATCTTACCAATATTTGGACTCTTCCTAATATAATGAATCTATTAATATCAACTTAGTCCACTAAAAGGTTGATATTGCACCTCCTACCAAAATTTCAAATTACGAAATTTGGCTCCCTTTTGAATTAATTATTTTCCGTGTTTAAGATATACCATGTCCATTAATTAATTTAAGATACTGACAACTTTTAATTAATTAATATGTTATACATGAGTATACCACTCGATCTTTATTATTATATTGGAAAATTAATTCCACCTGCAGGGTTTAATATAATAATCATTTCGATTCCTCAAGGGACATGATCAACCCGACTGGTCGGGACATGATTTCTAGCTATAATATTAATTATCATATAAATAATAATATTGCCCAAAATATCGAGCATATTGAGTCAATCATTTTGACTCTCACCCATGATAAATCAAAGCAATAAATATTAAATATATAATTAAATATTAATCACTAGAATTAAGAAATAATAATTGTTCGAGATGTACGTTCTTCTTATAGTCAGTACAGAAGAATCTATCTCACCTCGATCCTGTTCAACGTATACCGAATACGCTAATATATGCTAATGGTCAAGACCAACCAATCTCAAGCATATATTACAACCTCTCACATAACGGTATAATGTTATATAGGTTGTGAACTAATTATTACTATATAAGGGACCGATAATGTGATCTTCTGTGTGACTCGACACACCACATTATCTACAATATAAAGTAATTTAGACAACATTTGCATAACCATTGCGTGAATAAATGTGCAAAACATGTGACAAATGAATTAAATATTCTCATAGATAAAGACCGGGAAATGAGGTAATACAAGCCTAAAGTATTGTTTGATGTATACAACCCTAACAATCTCCCACTTATACTCAAAGCATGGTTTTGAAGTATACTATCTAGACTATGTCTATCTATCTCTCACTTATTCTCAAAGCAATGCTGCCATACATCTCAACCCCATTCCTTCCATATGCCCTTCAAATGACTTTGAGGGCAACCCTTTCGTGAAAGGATCAGCTAGGTTGTCTTCAGATGCTATCTTGGAGACAATAATCTTTCCTCTCTTCACAAAATCTCGAATGAAATGATATTTGCGCTTGATATGTTTTATTGCTTTGTGGGCCCGTGGTTCCTTCGAATTTGCAACAGCATTGGTATTATCGCAATAAAGTGTAATACTCCTAGGCAAATTAGGAATCACACCCAAATTCTTTAGGAAGTACTTGAGCCATACCGTCTCTTTAGCTGCCTCTGAGGCTGCTACATATTCGGCTTCCATGGTAGAGTCCGCTATGCATTTATGCTTCACACTCCTCCAACTGATGGCTCCACCTCCCAATGTGAAAACATATCCGGAAGTTGATTTTGACTTTTCTTTGTCCGAATTGAAATCTGAGTTAGTGTAACCCAAAGGACAAAGTGTATCCGATTGATATACAAGCATATGCTCCCTAGTCCTTCTCAGGTACTTGAGTATATGCTTGACATCAACCCAATGTCCCGGTCCTAGTTTCGACTGATATCTCGCCACTATGCCTACAGCATGACAGATATCAGGCCTAATGCAAAGCATAACATACATGAGGCTTCCCACTGCCGAAGCATAAGGGACCAGCTTCATGTAATATATCTCCTTATGTGTCCTAGGACACATAGCCTTAGATAGCTGAATTCCATGTCTTTAAGGTAAGAAACCTTTCTTGGAATTGTCCACACTAAACTACTTTAGCATCGTATCGATATAGGATGCTTGAGATAAGCACAACATCCTTTTCTTGCTATCTCGAAAGATCTTAATACCAAGGATGTGCCCATCTTATCCCAAATCCTTCATATCGAACTGCTCAGACAGCCATACCCTTACGTTTGATAATACCTTCACATTGTTTCCAATTAGAAGTATATCATCTTCGTATAGTAAAAGAAACACTAGCACATTTTCATCGCACATTTTGTATACACAAACCTCAATAGGACACTGTTTAAAACCATACGATTGAATGACCTCATCAAATTGCATGTTCCAAGACCTTGATGCTTGCTTGAGACCATAAATGGCTCTCTTAAGCTTGCACACTAAGTGCTCATCTCCTTCAGATATGAACCCCTCAGGTTGGCGCATATAGATTTCCTTATCAAGACTCCCGTTCAAGAATACAGTCTTGACATCCATATGCTAAATCTCCATATCCAAATGTGCAGCTATAGCTAAGAGAATCTGGATCGATTTAAGCATGGCTACCGGCAAAAAGGTCTCATCGTAGTCGATGCCCTCCTTCTGAGTGTAACCTTTCACAACAAATCTTGCTTCGAAGGTTTCAACCTTCCCTTTCGATCCCCTCTTATGCTTGTATACCCACTTACTTCTAATGGTTTTTACCCCATTGGGTAGCTCTACTAGATCCCACACTTGATTAGAATCCATAGATCCCATTTCGGATTCCATTGTTGTTTCCTAGGATTCAGCATCCTTGTCCTGAACTGCCTGCCTATATGTACATGGATCCGTTTCATCCTGGTCTGGGGAGTGGTCCGAAGACGCTCCCACACCGATGAAATGATCAGGTTGACGAACAACCCTCCCACTAGGACGAGGCGTGTCCTTGGTTTGCGTATCCATAATAGTGTCGATATGTGGTACACTGGGTGTTTGTACAATTGGTATTGTCGAAATCTCGCCCCTAAGTTCCTCTAGAATGACCTCACTCCTAGGCTTGTGGCTTATTACATAGTCCTCCTCTAAGAACCGGGCATTGGTGCTAACAATGACCTTCTGATCTTTAGGAATATAGAATAAGCCACCATTCGTTTCCTTCGGATATCCTACAAACACTCGTACTTTTGTACGAGATGCCAACTTATCAGTTTCCTTATTCATCACGTGTGCTGGTGAACCCCAAATCCTAACATGTCCCAGACTGGGCTTCCGCCCATTTCACAGTTCTGTGGGTGTTTTTGGAACTGATTTCGAAGGCACCAAGTTTAGAATGTACGCCGCTGTTTCCAAGGCACATCCCCAAAACGAAATAGGCAAATCAGAATAACTCATCATTGACCTAACCATCTATAATAAAGTATGATTCTTTCTTTCAGCAACACCATTTTGTTGTGGTGTACCAAGCGCAGTGAGCTGGGAAGTAATCCTCTCATGTGCCAAGAAATCCAAAAACTCTCCACTAAGATATTCGCCACCACGATCAGATCGTAGTGACTTGATACTCTGTCAATGACGCTTCTCCATTTCAGCCTTGAATTCTTTGAACTTATCAAAAGATTCAGACTTATGTCGCATCAAATAGATATATCCATATCTCGAATAATCATCTATAAACGTGATGAAGTATTTGAAACCACCCTTAGCCTGGATGTTCATTGGACCACATACATTGGTGTGTACCAATTCCAATACATTTTGTGCACGATTTCCTTTGCTTTGAAAAGCCCTTTTAGTCATTTTCCCTTCCACACAGGATTCGCAGATGTAATACCCATATAATTATTATGAATTTTACCTGTATCCGAACTTGTAACATTTGATTATGTGGTATTATTAATCGAAGTCTGATTTCCCATATTTGTATTCCTTCATCCTGGAGTTTCCGATTCATGCATGCATGCATCTGCACGTCATAACGCACGCTAGATGTTGAGCATAACGTATGTTAAGTGTTGCATATAACGTACGTTATAATCGTAGCGTAGCGTATGTAAGCAGCAGTCATAGGCAGATCATATAAGGTCGGCATGTGGAGCCAGAAGGAGATTTGTCAGATTTTCCTCGTGTGAACCTGGATGGATTTTTAATAAAGCAGGTCAACGAGGCTTAACGTACGTTAGATATGGGTGATAACGCGCGCTATGTTCATAGTGTTACATACGTAAAGGTTTTGGATAGCGTACGTAAGAGAAGCCAGAAACGAGGCAGTGAGCTACTGTCGGACGTTAACGTACGCTAAGGATGGCAAATAGCATACGCTAAAATGATAATGTACGTAAGGCTTTACTGTTAACATACGTAATGTGTACAATTCTATTTATAGACCTCAACCTCCTTTTCATTTCCCCTCACTCCTTGGCCGATTTCTGCAACTTGAGAACTCCCCAGCCCCATAAATCTGTTATATCAACATCCCAGCTCGGTTCAGAAGATCGTAGACCCTTGTGGATTGGTGTTCAAGCTTCCGGTGTTGAGTTTCACCAAATGTTTCGTCGTTCTTCTCTATATTAAGGCATGTTGATCCTTCACCAACTAGAATACATGTTCTTAATGACGTTTTGAACCTATTTTTGAGATTACCAAGTTCGTTATTATCATGATGAGTCGAACACCATGTTTTAAGAAGAATAGATTCAGTTATACTTTGGTTCTCCTTCATTGTTAAGAGTATTAATCGAACCTTGTTGGGATAGGACCCTAGGATGTAGTTTCCTAAGATTGTTATGGATTTTGAACATGATTTCGTATGAGTTTTCTGAGATTTCTAAGGTATTTAACCGAGGATAGTTCGTGTTTTGAAAGAGGTGATTGATTTAACAATCTTCTTCATATTCATGGTCAAAATGAATAGACTATGTTGTTAGAATCAAACCCGAAACACCGTTATATCGTCTCCTTTCGAAGTACGCTTTGGTATGCTTATATCTTGAATCATACATTTGATATGAATTGTAAGATTAGCCGAACCACATATATATTGGAAGTCAAAATCAAGATTGAGGTTTGGCTTGTGATGACATGTATACCCATGAATCCGTAGACGTCGCTGTTTCAGCTCTGATATGGTTATTCGATTCGTATGGAGTATGTCATTAATTCGGCTTAACATTCGTTGAGTAGATAAACCGTGAACCGGCCATACGTTAATGTTAACTCGGATATAACTTAAGGCTTTCGGTGTTCGTACATTATCTATGTGACGTAAGTTGAACTCTTTGTTATTTCTTTTGATTAAGGTCCGAGCCTTGCAAGGTGATTGATCGAAGGGGCAACCTTCGAACGTATTGACAGTCGTTGAAGTATTTAATTCTTGCCATCTTTCTAAGGCAAGTACCTTAATTTGATTATTGGTTTAATGTTGATGATTTTGATCATACATATTCTCATTCATGTTGTTGAACATGAGGTCATCCAAGTTAATTTGTCATAATGTTGTTCATGTTATGATTCATATGTTGTCATGTTGATGAACATAGTGATTTGCATATGTGTATGCATAATTGTATTGTATATGTTGTATTGATACGATGGGATCGTGTGATCTATGCCGAGGGCGCTAGATCAGTTGTCCACCTCGTGTTGGTCCGACGGGATCATCTTGGGATCTATGCTGGGGGCGCTGGATCATTGGACGGGTTTTCCACCTCGTGTTGGTCCGAAGGGATCATCTTGGGATCTATGCTGAGGGCGCTGGATCGTTGGATTACCCTGTGTTGTGTTGATGGAATCATGTGGATTCGCATCGTTGGATTCCGGTTAAGGAAGACCATGTTTAGTGTTTTGATATGCATTGTTGTTGCCTACTTAATTCTTCATAATTTTGGTACTTGTACTAGCATCGTTTTGCTAACCCCTATGGGGCGAACATTTATTTAATGTTCAAGTAGCCGAGAAGCGGGGAAGTAACCACAATGTCGGCATGATGACGAAGGAGCACATTGATGTTGACCGTCTTAATTGTTTTGGTATTCTATTCTTGTAATAAGTACTCGAGTACGTGTGTCATTTATGGTGATTTGAGAACTTTGTATTAATGGGTTGTTTTGGATGTTTAAATCGGTTATCAAATTACACAACTATTGATGGTATTATTCGAATTGATCTGCATTTATTTTAATTTAGCCTTGTAAATTCTTGCGTAAAGGGTTTACGGCATTATAATTATTCCGAATATCTCGGGGCGTTACAGAATATGGTATTAAAGCTAAAATTTATGGATATCTTGGCAGTTGGGTTTAGTTGGGTCTGTTTATGTCGTTTGATTTTGTTGGTCGCGCAAAACATCACTGTACAACCAGAGTCATCATGCGAACCGTGGTTGTAAGTTTCCTAATCTCAGATACTATCATTTTAATTATTATGCATTTTGTGGATATTGACGAATTTTAGGAGATGTAGCTCTGGGTATTGAGTATTTGTGTTTACAGTATGTTGAGAAGAGGACGTGGACACGGACGCGGTCGTGGACGCGGACATGGCAATGCTAGACAGGAAGATTTATCGTCTATCCCAGATTCGTTGTCTAATCACGCTGATTTCAGTTCTGGCGAACAACAGGAATCGATTAATAATGAGCAAGCCGAACTGGGGAGGTAGATGCAAATCCTAACGTGCCTGAAGTGCTCAAGCAAGTGGTCACTCAGATGACCCAATTTGCTCAGGTGGTTGACCGCATGCAAGCGACGATGGGCCAACAGCGTAACGAAGACAATCGGGGAGACAAGTGGCTTTCAGAATTGGTCAAATTACACCCACCGAAGTTTAACGGTTCTTCAGAGATGCCTACATGGGCCACTGGCTGAAAGAGCTGGAGAAGATATTCGTGGGAATTAATTGTCCCAATGACCTAAAAGTTTCGATCGCTCAGTATTTTCTGACTGGGGAAGCTTTCGACTGGTGGGAAGCCATTCGACCTGAGAATCATAATGCTGACTGGACAGAATTCAAATTAATGATGGAAGCACAATATTATCCTCATCCAGTTAGAGAGGCTAGAGTCCGAGAGTTTTTCTCACCACAACATATGAAGGCATATGTGACAGATATGATTAAGACTTTTAATCACCAGCTGACCTTTGTGCGACACCTAGTCAGAACCGAGGCAGAAAAGATTTTTCACTTAGACATGCGGAAGAAGCTGGAGATCCAACAATATATGTCGGGATTTGAGTGTACTACTCTTCAACATTATCAGGATAAAGCCCTGGCTTACTAGATGAAAGAGACAACAGTGGAGAAATTTGCGGAATCGAGGAAGCAGAGAGTGTCTGGCAACTTCACTGAGAGCAAGGGTAGTGGGCCCCACAAGGGCCAGTCCTTATTTCATTCATCTAAGAGGCCTCCATATCCTTCTCGAGGTGGAAAGAAGTTCACAACGGCCTCAATGGTTACTGATGCAGCGAAGAAGTATTATAACTGTGGACGACCAGGGCATGTTCGGCTCCGCTCCTTCTGTGACCTGTTTTGAATGTGGGCAAGAAGGGCATCGTGCAATATTTTGCGGGAATGTGACTAGATCGTTTGGAGCTCGTACTTCAGCACAAGTTCCAAAAGAGGCGAGTGTGAACCTGACACAGCAGAGTGACCTACAACAGCAGAATTTTGGAAAAAAAGAAGCATCCAGTGCTGGGTCCGTTCTTCCGTGCCTTTATGAGATGAGGAGGTCAGATGATCAGAACACTGATGTTGTATCAGGTACGATTCAGATTCTTTTACAACCAGTTAGTGTCTTATTCGATTCAGGAGCTACGTATTCTTTCATATCATTGAACTGTGTTAATAGTTTGAAAATCTCGTGTTTGTATGATTGTGAACCTTATGTTGTGAGTTTGCCGAGTGGGAGAGAGTTATGGGAAATCTAGAAGCTAGAAATTTTCCTGTGTCGATAGGAGGGATAAATTGGCCGTCAAATCTTATTGTGGTCGACATCCATGGTGTCGATTTAATTCTTGAAGACAATTGTCTCAATCGTTATGGGACTATTTTGAATTATCGGACGAGAGTTATCTCGATTATTGCTGATGACGGATCTGAACATTTATTTGAAGGATGGAGACCATGAAGCTCAGGGAAAGTGATCAAATCCATAAAAGCAATTAAATTGTTGAAACAGGGTTGTACCGGGTTTTGGTGTTATGCCATGTAGAAGGAAGAAGGAATAGAGCTCTAATCTATTCCAGATGTGAACGAATTCTCAGATGTATTCCCTGATGAACTACCTGGATTACCTCCGCGTAGAGCTAGAGTTTAATATCATATTGGAACAAAGAGCCGCACCTATTTCCAGAGCACCATACTGTATGGCGCCAACCGAGATGTATGAGTTAAAGAAACAGCTTGAGGAATTGTTGCAGAAGGGTTACATTCAACCTAGTGTTTCTCCCTGGGGTGCGCCCGTTCTTTTTGTTTGAAACAAAGATGGATCCCTCCGATTGTGTATTGATTACAGAGAGCTAAACAAGGTGACGATCAAGAATACATACCCATTACCTCAAATTGATGATTTGTTTGATCAATTGCAGGGGGCAACGGTATTCTCGAAGATCGACTTGAGATCAGGATACCATAAGTTGAGGATTAAAGAATCTGATATACCGAAATCTGCTTTCAGATCCCGGTACGGGCACTATGAGTTTGTGGTGATGCCATTTGGAATTACTAATGCTCATGCTGTGTTTATGCAATTGATGAATCGGGTATTCTTAGAATACTTGGATAAATTCGCAGTCATTTTCATTGACGACATCTTTATTTATTCGAAGGATCCAGAAGAGCATGCAGAACATTTGCGTATTGTTTTGAACACTTTGAGAAATGAACAACTTTATGCAAAACTTTCCAAATGTGAGTCCTGGCTTAAGGAAGTAACGTTCCTTGGGCACGTGATATCAACCGACGGAGTCCAAGTAGACTCGAAGAAAGTTGAGGCAATCTTGGAGTGGGAATCTCCTAAGAACGTGAAGGAAGTCCGAATTTCTTAGGACTTGCTGGGTATTATCGTCGTTTTGTGGAAGGATTTTCCAAAATTGCTCGACCCTTACTCAGTTGTTACAGAAGACTCAGAAGTTCGTGTGGAACGAGAAATGTCAGATTAGTTTTAATGAACTTAAGAGGAGACTGAAAACGGCACCAATATTAGCACTGCCAGACGGAACTGAAGGGTTCGTAGTTTACAACGATGCTTCAAATCAGGGTCTGGGTTGCGTGTTGATGCAGAATGACAGAGTGATTGCCTATGCTTCTCGACAATTAAAACCGTATGAGGTTAACTACCCGACACATGATTTAGAGTTAGCAGCCGTTGTCTTTGCTCTGAAGATTTGGCTACATTATTTGTACGGTACTCACTGTCAGATCTTCACAGATCATAAGAGTCTCAAATATATTTTCAGTCAGAAGAAATTAAACATGATACAGAGGAGATGGTTGTAATTGATTAAAGATTATGATCTGGAAATTCTTTATCATCCAGGCAAAGCGAACGTGGTAGCTGATGCACTAAGCCGCAAACCTGTTTCTATTCGAATGTTGGAAACGCTTACGTCTCAGTCCAGTATTCAGCGAGAGTTGATTCATGAAGGAATTGAAGTATGGTTACAAGGCGTTCAAGGGCAATTATTTGTGATGGAATTAACTTCATCATTGATCGATGAAATCAAATCTAAACAGTTAGATGACCCCCTGATGATTAGATTACGTGATGAAGTGGACAAGGGGAAGGCCACAAGATTCGTAATTTATGATGATGGAGTTTTGAGATTCCAGAGTCGGCTTTGCATCCCCGATGATGATGTTTTTAAGCAGACAATCATGAAGGAAGCTCACAGTGCGCCCTATTCTATTCACCCAGGCACCAGTAAGATGTATAAGGATCTTAAGAAGAGTTTCTGGTGGGGAAATTGTAGGTCACAAGTCGTCAGAAATAAGTCTAGAGGGGAGGTGAATTGACTTATTGAAACTCTTTTTCCATGAAGGGTTAGGAGTTTCTCAGCTGTGATAAGTACAGATGACTTGAAGTCGTCTGTATACAGGATATGCGGAAGACACAACTGATGACGTAAGCAAATAACTAAACAATGGAACAGTAAATATGTATGCAACAGGTAAGTATGATGTTTAAAGCAGTAAAACACACAGGCAATTATAGTGGTCTCAGAGGTGGGTAATACTCTACTAATCTACTTTTCTCCAAACTAGTTGGAGATGAATTCACTATAATTCTCAACCAGTGATAAATATTGCAGTGATTCTTCCTTAGCTACAACAACTTCCAGCCAGTGAAAATCCCATCGTTGCAACTCCTTTGATTGCCTAGCACCTCTGAATCTAAAATCCTCGAATGCCTATCAGTCTCGCAAACTTTAACCAGTGAAGTACCCCGAACTCAGGTTTAAAGACACGAGTGGTTTGTCTTCTCCAGCTAAGAGTTTCTTCAAATAAGAACTTTGAACTCTTGCTCTTCACGATGCTATTGTTCGCTTTGTTTGCTTTGATTGCTTGTAAGTGTTGTACGCATCGTACTTTGCTCAATTCAAATCTTCAGGTATATGTAGATGTCGATCCTCGAGCTTCCTCCATAGACATTGCATTTCCTGTAACAAATCCGTCCATTGGAGAAATAGACTTTTTTGTTTTTCTTTCCGAACGTTGCAATGCTGGATTCCTTTATTTTAATCCATTTCCCACTATTGTGAAGACTTTCACATTGTAGGGCCTAATCTTTAGATTATAATATGCTTAAAGTCTTCAGAGGTGGGTCTCGATGAATATTTTAATTCATTGCTCTCTGGGAATCTCTCCAGTCTGTCTCTCTACGACTGTATGTGACTTTCCGTGATTATTGACTTTTCAACGCATGCTGACGTGGACTGGATTACTTGGCTGATCACTTATCTGATCTCGTACAGTCATCATTATCTAATGTCGGACTTCTCTGAGATGAAGTTCTCTGTCCCGACTAATCTTCTCTTATCTGAAGTCTTCTGACCTGATGAACTTATCTGATCTGATGGTCAAACTTCAGTTGAATTGGACTCCATCTGATCTCTTGACTGCAGTTTGGTCAAACTTCTCTGATAATGAGTTGACCGGGACTTCTATGATGAATCTCTTTCTGCAGAACGTTGTCTGATGATAAGTCGTCTGTGGTCAACCTACTCTGACAGTTGAGTTGACCAAGACTTCTCTGATTAAACTTGTCTGCAACTCGGCTTTCTGCAGTGTTTGGTCAAACCTCTCTGATGTATCTGTTTGACCAAAACTTCTCTGATTTAAACTTGTCTGTGATTTATACTTGGCCGATTTTTAGCCTAAATTACATGGCCTACAGAAGATACTCATTTGGTTCTTCTTTACATGTTGCCAAGTATTCAACTATACATAATATGGCCTACAGAAGATACTCATTTGGTTATTCTTTACATTTTGCCAAGTACTCAACTATACATAATGTGGCCTACAGAAGATACTCATTTGGTTCTTCTTTACATTTTGCCAAGTACTTAAAACATACATTTGAATAATTAAATAAATACAGTGATGACATCATCAAAATCTAATAAGTATTCCTAACAGAAATATGAAGAAGGACGTAACAGAATACGTCTCGAAGTATTTAACTTGTCAACATGTTAAGATTGAACATCAGCGACCTGCCGGAATGTTGAAGCCACTTCAGATTCCTGAATGGAAGTGGGAAGATATATCGATGTACTTTATCGCTAATATGCCAAGGACCAGAATGGGGATGAATATGATTTGGATGATAGTTGATCGTCTAACCAAGTCGGCTCATTTTCTGGGCAATAAGGATACTTGGAGGCCAGAGAAGTTGGCACGAGTGTTTATTGCGGAGATAGTCCAATTGCATGGTACGCCGAAGGCCATTATTTCAGATCGGGATGGTCGCTTTGTGTAACACTTTTGGAAGGCGGTTCATAAAGCCTTGGGAACCGAGCTGAACTTTAGCACAGCTTATCATCCTCAGACCGACGAACAGTCTGAAAGGACTATTCAGATAGTAGAAGATATGCTGAGAGCTTGTGCCTTAGATTGGTCAACTGATTGGGAAGTTCATCTGTCATTGATTGAATTCATTTAAAACAATAGTTGGCATGCTTCCATTAAGATGGCACCTTTTGAAGCGTTATATGGTAAAAGATACAGATCACCCCTATGTTGGGATGATTCTACTGACTTGATCGGGACGGAACCGAAGTTGATAGTACAAACTCAAGGGAAGGTAGCTTTGATTTGTGGAAGGCTGTTGACTGCCCAGAGTAGACAGAAGTCTTATGCAGACATGTGTCGTCGCCCGTTAGAGTTTGAAATTGTGGACAACATGCTCTTAAAGGTTTCTCTTACTCGGGGAATTTTCATTTTGGAAGGAAAGGAAAGCTGAGTCCGAGATATATCGGACCACTCGAGATCCTTGAAAGAGTTGGGGAGTTGGCGTACAGGTTGGCCTTACCACCATCGCTGAGTCATATTCATAATGTGGTCCACATATCCCACTTACGGAAAGATGTACCAGATCCCAGTCATATCATCGATTTTGGTGAGATCGAAGTGGATAATGATGGCACGTTCGAAGAAAAGCCAATCAAGATACTCGAGAGTCGAGTCAAGCAATTGAGGAATAAACCAATCTCCTTGGTTAAAGTTCGTGGTCTCGACATGGAGTCGAAGAAGCAACTTGGGAGACTGAGGATAGTATGAAGTCGAGATACCTGGAATTGTTTTCGTCTTAAGTTTCGGGACGAAACTTCTTTTTAGAGGGAGAGTATGTAATACCTAGATAATTATTGTGTATTTTACCTATATCTGAACTTGTAACATTTGGTTATGTGGTATTATTAATCGAAGTGTGATTTCACGTATTCATATTCCTTTGTTCTGGAGTTTTCGATTCATGCATGCATGCATCTCCACGTCATAGCGTACGCTAGATGTTGAGAATAACGTACGTTAAGTGTTGCATATAACGTACGTTATAATTGTAGTGTAGCGTATGTAAGCAGCAGTCATAGGCAAATCAGATAAGGTCGGCGTGTGAAGCCAGGAGGAGATTTGTCGGATTTTCCTCGCATGAAGCTGGACGGATTTTTAATAAAGTAGGTCAACGAGGCTTAACATACGTTATATATGGGTGATAACATGCGCTATGTTCATAGTGTTACGTACGTAAAGGTTTTGGATCGCGTACGTAAGAGAAGCTAGAAATGAGGCAGTGAGCTACTCTCGGACGTTAATGTACGCTAAGGATGGCAAATAGCGTACGCTAAAACGATAATGTACGTAAGTCTTTGCTGTTAACGTACGTAATGTGTAAAATTCTATTTATAGACCTCAACCTCCTTTTCATTTCCCCCTCACTCCTTGGCCGATTTCTGCAACTTGAGAACTCCCCAGCACGAAAAATCTCTTATATCAACATCCCAGCTCGGTTTAGAAGATCATAGACCCTTGTGGATTGGTGTTCAAGCTTCCGGTGTTGAGTTTCATCAAGTGTTTCATTGTTCTTCTCTATATTAAGGTATGTTGATCCTTCACCAACTAAAATACATGTTCTTAATGACGTTTTGAACCTATTTTTGAGATTACCATGTTTGTTATTATTATGATGAGTCGAACACCATGTTTTAAGAAGAATAGATTCAGTTATACTTCGGTTCTCCTTCATTGTTAAGAGTATTAATCGAACCTTGTTGGGATGGAACCCTATGATGTAGTTTCCTGAGATTGTTATGGATTTTGAACATGATTTCGTATGAGTTTTCTGAGATTTCTAAGGTATTTCACCGAGGATAGTTCGTGTTTTGAAAGAGGTGCTTGATTTAACAATCTTCTTCATGTTCATGGTTAAAATGAATAGACTATATCACTGTTGTATCGTCTCTTTTTGAAGTACGCTTTGGTATGCTTATATCATAAATCATACATTTGATATGAAATGTAAGATTAGCCGAACCACATATATATTGAAAGTCGAAATCAAGATTAAGGTTTGGATTGTGATGACATGTATACCCATGAATCCATAGACGTCAACATTTCATCTCTGATATGGTCATTCGATTCATATGGGGTATGTCATTAATTCAGCTTAACATTCGTCGAGTAGATAAACCGTGAACCGGCCATACGTTAATGTTAACTCGGATATAACTTAAGGCGTTAGGTGTTCATACTTTATCTATGTGACGTAAGTTGAACTCTTTGTTATTTCTTTTGATTAAGGTCCGAGCCTTGCAAGGTGATTGATCGAAGGGGCAACCTTCGGACGTATTGACAGTCGTTGAAGTATTTAATTCTTGCCATCTTTCTAAGGCAAGTACCTTAATTTGATTATTGGTTTGATGTTGATGATTTTGATCATACATATTCTCATTCATGTTGTTGAACATGAGGTCATCCAAGTTAATTTGTCATAATGTTGTTCATGTTATGATTCATATGTTGTTCATGTTGATGAACATAGTGATTTGCATATGTGTATGCATAATTGTATTGTATATGTTGTATTGATACGATGGGATCGTGTGATCTATGCCGAGGGCGCTGGATCAGTTGTCCACCTCGTTTTGGTCCGACGGGATCATCTTGGGATCTATGCTGAGGGCGCTGGATCATTGGACGGGTTTTCCACCTCGTGTTGGTCCGACGGGATCATCTTGGGATCGATGCTGAGGGCGCTGGGTCGTTGATTACCCTGTGTTGTGTTGATGGAATGATGTGGATTCTCATCGTTGGATTCCGGTTAAGGAATACCGTATTTAGTGTTTTGATATGCATTGTTGTTGCCTACTTGATTCTGCATAATTTTGGTACTTGTACTAGCATCGTTTTGCTAACCCCTACGGGGGTGAATATTTGTTTAATGTCCAGGTAGCCAAGGAGCGGGGAAGCAACCACAATTTCGGCATGATGACGAAGGGGCACAGTGATGTTGAACGTCTTAATTGTTTTGGTATTCTGTTCTTGTAATAAGTACTCGAGTACGTGTGTCATTTATGGTGATTTGAGAACTTTGTATTAATGGATTGTTTTGGATGTTTAAATCGGTTATTAAATTACACAACTATTGATGGTATTTTTCGAATTGATCTGTATTTCTTTTAATTTAGCCTTGTAAATTCTTAAGTAAAGGGTTTACGGCACTGTAATTATTCCGAATATCTTGGGGTGTTACAGCAGATTAGAAATGAATCAACTTGAAGTGAATTCAATGGGCCATCGCTTACCAATCTTTGAATCATTCTAAGGTTAATATGACCCAATCGTAAATGCCACAAATATGTTTGATTTATGCTCGAAGGTTCTTTTCTTTTATTAGGATTAGTCAAAGAATTAAGCGATTTATAATTATGCAAGGGAGTTGGTGCAACATTAATGATATAAAGTCCTTCATTATAAGTACTCGTGCAAACATATTCACCATTTCTTTTAATAATTACATTATCTCCCAAAGAAACTGAATATCCATCACAACGCAATTTAGAAACTGAAATTAAATTCATTCTAAAATCAGGTACTAATAATATATTATTTAGGACTAGAATCCTATCATTAACTTTTAACTGCATGACTCCCACTGCAATAGCCTTCAGCCTGGAATAGTCGCCCCAGCTAATAGGAATTTCATCCGCACTAAGTACTTTGGTTACTTGGAACCCCTGCGAGTCATAACAAACATGATCAGCGGAGCCCGAATCTACTATCGACGAAGTGATAGAATAGGCAGCAAAACATGTTTTGACTACTAGTGCATGAGGCGTACCTTTCTTAAGGCAATCACTCTTGAAATTCCCCTTCAGACCGCACTTATAGCATTTGCCCTTCGGCTTTTTGTTTTCCTCAGACTGAGGAGTCTTGCTCTTAGCTTTGAAGGTTGCCACTTGCTTCTGGCCAACCTGCTTTTTCTTATTTCCCCATTTGGGTTTTGAAGAAGTAGCACCGGTTTCCGCAAGAATCTGATGATAACCTTGTTTGAAGAGACCTTCAGCAGATTGAAGCTCTGTCAGAAGTTCCGCCAAAGTGTATGTACTACGTTTCATATTGTAGTTAAGGCGGAACTGTTCAAAGCTTCTTGGCAAGCTGCCCAAGATAATATCGACTTGCGACTCCGCATCGATAGTAGCCCATAGTATGCTCAGTTCATTCAAATGAGACATTATTTTCAGAACCTGATCCCTTACTGGAGTCCCTTCAGACATTTGGGTTGTCATCAACACCATCATTGCATTTTGCCTAGCCGCTCGGTTCTGATGACCAAACATCTCGGTGAGATTTTTCATCATCTCATGGTGAGCCCATCGTCGATCGATCTTTGCAATACATTTGTCAATGAAGCCAAAATGTAACAGCGAGCCATCTCGTCAGACTTCTTCCATATTCGGAATTCATCCAAATCCAGGAGTGGCATCCGGTTCTGGTTCCAGAGGGCTTTCCTCAGTTAACACAAATTTATGTCCCTCTGCAGTCAGGACAATGTCAAGATTTCTTTTTCAATCGGCAAAGTTAGTGCTATCAAGTTTATTTTCTTTGAGAATAACAGCTAGTGGATTGAAAGACATCTGAGAATAAAATTAAAAACACATTCATCACATAATTCGACGCAAAATATATTGAAAAACCTTAAAATACAATATATATGCAGTCAACCAACACCTCGAAAAAACCGCACATGCTTACATATACAATTCTCAAGTAGATTTTAACGTCTTTAATTTTACTATCTAGTCAAGATGCATTTTGACAAGTAAAATTAATAGTTGCTTTCTCTTGGCCATGTATTAAATTAACATAGACTCTAATGGTGAGCTTATTAATTAATACACCTAAGTGAACACCATGATTTAATAAACCTTAGAATATTATTTAATGATAATAGTCCTACAAATGGAGAGTTCCTATCATAAAAAATAACATTCACCTTTTTGTTATCTAATTGAAGTTTAAAACTAGTGAGCTAATAATCAGCACATCTGATATGGAGGAAGACTCTAATGTCAACGCGCATGCTAATTATTTCACAATTTAAGCCAATTATGGAGGACAACTTGATTTTGAAAAATCAATTATTAAAATCACTTGGTTATTTTGAAAAAAAAATAAGGTTTTTAATTTTCTCGTCCTAACATGCAAGAAACATATCACGCATACATCCATACATGTCATACATCAAAACAGTAAAACCAACAAATAATTAAAACTGGATAATTAAATCCAATTATCACGACTTTTATTCCTCGTTTTGAATAACGAGAAAAAAAACTTGGCTCTTTTGCTCCTACTGATTCAAGTATCTCGTCACCTCCTCCCGATTGTGTAATATCCGAAATTTCTACTACTGTTGTTTGATATTATTTTATCCGAGTTATATTGTACAGCGTGGAATCTGTACAGTATGGATAAATAAATAAAGGACTGAGATGTCAGTATTGGTATAATTGTCGTATCTGGTCGACAGTTGCATTGAGGATATCGTGTATTAGGTTATCGTACTTTCGATATAGAGTATATCGTATAAGAATGTTATTGGATTCAGTATATGTATTCAGTAAGTGTATATGTGTTTTCGGTATGTCGAGACAGTCGGTAACAGTTGAAATTGGCTAAGTATAGAATACTTAGCGTACGCTAATGTTGAAGACTTACGTACGTTAAATCACAAGAGTTACGTACGTTATGGCCAAGACATTACGTACGTAACAAGAGGAATCAGACAGTTGGGCCCGGTGTCGGCGGCTTTCGGTGCGGATGTGGACAGGTGAGTCAACGGATGGAGTTACGTACGTTATACAGGGTGTATTACGTACGTAATACGAGTATAATACTGTAGCAAGTCAACGTACGTATTACATACGCAACAGAATAAGTGTTACGTACGTTACGGGGCGGCTGGCCGAGTCGTGGCCAGAGAGGACTGCGGTGGCCGAGCATGGTCGGCGGTGACTCGCGAGGGTGGCGATCACGGTCGGCGGTGACTCGTTGGGTGTAAGGACGGCCGATAACGTCGTAAGGCTGCGGCCGATTCTGGCCGTAAGTGCCGTTACGTGCGTGGCATTGCCGATTCGTACGTAAAGGCCGGCCAAAATGGGCGAGAAGGTTAGGCGCGTCCGGCTACGTGCGTAAGGACCCGCCGATTACGTACGTAATGTGCCGGCGGGTCTCGGCTATATAAGGCACAGACCGAGTCACCCTTGTCATTTTTCATTTTTCTTTGTTCCTCTCGCGATTTCTTCAGCAAAGTTGATGGATTTGAGTAAGAACATCATGTAGCAACATGTTTTGGAAGTTGGAATCATGGATTAACATCATCTTCCATCCGGATCGAAGTTAAGAACACCTAAACACTTGGTTTTGGATATTTTTGGAGTTTCTTGATGATTTGGCCGAATTGATTCGTTTTAACTCAGATTATTGATGGAACCTTGTTGTATTCTTGAGATTATACATTATCCTTGAAGTTTTGTGGAACAAATTCGAGTATTTTTTCGTTAAAATGATTGAATTGGATTATGCCTTCAAAGTGTTCGATGAAATGCCTCAATGAGTAGAACTTGGGAAATTCTACACGTTTTCGTATGAATGGTGATGAAATTGATAGTGTTGTGAATATTCTTGGTAATTATGGGAATTTTGTTAAGGGAAGATAATGAATTGATGATCAAATACCTTGATTATGTCGTTATGATTATGGAATCGTAGTAATCTCGATGTTCTTGATAGTTTGTTGTAATCCATGATGTTATGAGAAGTATATGTGTTGAAGAACATGATTACATACCCCTTGAATTGTGAATAAGGATTGTTTAGATGTTAGAACACATCGGATTATGCCGTTTGGGGACTTTGAATGTGATTTCGGAATAAGTTGTGGAACTCTTGGAATATGATTATCTATAATTAATCGGATTGTTCGGACTGATGATGATAATTGATAATTGGTTTTATTACGAATATACAAGGAGGAAACTTGTAAGTATTTAAGATTGAATGTGGAATCATATTGTTGTTTTGAATTCGTGTTTGATTGGTTGAGTTGTATTGTTCGGTTTTGTGTATGATCGAGGTGTTGTTGAGCCGTTGAGTTTGATTGGTTGGCTATGTCGGTTATTGATTGTTATCGGAATGTATGTTAATCGAATAGGTTGAGATTATTGATCGGTGAGTATAACCGTATGTTGCGGTAGGGATCGAGTATGTTCGGGAATTGCATTGGTCAGGGCGAGGAGCTCGTAGACAAAGGCAATGTGACTGGTAGCGGCTTCATCATCATCGTATCGGTATCGAGGCAAGTTATTACTTGCCCAGTTTATAATATTTAATGAATGGTTTCAGTTTCATTCGTTTATAATTCGTATAGCAATGTTTATAAATCGTAATCACAGGGGATTTGGGATTATAGGTTGTATTAGAGTTTTGGGAATTTAAATCATAATGTATATGATTTACAATTGTCGTTGGTATACTTGTTATCGAGGATACATCATGGTATTGACGAAAACGTGAATTATCTACCGTCCGTGATGTTTTGGATCGGTGAATATTCAGAATAATGGTTCGTGATGGTTTATACATTGAGATCGTTCTCGAAGGACTCGAGACAAGCACTCTAATCATTTTTATCATTTGTGTCAATCAGATCGTGATACATTCGTGTATCGTTGTTGTCATGCATTTGTGCATTGTTGTCGTCGTGTATTGTGTACTGTTGTTTTGTGCAGTTGTGCATTGTTTTCATATGTCCACCTCGTGTTGGTCCGATGGGATCATCGGGGGATCTATGCTAGCGTGCGCTGGATCATCGGACGGGTTTTCCACCTCGGGTTGGTCTGACGGGATCATCGGGGGATCTAGGCAGTGAACGCTGGATCATCGGATTGCCATGTATTGTTGTTGTGCATATGTATATTATGGGTTGCCATAAGTATACATTGTCGTTATTGTTGTGATCATATTGACGTTGTCATATGAGTATGCATTTGTAGGTCTTGTGTTAGGACCATGTCCGTATGTTGTGTTGATCTGATCTCGGATTAGACTGACGTGATGGTAATGGTATTTCGTATCTCAAGGTATGTTCCATATTTCTTTTGGTATTTGTCTTTGATGGACAATCGGTTATCGTCTTGGGATTTGATGATGTTATTTGAGGGATCGTATTGGTCATAACTGGTATATTTCCATATTGTGAGTTGGTTATGACAGTTTGAGAATCTTGAGTATTGTTTGAGGTACAATACATATATTATGTTCGAGTTTATTGGTTAATCGAGTACAAGATGTGAAATATGATAATGGTTATTCTGATGGGAATTAGTTGAGTAAGCAAAGTTATGGCGGTAAGATTACGTTGGTCTTATTCTTATGTTGTATTCTCATTGGTATGTAATTATTAATGTGATGTGACGGTTATCATTGTTGGATATTATGGCTGACCCCGTCGTGGGATATCTTTTTAGGTTCTTAGAGTATCGAGATTGTAGCGGTCGTGAAGAGATGAGCTTCCCGGAGGATACTGGCTAGGACATGTTCTGTGCATTGAGTTTCTTGATTGGTTCTTGTATTCCGCTGCTAGAGTATCTTTATGGTTGGTCTTTTTCCGCTGCGTGAGTATTTTGAAACGCTCTTTTGGTATCAGTAGCGAAGTTACTTTGGAAATCGTTTTCTAAACTTTTGAGTGTCAATTTGTTTGGCCTTGCGATTTCAAATAAGTATATACTACGTGTTTTGATAAATGGATTTTATAAGTCTTTGTGAATTTTAAAAGATAATACCGTCGTTAGCCTCTTGGGCGTTTGTAAATGTTCTGAAAATTTCCTTGACCTTGTGGGTTCCATCTCGGGGCCACGGCGTAATATTCCGGTCGGATGCGGGGTGTTACAGAATATGGTATCGGAGCTTAGGTTGAGAAAACCTAGGCATTTGGGTCGAGTTGGGTCATGTTTTTGTCGTGTCATTCGAGTTGTCGATTGACGAATATTAGAGCCGTGAGTTTTGTTGTTCGCTCGGGCTTGTGCGTGATGTGATTTACCAGTGTAGTACTGGGGTTGTTGTAAACTTTTCCAAATGGTGTTAACGTGTTTCTTCGGATAGAGTCGTGTTGTGTTCTCGAGTTGAGCCGAGTTTACAAAATGTGTGTTTTGAAAATATCTTTGTCGAGTATTTCCTTGAGTCGAGACATGTGCCAGTATCACGGGGAATCGTCGGCTTCACGATCTGTAAGTATTTGGATTCTTGAATTGTATTGAGATTTATTGCCATTCTATGTTGATATGCTTTGAGATTCAGCAAATATTATGCGTTACAGTATAATGTGACAGAGTTGGGACAGGATTGACGATCTTGAGAAGCTATGATTTTGGAAAATCAATATGTCGGTTAGATTTCGGAACAGAGTTATGCATTTGGGAGAAATGTTGTGGATTGTTGAGAAGCATGTAGTCAGGTGAATTCGTTTTGTGATATATGAACTGTTTTTGAGCACTTGAAAATGATACTTTTCAAAATGAATGTTTTACGGATGTTTTGCCGTAGATGATTTTTGGGCCGAGACCCAATAGATTTTTGAAATAGTTTTATAACTCAGGACTTGAAGTCCGAAAAAGAGTTTTCTACTTTTTAAACTTCTTGTAATGCGGAACAAGATATGGGCTGAGACCCTAATGTTTCAAAAGAAAGCTTTTATGTTTTCTAAAACTCCCGAGAATTGTAAAACACTTTATCAATCCTTATCTATTTCGTTTCTGCCCTTCGCGGTTTTAGTTTACTTGTTCAAATGGAAATTCTCGGGAAGTCTTTCGCCGTGTTTGATTTGTTGAATTGTTTCAACGTTTTGTCATATCATATTTGAGGTGATCCAGGATGGATTAAAGATTGACGTTGCGAGTAGTAGGTGGAGGAGGACTTTTTATCAGAGTCTATATATTGAGATTTTGGAATTTCATCGTGTGGTTTTCCGATGGAATATCAGTGAATTTGGTGACGAGCTGAATTGGTATACATGAGTATGGATATGGTCAAGCATTTCATAAATCCCATTTTATTTAATCGTGTGTATTTGAAAAGAGTTTTTATCGAGAACTTGACACGAGCGAGCCGGTTGGTTCGAAAATTGATTTTGCAGTCTTACCAAAAATTTATGTTTTGAGTTTTGAAAATTTTGAAAGAATTTTCGAAATTTGTCTTCTTGACAAGACTATATGATTTCAAACTGGTTTTGAAAATATGATTAATAACCATACGCATTTAGTGTATATTACATATCATGGTGAAGTTGTGAGTGTGACTCACGAACTGGATAATATATCAATGTGGAACGAGGAATAGGGATCCGAACTTTGGTATGGTCGTTTGGTTATGCAAGGATAATCGATTGATTTATCGGATAAGAGAAATATGTCGTATGTTGTAGAATCATGCACATAATATAATTTTGGAACTTTGGATTTTGTGAAACCGGGGCGTATGTGCTATGTGATTCCATTGGTATGGTAATATTGTGACTTTACCATAATGATTTTGAATGATTTCTTTTGTAGATTTGGGGATGGTGACCCCATGTTGGTTGGTTTAGATGTCGAGCGGTCGTTTCCACTCCAGGTATGATTGGTTATTTTCGTCGACTTGATTGGTTGCTCGTATGCCGAGGAGTATGCTCACCAGTCGAGTATGTTTATTGAGATCCGCGGTATGTGATTGGTGTGTCGTTTTGAGAACTTTATTCGTCCGTATATATATGTCTCTGTGGTTCTGTGTGTATCGTGTTGGAATTTACCGTGTGAGGGTATTCCTGATTATTATTGCTCTTTCGTTGTTAATATTAGAGTTTATCATGTCGATGATATTCTCGATTGTGTTTTGACCTCTGGTTGGTCATATTGGAGTTTATCATGTTGATGATATTCTCAGTTATGTTTTAACCATTGGATTGGTCGTATTGGAATTTATCATGTCGATGGTATTCTCAGTTAATTTGTTGGTTGATCATTGTTGATGATCGTATAAGTGTTCGAAATTTGTGTCGATGTTTCGAGATTGGTTGTCATTATTTTGGACAGTTGTTTCACAGATATATCGGATATTATTTGTCTTATCGGAATTGGAACTTGATCATGCGATCAGGCAAACAGGATTTGTCACGGATAGATTATTTCATCTGACGATGATATAAATTTGTTGAGACTCAAGGAATTGTGATTGTAAGCGTATTGGGACTGTACAGTGAGATCGCTTGCTAGTATCTCAGGAGATCGTCGACTTGCGTATTTGTAAGTGTACTCTCTTGGTTATTTGTCGTGGTGGTTTTGGGATATTTTGGTTGAATGGTATGTTTGTTTGGTTTTATGACGGATTGCAAGTTTCGAGGACGAAACTTATTTTAAGTGGTGTAGTATGTAATATCCGAAATTTCTACTACTGTTGTTTGATATTATTTTATCCGAGTTATATTGTACAGCGTGGAATCTGTACAGTATGGATAAATAAATAAAGGACTGAGATGTCAGTATTGGTATAATTGTCGTATCTGGTCGACAGTTGCATTGAGGATATCATGTATCAGGTTATCGTACTTTCGATATAGAGTATATCGTATAAGAATGTTATTGGATTCAGTATATGTATTCAGTAAGTGTATATGTGTTTTCGGTATGTCGAGACAGTCGGTAACAGTTGAAATTGGCTAAGTATAGAATACTTAGCGTACGCTAATGTTGAAGACTTACGTACGTTAAATCACAAGAGTTACGTACGTTATGGCCAAGACATTACGTACGTAACAAGAGGAATCAGACAGTTGGGCCCGGTGTCGGCGGCTTTCGGCGCGGATGTGGACAGGTGAGTCAACGGATGGAGTTACGTACGTTATACAGGGTGTATTACGTACGTAATACGAGTATAATACTGTAGCAAGTCAACGTACGTATTACGTACGCAACGGAATAAGTGTTACGCACGTTACGGGGCGGCTGGCCGAGTCGTGACCGAGAGGGCCTGCAGTGGCCGAGCATGGTCAGCAGTGACTCGCAGGGGTGGCCGATCACGGTCGGCAGTGACTCGTTGGATGTAAGGACTGGCCGATAACGTACGTAAGGCTGCGACCGGTTACGGCCGTAAGTGCCCGTTACGTACGTAAGCAGCTGCCGGTTACGTACGTAAGGCTGCCGGCCAAAATGGACAGAAGGTTAGGCCGCGTCCGGCTACGTACGTAAGGACCCGCCGGTTACGTACGTAATGTGCCGGCAGGTCTCGGCCTATATAAGGCCTGGACCGAGTCACCCTTGTCATTTTTCATTTTTCTTCGTTCCTCTCGCGATTTCTTCAGCAAAGTTGATGGATTTGAGTAAGAACATCATGTAGCAACATGTTTTGGAAGTTGGAATCATGGATTAACATCATCTTCCATCCGGATCGAAGGTAAGAACACCTAAACACTTGGTTTTGGATATTTTTGGAGTTTCTTGATGATTTGGCCGAATTGATTCGTTTTAACTCAGATTATTGATGGAACCTTGTTGTATTCTTGAGATTATACATTATCCTTGAAGTTTTGTGGAACAAATTTGAGTATTTCTTCGTTAAAATGATTGAATTGGATTATGCCTTCAAAGTGTTCGATGAAATGCCTCAATGAGTAGAACTTGGGAAATTCTACACGTTTTCGTATGAATGGTGATGAAATTGATAGTGTTGTGAATATTCTTGGTAATTATGGGAATTTTGTTAAGGGAAGATAATGAATTGATGATCAAATACCTTGATTATGTCGTTATGATTATGGAATCGTAGTAATCTCGATGTTCTTGATAGTTTGTTGTAATCCATGATGTTATGAGAAGTATATGTGTTGAAGAACATGATTACATACCCCTTGAATTGTGAATAAGGATTGTTTAGATGTTAGAACACATCGGATTATGCCGTTTGGGGACTTTGAATGTGATTTCGGAATAAGTTGTGGAACTCTTGGAATATGATTATCTATAATTAATCGGATTGTTCGGACTAATGATGATAATTGATAATTGGTTTTATTACGAATATACAAGGTGGAAACTTGTAAGTATTTAAGATTGAATGTGGAATCGTATTGTTGTTTTGAATTCGTGTTTGATTGGTTTGAGTTGTATTGTTCGGTTTTGTGTATGATCGAGGTGTTGTTGAGCCGTTGAGTTTGATTGGTTGGCTATGTCGGTTATTGATTGTTATCGGATTGTATGTTAATCGAATAGGTTGAGATTATTGATCGGTGAGTATAACCGTATGTTGCGGTAGGGATCGAGTATGTTCGGGAATTGCATTGGTCAGGGCGAGGAGCTCGTAGACAAAGGCAATGTGACTGGTAGCGGCTTCATCATCATCGTATCGGTATCGAGGCAAGTTATTACTTGCCCAGTTTATAATATTTAATGAATGGTTTCAGTTTCATTCGTTTATAATTCGTATAACAATGTTTATAAATCGTAATCACAGGGGATTTGGGATTATAGGTTGTATTCGAGTTTTGGGAATTTAAATCATAATGTATATGATTTACAATTGTCGTTGGTATACTTGTTATCGAGGATACATCATGGTATTGACGAAAACGTGAATTATCTACCGTCCGTGATGTTTTGGATCGGTGAATATTCAGAATAATGGTTCGTGATGGTTTAGACATTGAGATCGTTCTCGAAGGACTCGAGGCAAGCACTCTAATCATTTTTATCATTTGTGTCAATCAGGTCGTGATACATTCGTGTATCGTTGTTGTCATGCATTTGTGCATTGTTGTCGTCGTGTATTGTGTACTGTTGTTTTGTGCAGTTGTGCATTGTTGTCATATGTCCACCTCGTGTTGGTCCGATGGGATCATCGGGGGATCTATGCTAGCGTGCGCTGGATCATCGGACGGGTTTTCCACCTCGGGTTGGTCTGACGGGATCATCGGGGGATCTAGGCAGTGAACGCTGGATCATCGGATTGCCATGTATTGTTGTTGTGCATATGTATATTATGGGTTGCCATAAGTATACATTGTCGTTATTGTTGTGATCATATTGACGTTGTCATATGAGTATGCATTTGTAGGTCTTGTGTTAGGACCATGTCCGTATGTTGTGTTGATCTGATCTCGGATTAGACTGACGTGATGGTAATGGTATTTCGTATCTCAAGGTATGTTCCATATTTCTTTTGGTATTTGTCTTTGATGGACAATCGGTTATCGTCTTGGGATTTGATGATGTTATTTGAGGGATCGTATTGGTCATAACTGGTATATTTCCATATTGTGAGTTGGTTATGACAGTTTGAGAATCTTGAGTATTGTTTGAGGTACAATACAAATATTATGTTCGAGTTTATTGGTTAATCGAGTACAGGATGTGAAATATGATAATGGTTATTCTGATGGGAATTAGTTGAGTAAGCAAAGTTATGGCGGTAAGATTACGTTGGTCGTATTCTTATGTTGTATTCTCATTGGTATGTAATTATTAATGTGATGTGACGGTTATCATTGTTGGATATTATGGCTGACCCCGTCGTGGGATTTCTTTTTAGGTTCTTGGAGTATCGAGATTGTAGCGGTCGTGAAGAGATGAGCTTCCCGGAGGATACTGGCTAGGACATGTTCTGTGCATTGAGTTTCTTGATTGGTTCTTGTATTCCGCTGCTAGAGTATCTTTATGGTTGGTCTTTTTCCGCTGCGTGAGTATTTTGAAACGCTCTTTTGGTATCTGGTAACTGAAGTTACTTTGGAAATCGTTTTCTAAACTTTTGAGTGTCGGCTGTTTGGCCTTGCGATTTCAAATAAGTTTTTACGACGGTTTTTGATAAATGGATTTTATAAGTCTTTGTGAATTTTTAAAGATAATACCGTCGTTAGCCTCTTGGGCGTTTGTAAATGTTTACGAAAATTTCCTTCAGCCTTGTGGGTTCCATCTCGGGGCCCACGGCGCTGTAATATTCCCGGTCGGATCTGGGGGTGTTACAGGTTGGGGCACAAAATTTCCAAATTTAGAAACTTTCTTCCATGCAAAATTAATTGCACAAGAAATTTCCAAATCAAAATTATTGTGCTCCAACGGACGCAACGAACGGCGGATAAATGAATAGGACCATATTGTTAGGGCTGTATACTGCAAAGCATACTTTATGCTTGTATTACCTTATTTCCCTGTAACTACCTATGAGAATATTGATTACATTTAATCACATATTTTGCATATTTATTCACGTTATGGTTATGCAAATGAAATGCCTAATTATTTTATATTGTAGATAATGTGGTGTGTTTGTGTCACACGGAAGATCACATTATCGGTACCTTGTAAAATAAAAGATATAATTATTAGACAAATTATATAAATGGTTGTAGTGTATGCTTGAGATTAGTTGGTCTTGACTATTAGCATACATTAGCGTATTTGCATTCATTGAACTGGATCGAGGTGAGATAGTATATGATCGGTCAAAAACTTATCCTAAAAATAGTAGTTTTTGAGTCGCTCGCAAATATATACGAGGTAGAAGTAGTTGTGGTAAGTTCTACCAAGGTCTTTTCTCTCGAGGATTGTCCAACAGGGCTTCGTATAATATTTTGTATAGATTGCAAGAAGTAAATACTAAAATATACTAAAATATATTTTTTTGATTTTTAAATTAACTAAATTAAAATGTACTATATTTTAAACCAAACTATTTTTAATAAGACTATTTTTAATAAGACTATTTATACTAGACTATTTATATTAAGACTATTTTTAACTAGACTATTTATATTAAGACTATTTATTTTAAGACTATTTATACTAGACTATTTTTAACTAGTGAAAATGAATAGAATTAAAATGAGTTGGGAATTTATAAAATCTAGGGGATTACGGGTTCATTAAATTAGGTTTTTAATTAAGTATCGGAATTGATTTATACGGATATAAAAGAACAAACAAATATTTATCGAGTAATCAACTTTTCACCTCTGTACTTTCGTAATCAAAGATGTCTTAATCGCTTTTGCTTTTTTAAGATGTTGATAACAAGATTAACACTTGATAGATCGAAAAGATGTGTTTCCAATACACTTAACAATCAATCAAGGAGGTTTCACTAGTAGAAATAGGATATGATCAATCTCTATTTAAACCAATTAGTCCTTTCATTTCTCTAACTTGACTATTTTTAGGATAAACGATCGTTCATCGAGTAATCAACTTTTCACCTCATAACTTTCGTATTCAAAGGTGTCTTAACCACTTTCGCACTCTTAAGATGTTGATAACAAGATTAACATTTGATAGATTGAAGAGATATGTTTCCAATTCACTTAACAATCAATCAAGAAGGTTTCATTAGTAAAAATAGGATATGATCAATCTCTATTTAAACCAATTAGTCCTAAAAATAGTTTAAATCAATCAAATACTCAATATATAACCTAATAGAAATCCCCCTTCCCCTAGAAAGAAAGATTAGCTACTCATTGGTTTATACATACTAAAATTATAATAGAAATAATTGATATATATGATATATATAGAAACTTTTAATTACTAACACTTAATGACAATAGATAAAACTTACTTGAATATGATGAATCAAAGTGCAAGAAACAAACTTCAAAATATAACTTCAAACTTGTTTAAAGGTTACAAGCTTATAAAAATTGAAAGTAAAATACTAAGTAAAATACTAAGTGCTTATTGATCAAGCACTTTTCAATTACAAACTAAATGAAAGAAAAACTTCAAACCAAAAATGAAATACAAACTAAAATTGAGAGTTCTAAGAAAAATATATTGCTAAAAGAAAAGAGTATTTCTTAGCAAGAAGATGGGTTTGAGAATTGGTGATTTTGCAATGGATGAAGATGTCCTTTTATAGGTGATTTTCAAGAATACAGTTGATTATTTAATTCAAAATATCTATTGTAATATCATTTTTTTAATTCTTTGTTCACACTTCACCCATGTCTTTGAATTTTCAGATTTTTGACCAAAAAAATATCTTGTGGTTGAGTTCACAAGTTGGTCAAAAGTGGACTAATTTTGTATGGCATCTGCTGAAAAACGGCGATGAAAAATGGCCCAGTTTGCCCCGTGTTGTGCGCCGTTTTGTGGTGACTCGGTCTCTTCCGGAATATGCGCGAGGACACTGTAATACCCGTGATTTCGATTTCCGGTAATTTCTTTTTTTCGGCAGAAGTCCGTTTTGACGACTCACTCATGACTGTTTTGTCATTCTGAGAATGATTAATTCTGCACTTTTTGTCATCCGAGTTCGTTTCGGTGTCGTTTTGTTGAGTTCCGTGCTTTTTAGCGGTTTTTCCGCACTTGAGTTCGATTCTTGCGAATCTCGTCCGAAACTATTGTTTCGACTTTCTCGTAAGTTCATTTAATGTTAATATTCATGTTGCGAGCTTTGGCTTGGTGTTTCGATCACGTATCGTGATTTTCGGGCGTTTTGGGCCATTTTGTAATTTCTTGAAAGTTACGGGTATCCGTATCTGTAATTGTTGTCTCGACCCGTTTCTTGGTCGCGTATGATTAATTATTGCATTATGTTTTCATTTCGGGTCGTTGATGTCGTCCGCGAACTTTTCGTCGTGTTCGTTCCGTGCGTTTTCGGAAATCGAGTCGTCAGGCCACGGCAGCCGGACGCTGGCTGGACGGTTGCGGGAGGAACCGGCACGGTTGCTGGGCTCTGGCCGGACGGGCGTGGCAGGGACCGGCATAGCGTACGCTACTGCCGGGAGGCTGCGCGCGCTAACCGGAAGTCGTAGCGCACGCTATGCGGCACCCAGCGCACTGTCACGGGGTTATACTTGCGTCTCGCTAAGTCCTCTCCGTGCGGCACTATCTTAGGTTGTCTCAAGCCTAAGTAGTAAGCCTATCAACACACAAGATTACTAGGAAGGAAAGTAAGAAATGCTTTGGGGAAGGTTTTCTCTTATTGCACTGTAGCAAATCAGATTTCTCAAGATAAGTTACAAATGAGCCCCAAGGGGGTATTTATACTAAACCTCCTAGGCTAACAAATTACCAACAAAACATTACAATTCCAAGTATTTACAAGAATGCCATCATCTAGAATGATCTATACAATTCTAAACAATTCTAAGAAGTCTTCTTGGAGTCCCCAGACCCCTCTGGAACGTCCGGCCCGGCCCGGCCCGAAGTGTCCCAGCCCGGCCAAGGCCCGATTCGGCCCGTAGCAACCCGACCCGATTTCTGACCTTCTGGAACCCTCTTTGACCTTCTGGAGTTGATTGGTCTCCATCTTGAAGCTTCTAGGGTCTTCTTTCTGAAGAGTAGATTCCTCGGCTTTTCAATGTCTACTGCTGTCACAAGGCTTTTTCCGTCTAAGCCTATTATAGGGGGGGTAGTCCTCTGTGAGCTTGGCCGAGTCCATGTACGCGCGCGAGCCTGCTGCGCGCCTTTCCGGCAGGCTTCGGCCGGATGCCGGTAGATGCCTGCTGCCTTAAGGTGGGGCGTCACATTCTCCCCCACCAAAGTCGTGACCGTCCTCGGCACGATGCTGTCCCGATATTCTTCAATCTTCTGTCGGAATTGCCATAGGTTATCCTCATGTTCCCAGCTATTTTCAGCGTCTGGGAGTCCCTTCCAATGCACAAAGTACTCGGTGTATGGGGCCACGCCCCTTCGTCGAACGTCCCGATGTGAAATGATCTCGGCTACTTCCTTGTCGAAGAAAGTAATCACGGCAGTCGGTGCTCGATGTGACTGAGCTCGGCCCGGATCCTCCATGTCCTGATGGTAAGGCTTCAGTTGTCTAACATGGAAGACCGGGTGTATCTTCATCTTCGGCGGAAGTTCCACACGATAGGAAACTGTCCCAACACGCCGCTCGATCTTGTAGGGTCCCTCGTATCTTCGGATGAGTCCCTTATGCACAGCCCGAAATGCTTTAAATTGCTGCGGGAGAAGTTTCACCATAACTAAGTCGCCTTCATTAAACTCGACCGCTCGTTGCTTGAGATCGGCCCATTTCTTCATCTTCCTGGCTGCCTTGTCCAAAGATGCTCGAGCCAAGTCCGATTCCTCCTGTAATGACTTAGCAAAGGTATATGCTGCGGGACTCATCCCGTGTATCCGATGGCAATGTTGTTCGTTGTCGCCGGTTGTCTCCCTATGCAAGCTCGAATGGGTGCGTCTGTTGATTCACTCTTACGCAAGTTGTATGAGAATTGGGTTGTGTCTAAGAGTTTGGCCCGATCCGTGATTGGCACTCACATAGTGCCGCAAGTAGCACTCAAGCAGTGCGTTAACTCGTTCTGTCTGCCCGTCCGTCTGTGGGTGGAAACTTGTTGAGAATGCTAAGTTCGAGCCCAATAGCTTGAAAAGTCCCGACCAAAACTTTCCTGTGAAACGTGGGTCTCGATCACTCACAATTGTCCTTGGAATGCCCCAATATTTTACCACATGCTTTAAGAACAACTTGTCCGTTTCCAGAGCCGTTACGTCCGCCGGTGCTGGAATAAAGGTTGCGTATTTTGAGAACCTGTCCACCACAACTATGATCGACCCGTACCCATCCGATTTAGGCAAATCCGAAATAAAGTCCATTGAAACGCTTTCAAAAGGGTGTTCCGGTATGGGCAAGGGTTGAAGTAGTCCACCAGGTTGTTGTTGCTCCACCTTGTCTTGTTGGCATACAAGACATGTCCGGACGTATGCCTCAACGTCCTCACGCATCCTGGGCCAAAAGTAAGAATTGTCAATTAAAGCCATTTATGCGGTGCATACACAGGTGTCCAGCCCATAGTGTATCGTGGCATTCCTTCATGATGTCCCTCCGTAAGTTCCCCCATTTGGGCACGTACAAACGATTGCCTTTGGTAAAGAGTAGCTCGTCTCGTTCCCAGAACCGTCTTGTCTTGCCGCTCCTGGCAAGTTGCATGATGTTTTCTGCGTAAGGGTCCTGCATCATTCCCTCGCGTATGCGGTGCTTGATGCTTAATTCGTCCTTGGTCAAGGCCGCAAGCTCGGCCTTAGGATTAATGCATCGGCTACTCGGTTAAGTACTCGGCTTATACTCTAGGGTATAATCGAACTCGGCTAGGAATTCTGCCATCTTGCTTGCTTTGGCGTGAGCTTCTTCAGGTTTGAAAATAACTTGTGGCTACGTTGTCTGTTCGTACCACAAACTTGCTCCCAAGTAAATAATGCCTCCAGGCTCTAAGGCAATGAACCACGGCGGTCATTTCCTTCTCATGTACCGAGTACCGTTTCTCGGTGTCATTCAATTTTCTGCTCTCATAGGCAACGGGATGCCCTAGCTGCATCAAAACTCCTCCGATGGCATAATCAGATGCATCGGTCTGAACCTCATATGCCTTGGCATGGTCAGCAAGGCAAGAAGCCAAGCTCCGTCACTTTGCCTTTGAGTCGCTCAAAGGCCTCTCGGCACTTATCCGTCCATTCCCATTTGTGGTCCTTCTTCAATAGGTCCGTTAATGGTGCTGCTATCCGAGAGTATCCCTCGATGAACTTCCAGTAGTAGTTCACGAGTCCCATAAATGATCGGAGTTGGGTTACGCTGGTCGGCGGTTCCCAATCTCGAACGGCTTTCACTTTGGCCTCATCCATCATTATGCGGCCATCTTTGATATGGTGCCCCAGAAAAGTCACTTCCTGTTGGGCGAATGAGCATTTCTCCAACTTTGCATAAAGTTCATTGTCCCGCAATGCTTGGAACACCTGTCGCAAGTGTTCTACATGCTCCTCCATTGATGATGAGTAAATGACGATATCATCCAAATAAACGACAACAAACTTGTCTTTGTATGGTTGAAATACCTTGTTCATCAGTGTGCAAAAGGTCGCTGGGGCGTTTGTAAGCCCGAACGGCATCACAAGGAAATCAAACAAACCATACCTGGTCGCCATGGCTGTCTTGGCTTCGTATCCTTCGGCTATCCGGACCTGCCAATATCCGGATCTTAGGTCGATCTTTGAAAAGTATTTAGCACCTCCCAGTTGGTCAAACGGCTCTCAATGAGTGGAATGGGATACTTGTTGCGAACCGTCAGTTTGTTGAGTGCCCTATAGTCCACGCACATACGCAAGGATCCATCATGCTTCTTTTGGAACAAAACGGGGGATCCATAAGGAGATTTGGATGGTTGGATCATTTTGGAATCCAACAACTCTTTCAATTGTTTCTGCGGCTCCTTAAGTTCGGTGGTGACATCCTATAGGGTGTCCTCGAAGGTGGCTTCGCATCGGAAATAAGTTCAATTTTGTGGTCCACATCCCGTCAGGTGGCAACTTCTTAGGTAGTTCCGCGGGCATCACGTCCTGGAACTCCTCCAAAACGGCTTGAACTTCCTTTGGTACATCCTTGCCTTCAATATCGTTTCCATCATCGGGAACGTAAAATGCGTGAAGGTCTCTTCACGCTACGAAGGCCTCGACTAAGTTGCATGGCCGAAAGGGTGCCTCGCCCTTCGCTTCCCTCTGGCGGAATGTCCTGTGTCCTGTCGGAGTCCAAAATGACTAAGGAATCAAAATGGAAGAATGCAAGCCCGCACTGATCGAACCAGTGTAACCCAAGAACCAAATCAAAGACATCCATGGTCACTACGGAAGGTGATCATTCCCTGCCAGTCACCTATCTTTGCTTTCACTCCTCGTGCTTCGCCGGTCACCGGTTTAGCATGGGTGTTCACTGTCTTGATCGATCCATTAGTTGGAGTGACGGTAAGTCGTAAGACTTTGGCTACGCCGTCCCGCATGAAATTGTGCGTAGCTCCTGTATCCACTAAGGCTTTGATGTGTGTGCCTCCGATCAAGGCATCCACGAACATAGACCCCTTTCTGGGTCCCTTCGCCGGCTCCACAACGGCTTTGACAGCATTGAGCAAACTCAATGAGCCCATATGCGCACCATCCGCAACCTCGGTCTCCGTGGTCTCTTCAATGGCTGCGACCTTCTTCCTCCGAAATGGGCAATCGTACTTCATGTGAGAGGTACTATGACAAATGTGACAACCTCTCGGCTTATCGTTCTCGTCCACTGGTTGCTTGCCCCAGTATTTGTTCGGCCTGAACCTTGATGGGCGGTCTCCCCCACCTTTGCCTTTATCTGTGCGGAAAGTCCTTGGCTTGTCGCTGGTCTTCAACTCCCGTAAGCCCTCGGCCACAGCAATGGCGGTCGCCACATCCTGAACATTGCGCCTTTCCAACTCTTGCCTCGCAAAAGGCTTGAGTCCGTCCATAAATGCAAACAGCTTGTCGGTCGCCGTCAAGCTTGGTATCTCCAGCACAATTTCTTGGAACTCCTTGACATAGTCTTTGATAGTGCGAGTGTGGCTGAGTCTCTTCAGCCTGCCCCGAGCCTCGAACTCCACATTCTCGGGATAGAATTGCCTCTTCAATTCGGCCTTGAAGTCTTCCCAGGAAGCCATCCTGCACGCACCACTCTCAATGTCGGCTGGCAGTCCGCCACCACGGCACTGTGTCGGCCAAGTACAAGGGCGCCGTCCGCAACTTGGTGTCATCATCTCGAATGTTTGAGGCACCAAAGTATTGCTCCAGGTTCCATAAGAAATTGTCAATCTCCTTGGCATTTCTCGATCCGTTGAACTTCCCAGGCCTTGGGATGTCAATTCGTGCGGGTGTCGCACCCACATGTCCTTCTCCATTGGCAATCGCCCTTTTCCTTTGTTGCCATCTCGTCTTGAGAACCTCCATGCTCTCTTGCATGGCCAAGATCATGGCCGAAAATCGGCCAACTCCTTCTTCATGTCCCCATCACAAGCATTGATAGTAGAGAACACGGTTGTGCGGCTCCTCTGACTTCTTCTAAGTCATCCACCCTCCTCGCAACCTCATCATAGACCTCCTCCAGTCGAGTCACTCGGCTGTCCATGGCAGCAATCCGGTCGACAGACTTGTCTCTGCCCTTCTTGGTCTTCTCGGCCTGAGTGTTGGGTTGGGTAACGTCGGATGATTGTGCCATCTTACTCCTTGCACGATCAGCTAGCAATCTTCCAAAATCCGCCTTGGTTGTCTCAACCTGTCTCCGATACCAACTGTCACGGGGTTATACTTGCGTCTCGCTAAGTCCTCTCCGTGCGGCACTATCTTAGGTTGTCTCAAGCCTAAGTAGTAAGCCTATCAACACACAAGATTACTAGGAAAGAAATTAAGAAATGCTTTGGGGAAGGTTTACTCTTATTGCACTGTAGCAAATCAGATTTCTCAAGATAAGTTACAAATGAGCCCCAAGGGGGTATTTATACTAAACCTCCTAGGCTAACAAATTACCAACAAAACATTACTATTCCAAGTATTTACAAGAATGCCATCATCTAGAATGATCTATACAATTCTAAACAATTCTAAGAAGTCTTCTTGGAGTCCCAGGACCCCTCTGGAGCGTCCGCCCGACCCGGCCGAAGTGTCCGGCCGGCCGGCCAAGGCCCGATTGGCCCGTAGCAACCCGACCCGATTTCGACCTTACGGAACCCTCTTTGACCTTCCGGAGTTGATTGGTCTCCATCTTGAAGCTTCTAGGGTCTTCTTTACGAAGAGTGGATTCCTCGGCTTTTCAATGTCTCATTGTCACAAGGCTTTTCGTCAAAGCTATTATAGGAGGTAGTCCTCTGTGAGCTTGGCCGAGTCCATGTACGCGCGAGCTGCTGCGCGCCCATCAGCAGAGCTTCGGCCGGATGCGTGGGATACTCTTTGTCTTAAGGTGGGCGTGACGGCACGCTACAGGCCGGCGGTGAGGCCCCGGTGGTTACGGACTCCGAGAGTTGGCCGTAGCGCCACGCTTCTGGCCGGTCATTGCAGCGCTAACCGTGACGTAGCACACGCCGCTCGGCATCTAGCGCGCGCTACAGGCAAGGGATCAGTCCGGGAGCCTGCAGGCGAGACCATGGTCGGCCGCTAGCGCCATTGCCGCACGCTAGCACACGCTTAAGGCGATCTGCCTATATAATTGGCCGGCGACCTGTTTCAACCCATTTTTCATTTCAATCTTTTCTTTCGCGGCGGAGGTTTTGAGATCAAGGAGGCATGTTATTGAAGAACAAATCCACGAAGTTCTTGAGTTCATAACATCAATAAATCATCCGTTATCATCCTTTGATCAATCTTATCAAGGTAATCTTCCTTAGAACCCTTATTTCGTGATTTTTGGGGTTTTCGCATTTTTGTCCGATTAGTTCCGTGTTTTTGATTAATTCATGATGGGTATGATTAATCTTGGTAGTATTCTTGTGTTTAACATCATTTAATCCATTGTTCTTCGTCGAATCAAGTATATTTCTTGATTTCCTTGAATTGACTTTTTGGGGGATTTGTCCTCGATCTCTTTTTTCATCCGTTTTCGATTGATAGAATATGTTTAAATGAAGTTGTTAAACATATTATAAATATTGTATATCCATATTTCAACTTGGAATTCCGTTTTCGGGTTTTGTGGGACGAATCGTGTTCTTGGCCGTTTTGGAAATCCTTGAACCTTCGTCATTTGTTCTTTGAATTCAGCGGCTTTGGGTCATACTTTGGAATTCATTTTCGTTGTTATTGTTTTCGTTCATAGTTCACTGTTGTGGATTGTCGTTCGATGGAGTCGGCGAGTTCGTAGTCGGTTCGTGCCAACCTACTTGGCCGATTCTCGCGTTGTGGTCATTCGAGGCAAGTATCTTGCCCATACATTTCATATTTCTTAGGCATAATTATTGATAAATGATTTTATGCGAAATCCAATGTTTAATGAGCGTTAAAAGGATCGGTATATTCTCGATAAATATTGTCTTTCAACGATAATTCGTATACTTCGTGAATGGATATGTTCTCGGAATATGTGTGTTAGTTTAAATGCGTTGAGAGGCGTTATGATCGCATTGACCATAATTGTTTGCCGAGGATTGTGCATTGAATTGTATATTTGTTCGGTGGGTATTCGACATGATGTGATGTTAGTCGTTACTCCTTTGAAATGAGGTTGTGATGCTTAGTGTTGCTTGTCTTGATAATCGGTTATTGTTGTGTGCTTGTTGTATGTGATGAGCCTCCGGGTAGGATTGTTGAATCTCAGGATCCATACTTGCTAGTATGGGTCGGGCGAAACCGTAGGGTTATCAATACGGGTATGTCTTGCGGGGACTCAGGGTTCGGGGCTTGCTAGCCCGATGCCGAGATAACTGTGGGGTTATCATCGGGTATGTCTTGCGGGGACTCGAGGTTCGTGGCTTGTTAGCACGATCGGGATAACTTATTATTGTGGTTTGTTTATGTAAGTATATGTGCTTTTAGTCACGTAGTATGATTCTACGGTGACATGTGATTTGATATAGTTTCCCTGTGGGTTATTCACTCGGGTTTATTCTACGGGAGCATCTGAGGTCCGTGGCTTGCTAGCACGGGACGCGAATAATCTGTGGAAACAGGTTGTTATGGTATGATCGGGTCGTGGACCCCACTTGTTGTTATCGAATTTATGTTTTGGGAAAATGACTTTTGGGCTGTGTCCCTAAATGTTTTCGAAAGGCCTGAAGATTTTTAAATCCCAATGTATTCAAAACTCCCGAGGTCGTAAAATATTTTTCACAAGATGTTTATCGGGTTTACCCTATCTTTCGATTTAATCGTTTGATTAAGTGAATCACCTCGGGAAGTATGTTTATGATTAACATGTTTCGTGGAGTATGATATGTATGGCTCGTTTTCGTATTTTATACTTACACTAGCAAAACAGTGGAGTTTTGCTAACCCCCGAGTATTCGGGGGGGTGGATGTCTATTTTTGCATTCAGGTTTTGGAGCATAACACAGGGTCGGCACGAAGGATGATGAAAGATGAACAATACTAATCACACGAGGATCCGTTGATGTCGTATTGGTCTAGTTGTATTTTCTTTTCCGCTGCAGTATCTTTTCTCCGTTGTACGGGAGTTTATTGTATTTTGACCCCTGCGTGGGTATGTGTTTGTAATCGAGTTGTATATTTTATTGAAAGACCAAATCGGTCTACTGAGTCATTTTAGCCTTGAAGGCATTGTCGAGATGTTAAATGTTGTTACCAGCCTGGTAGATCCTCGAGGAGAGGGTCTACGGCGTGTAATATCCCTGAGTGGATTGGGGGTGTTACAGAATGGTATCGGAGCTTAGGTTGTGGAAACCTAGGTTGTCGGGTCAGTGGTGTCTATTGAGTTTTTGTCTCGTCGGATTTTATCTGACTGGGTCGTGTCGCGACGCGTCGTCTGAGTTGGTTGGTCGTGATTAGTATCGTGGGCAATCATCATCTTCGTGCGGCCTGTGGATGTAAGTCTCCCTTCTTTGTGTTGTGCCTCGTGTGACACGAGCTATTTTTATGATTATGAGTTAATTAGCGGAATCCTCTTATGGATTTTTATTTCGTGATATGTGATTATTTGACTCCCATTTTTCGTTCATATGAGGTGTAGTGTTGCTGTTTTGTGCATGTTTGACTTTATTTCTTTTATCCGCTGCGTGAGTTTTTTTGTAATGGCTTTCGGTATTTTACCGACTGAGTTTTATTTCGAAAACCGATTCCTTAACCAAGTGTTTGGCATTACGGCCTTGATCGTTTTGGCGAAATTCTTATGACGGTATTTATTATTTTCTAAATGGCGTCTGTGAGTTTTTGAAATATTACCGTCATCAGCTTTTTGACGTTTTTGTAAATGGTTTTTAGCCTGGTGGGTTCTGGCGTGGGGCCCACGGTGTTATAATGTTCCGTGTAATTACCTGAAATTTTTGGGCATTCTAGCCCATTGAATTATCCTTGAAAAACTTGAGTATCTTAGAAAATAAATTTTGAGACGTACTTTTAAAATGAATTATTTTCTCGTGGTACGTCCAAGGTGCCACAATATATTTCAAAATTCTTCTAACTCGAGGACCAAAATATTTTGAGATATTTTCAAATGTTTTATAAATACTTTTACTTAGACCCGAGGGTCGAATATTCTGAAAGTCTTTCACTAAGAGAAGGTGTCCTCATTTTTGTTTAAACGCAAGACGATTTTCAAAGTCTCGATAACAATGTTTGCACTACTTTTTGTAAAGTGATACTCAAGATCAACTGGTGTTTCCAAACTATTTTCAAAAGGTGGTTTTCGTTTTGAAAACCTATCATTCCTGTTTGCGGACCGGAAATGCGTGTATGGTTTTCGAACTTTCGTTACGGTGTTAACTTGGTGTGATTGAATTGGTGGCGTGAGCGTCGAGTCGTTCGCCACGCATATATTTTGTTAGCCCTTGTGGGAGGTGTGATGACGATCCTTAATGTTGTCATTTCATGGTGGCTTGCGTGTTAACGCACCTGTGTGAGCTGTTAAAGCTTGGGTTTGTACGTTTGTGTACATATGTGATTGTTTCATAATGTTTGTAATTATGTCTTTGGTTATTGTTCGGGCGTTGAGGTCGCGAACGATACCGTCGTTGTTGTAGTTTTTATGTGTATTAATTTACGATGATAATCGTTTTATATGATATGTATTATGATTCCTTGTTGTTCTGAGTTGGCATCTCCGCTATGTTGTTTCGACGTTATGCCCCATTGTATCTAGCATTTGTATTTTCGGTATGCCGAGCCGAGGCATTTCAACCGTGATGTGCGGGGCATGCATGTGTAAATTTGTCCTTCTCGTCGGTAACACATTTCAAGTGTGGACTCGAGGACACGAATTGATTTTGTGAATTGGCTCCGAGACTTTCGGAGTTCGCGCTTGACGATCATCGGAATCGGCTTTGAGAGGCCTTTGAAAGATGTTTCTTTGATTTGCTTGTTGTGTTGTCACATTGATTTCGTTGTTGTGAGTTTAGGGCGACACTTCTTTTAGATGAGGTCGAATATAATACCGTATTATTTTTGGCTCTGCATTTCCTCTTTCTCAATTCTATCGACTTGCGTGTTCGTCGATACTTTTGAACTTGTTTGATGTCTCGGTTGTCATCGTTCGACACAGTTGTGACCTTGTTTCAGATCGATCTGTTTATCATCGTGACTTTTCCGAGTTCGGTTCGATTCTTGTGAACCTTGTTTGGAAGTAACATCTTTCACTTTCTACAAGTTCTTTTAATGTCTGGAGTTGAAGTGGGAACTTCGGAGTCATTGTTCGGCTGTTGTCATTCGATCGTTGTTACTCAATAATTGTTTTTTCGATCGTTGTTGTTCGATCATTGTTATTTATTGTTGTTGTTCGATAAATGTTATTTGATCATAGTTGTTCGGTCGTTGTGGTTCGATCATTGATTGTTCAGATTTTGTTGACCCCGTTTCGTGATTGTCGAACGTTCAGAATCCTTCCTAATTTCCTTATGTTCGGGAAATTAGTCTCGTTTCGATCTTCCAACCCTTGGCCGGTGGAATTCCGTATTTGTTCAGCGTTTGGCTCGCGTTTTGATTGATGTACCGTTGAGGTGGTCAGTCATATTGATTTTCGTTCGTTGTGTTTTGTGATTGTTCGGATAATCAACTTGGTTGTATTATCTGTTTTATGACGCTTGTCACTTGTTGGTTTTATTATGTCTCTATCGGTGGCGTTGTGTTGGTCGTCGTGGAGCGTGTTTTCACGCCGTATGTTCCTTTGCGTTTCTTGCAGCGTTTTGTCGTCCGGCGCGAGTTTTCGGTTTTTGGGTATCTCGTCGAGTTTTCCTGACAGTGGATATTGCTTCTCCCTATTTATTTTAAGTTTCGGGACGAAACTTCTTTTAAGGAGGGTAGAATGTAATACCCGTGATTTCGATTTCCGGTAATTTCTTTTTTTTTTGGCAGAAGTCCGTTTTGACGACTCGTTCATGACCGTTTCGTCATTCTGAGAATGATTAATTCTGCACTTTTTGTCATCCGAGTTCGTTTCGGTGTCGTTTTGTTGAGTTCCGTGCTTTTTAGCGGTTTTTCCGCACTTGAGTTCGATTCTTGCGAATCTCGTCCGAAACTATTGTTTCGACTTTCTCGTAAGTTCATTTAATGTTAATATTCATGTTGCGAGCTTTGGCTTGGTGTTTCGATCACGTATCATGATTTTCGGGCGTTTTGGGCCATTTTGTAATTTCTTGAAAGTTACGGGTATTCGTATCTGTAATTGTTGTCTCGACCCGTTTCTTGGTCGCGTATGATTAATTATTGCATTATGTTTTCATTTCGGGTCGTTGATGTCGTCCGCGAACTTTTCGTCGTGTTCGTTCCGTGCGTTTTCGGAAATCGAGTCGTCAGGCCACGGCAGCCGGGCGTTGGCCGGACGGTTGCGGGAGGAACCGGCACGGTTGCTGGGCTCTGGCCGGACGGGCGCGGCAGGGACCGGCATAGCGTACGCTACTGCCGGGAGGCTGCGCGCGCTAACCGGCGATCGTAAGCGCCTGCTATGCGGCACCAGCGCCACCCTGGGCCGGCGGTGAGGCCCCGGTGGTTACGGACTCCAGAGAGTTGGCCGTGGCGCACGCTTCTGGCCGATCAGCTGCGCGCTAACCGTGACGTAGCGCCGCGCTCGGCATCTAGCGCGCTACAGGCGAGGATCGGTCGAGAGCCTGCGGGCCAGGACCATGGTCGGCCCGCTAGCGCACGCCTTGCACGCTAGCGCACGCTAGGCGATCTGCCTATATAATTGGCCAAGCGACCTGTTTCAACCCGTTTTCATTTCAATCTTTTCTTTCGCGGCGAGAGGTTTTGAGATCAAGGAGGCATGTTATTGAAGAACAAATCCGAAGTTCTTGAGTTCATAACATCAATAAATCATCCGTTATCATCCTTTGATCCAGCGAATCAAGGTAATCTTCCTTAGAACCCTAATTTCGTGAATTTGGGGGTTTTCGCATTTTTGTCCGATTCGTTCCGTGTTTTTGATTATTCATGATGGGTATGATTAATCTTGGTAGTATTCTTGTGTTTAACATCATTTAATCCATTGTTCTTCGTTGAATCGAAGTATATTTCTTGATTTCCTTCGAATTGACTTTTTGGGGGATTTGTCCTCGATCTCGTTTTTCATCCGTTTTCGATGGATCGATTATGGTTAAATGATGTTGTTAAACATATTCTATGGATTGTATATCCATATTTCAACTTGGAATTCCGTTTTCGGGTTTTGACGGGACGAATCGTGTTCTTGGCCGTTTTGGGGGAAATCCTTGAACCTTCGTCATTTGTTCTTTGAATTCAGCGGCTTTGGGTCATACTTTGGAATTCATTTTCGTTGTTATTGTTTTCGTTCGTAGTTCATTGTTGTGGATTGTCGTTCGGTGGAGTCGGCGAGTTCGTAGTCGGTTCGTGCCAACCTACTTCGGCCGATTCTCCGCGTTGTGGTCATTCGAGGCAAGTATCTTGCCCATACATTTCATATTTCTTAGGCATAATTATTGATAAATGATTTTATGCGAAATCCAATGTTTAATGAACGTTAAAAAGGATCGGTATATTCTCGATAAATATTGTCTTTCAACGATAATTCGTATACTTTGTGAATGGATATGTTCTCGGAATATGTGTGTTAGTTTCGTACGTTGAGAGACGTTATGATCGCATTGACCATAATTGTTTGCCGAGGATTGTGCATTGAATTGTATATTTGTTCGGTGGGTATTCGACATGATGTGATGTTAGTCGTTACTCCTTTGAAATGAGGTTGTGATGCTTAGTGTTGCTTGTCTTGATAATCGGTTATTGTTGTGTGCTTGTTGTATGTGATGTGCCTTCGGGTAGGATTGTTGAATCTCCGGGATCCATACTTGCTAGTATGGGTCGGGCGAAACCGTAGGGTTATCCAATACGGGTATGTCTTGCGGGGACTCCGAGGTTCGGGGCTTGCTAGCCCGATGCCGAGATAACCTGTGGGGTTATCGGGTATGTCTTGCGGGGACTCCGAGGTTCGTGGCTTGTTAGCACGATCTTGGGATAACTTATGGTTGTGGTTTGATTATGTAAGTATATGTGCTTTTAGTCACGTGATCGATTACGGTGACATGTGATTTGATATAGTATCCTGTGGGTTATTCACTCGGGTTTGTTCTACGGGAGCATCGAGGTTCGTGGCTTGCTAGCACGGGACGCGAATAATCTGTGGAAACAAAGTTGTTATGGTATGATCGGGTCGTGGACCCCACTTGTTGTTATCGAATTTATGTTTTGGGAAAATGACTTTTGGTGTGTCCTAAATGTTTCGAAAGGCCTGAAGATTTTTAAATCCCAATGTATTCAAAACTCCCGAGGTCGTAAAATATTTTTCACAAGATGTTTATCGGGTTTACCCTATCTTTCGATTTAATCGTTTGATTAAGTGAATCACCTCGGGAAGTATGTTTATGATTAACATGTTTCGTGGAGTATGATATGTATGGCTCGTTTTCGTATTTTATACTTGCACTAGCAAAACAGTGGAGTTTTGCTAACCCCCGAGTATTCGGGGGGTGGATGTCTATTTTTGCATTCAGGTTTTGGAGCATAACACAGGGTCGGCACGAAGGATGATGAAAGATGAACAATACTAATCACACGAGGATCCGTTGATGTCGAATTGGTCTAGTTGTATTTTCTTTTCCGCTGCAGTATCTTTTCTCCGTTGTACGGGAGTTTATTGTATTTTGACCCCTGCGTGGGTATGTGTTTGTAATCGAGTTGTATATTTTATTGAAAGACCAAATCGGTCTACTGAGTCATTTTAGCCTTGAAGGCATTGTCGAGATGTTAAATGTTGTTACCAGCCTGGTAGATCCTCGATGAGAGGGTCTACGGCGTGTAATATCCCTGAGTGGATTGGGGGTGTTACAGACACGGCGTTAAATGCCGGCCGTGTGTGAAACGACCCAAGACACGGCCCTTGTTGCGCCGTATGTGAAACGGCCTACATAACACGGTCCTTTTTGCGCCGTGTTGTATGGTCGTTTTGCCTTGAAAAATTCCCGTCGTTGGATTTGATCTTGTTTTCCGTCCTTTTTGATGCTTCATGTCAGTAATTTGTAAAATAATCATTTTTAGCTCATGTTTGGACATATCTGTAAAATATGTATTTTTAATCACAAATCAGTACGATTATGTCCGGAAAAAGGAATATTTTGTATATGAATTTTAGATCAATTATGCACTAATCAAATACCCCACACTTAAATTCTTGCTAGTCCCGAGCAAGACTCTTTATTAATCACACACAAAATAAAAATTAAAATAAGACATAAAATAAAAAATAAAAAATAATACACACAAATTTAAGAAAAATAATTATATAAAAAGATAAAAAGAGATCAAAATGCCATTAATACACAATAACCAACTTTATACAGTAGATAGAAATGAATCAAGATTCAAAATAAATCTACTAACGATTTTGAAGTTAAAACACGGTTTTTATTTTTGTAATTCCAAAATGCAAGGTTTCCCCCCCAAAAGGTTGATTATTTCTTTCCCACTCGTGACTTCACACGACTCCCTTTAATGGTTGCTCTCGATCACTCGTTTATTTTTCGACTCAATATGAAGAAGAATTTCATTGGCGTCATCAAATATTGTGATTTTTCACGAAATTGAGTGTATTGAAATTCAGCCGCTAATTAATTCAAGTCTGTTCATAAACTACATCCCTTAGTGATAGCTTTCACACCGTTATTTGCTAACGTGTAGCTCTTTTCACCAACACAATTTCTATCTTTTTTTTAAAAAAGGTGATAGCTTTCACACCGTTATTTGCTAACGTGTAGCTCTTTTCACCAATTTTTCTGTGAGACGGCAGCTACGCACAAACAATGGTTAGTCCTTTATTTTTCGCAAAATTTTAAGACCCCAAAATTAGGCGGTATTGCCGCTCAACACTTCTCCTTTTGTCATTTTTTAGGTGATAGCTTTCACACCGTTATTTCTTAACGTGTAGCTCTTTTCACCAATGACTTCTTTTTTAGGGAATAGAATTTTTGCAGAAAATCATTTATTAGTTAAGCATGAAAAATCAAAAACTCCACAAATTAAGTAAATTTCAGTTCTATTTTTCATCAACCGACTGATTCTTCTTTTCTCAAGGTAACGAATGACTCGATTTTATATGATAACTACAAGGTTTGGAAAGAGAGATTAAGGCTCAAAAATTTTGGAATATACAATTTTTTTACCGGTTAAAACAATTTTAGAAGCTTGTATATAGCTAATTTATTGGTGTTTATGGCCAGATCTAGAAATCTCACAAATCAAAATAATATATATATATATATATATATATATATATAAAAGTAAGGCAAATAATCAAAATAATCAAAAACACACCAAAATAATTAAAACATACCACCCCAAAACTTGAAAAAAAAAACCGTCCTCGGTTTTTTAAAAATAATAATAATAATAATAATAATAATAATAATAATAATAAGCAAGAGAAAAAAAAATACTCCCTGTTATGAAAATTGATGCTTGAGCTATGCCTTTTTGGATCTGCATAAAAAAATATACGAGGCAAACAACAACAACAAAAATATACCCGGAAGTATAACACAATTTTTAAGATGCGCTTCAGGAAAGTCCGAAGAGTCGCCTTACGCTGCCATCAATGCTTTTATTAAAAACAAAAAGAAATACGGCAACAATACATAAATCGCGAATAGATGCGCGTCAAGAGATCAAGAAGAAACTCCTTAAGCTGCCACCATTTAGCACGATTATACACACGACAGAAAGTAAAAATACAAGAGGTCCGACATGAGTTATCAAAGGGAGAGGAATGAATCCACTTTTCGTTTTCTCACGGTAAAATCTTCCATCCAGACAATTTTAGCTAGAGCTGGATCTGGTTGAGGAACAAATTCATTGAGTTTTTTATTAGTTCTTCTGGTGTGGTTGCAACGACTATGATTCGTTTAGCACGCTCGGAAATAAAACCTTTTTCAGCAGAGTAGTCGATGAAAGATAACAAACCATCAAAGAAACCATTGACATTAAGCAGACCTATTGGTTTTTGATGAACATTTAGCTGGGCTCTAGTAACCACATGAAAAAGTTCCTTAAGGGTGCCAAAACCACCAGGAAGGGTGATAAAGGCGCCAGAATTATTTATCATGTGAGTTATGCGATCTTGCATATTTACAGATCTAAACTCATCTCCAATAGTTGACCCGGTGATTTTACTTTCAGCCAGAGGTTTTGGAATTATTCCCAACACTCTTACTCCTTCCAAATAGGCAGAAGCAGCAAGCAACGACGTCTGTTCAGGATGCAGCATGGGATCTACATATATGGAAAATGTAAAGGCACCAAATTCTCTCAGCCACTTCACCTAGAAGTACGATAACGATAGCTGTCAGGTTTTGCAAGTTTGAGGCATTGTCCAACAAACACATTTTAAAGCTTATATATCTTTTAACCTTCCCAAGAAAAAAAAAAACAGTATTGCATGATGAGGAATAAGACCATGCTCCTATATTTTCCAACTTGTTGAATGTTAAAATACTAATTTCATCTCACATAGAAGCGGTAGCATCATGTAGTGAACACCCACCCACCCACCCACCCCCCAAGAATCATAAATATCAAATTCGGATCAACAAAATCCGGAGACGGCAAAGCTGTTTTTTAAATAATACTGGGAGCAAAACTTAATTCACACACACACACATATATATATACACACACACACACACATGCATAGAGCTTTCACCTTAAGACGAGCCAGTTTAATCTTGAACACACAAAGTGACACTTGATAATTTTATGAAGACTTATGCATGACACTCTGTCTCAACATTAAATCATGTTTGCCATAATGCAGACATCCGTTTGAGACAGATAGCATTGCAATTCAATGTAACTTAAAGCACAGCAGGAATACAGATTTCCATGAAATAGGGAAAAAACAAAGCCAGATAGTTAGACAATGAAAGGAAAAGGAAAGAATTAAAGGGGACATACAATCCCTATGCTCCACAGCATCGCCTATGCAACTGCAGCGCCTGCACAAGAATAAAACCTTAACAACAGAACAAAAACCAAAACAATCGAATTTATTTGAATAAAAACCACTAACTTGAAAGAAAAGTTCTATTAACCTACCTTATGGCCAATGAATTTCCTCTGAATTGACCCTCCAGCTCACTGTGATAGGATCTGAACAACCTTGACCTAGAATCAAACAGTAGAAAGCAGGGTTACAACTCCATAGATGTTACAGAAATATTAAGAGATAACATAAATTTGATGAGGGCAAACAGCCAGCTGTTATGAAATAATTCTAGAATGACAAAAAAAAAGGAATACCATGAAGGAATTGCAACTGCTGCAAGAACTGAGGACAGTCCCCACAGTTGGTTGAGTTGATTGCTGAGTAACACTTCCAGGTAGTCTACAATACTTTTTTCCTGATTCATACGGATAATCAGAATCTAAAAATTACTGAAAGTACAATAAAGTTACTGGTTGTATAACAGTTAAATAAAGCAAGAAAAGGTCAAGTACATAAGGTATACACACTGCTCAAAGTAAATACTGCCCACAATACCTTAGAATTTATGAGGCTCTCTTTTAGGAAAAAGTTGAAAGAACTTCCCAATGGTAAGTTGAACACTTCCTGATAGAGCCTTGAGATGGTAAGGGACTGATATGTAACTGACATCAGATGTTCAACAACACCACTCCATCTATCTGCAACACATCCTAATAACAAGAGCTCCTGGCATGGACATAAATATAACTATGTATTACGATGAATAGGAACTTTCATCAATACATTTCCTATAACACTCATATTGCTGTATTTCGACCTAAAGAAGGAGAAAGTTGGCCAACAAGCCGGAAATAAAGATTTCAGCAAAACACCATCACAAACAAGCTACTCGGAATAAATTAAACTTCATTTCACAATGTGTTTGTGATACAATGCTTGAACTCATAAATGGCAGGGCGGGAGAGAAAGTCATATGGACATGTTCACCTATTGAAACTAATTTAATTGAATTCGTTGGTGTCCTCTATATATGCAACAAATACTATATTCAGATACAAATTAGTTTTAGGTAATAAGGTCAACTGGCTTACGAGTGTTTCAGAAAAATCGGCAGCCTCGGATGACATATTTAGTCTTTCAAACATTTGAGTCCATTTGCCATCTGGAGCAGAACAAATCAAATTGGCACCAGATACCAGCCTTATAGTTCGCTTGTCAAGCATATACGATAAACTTCTTGATCTCCAACGATTCCAGACCATTGATTCAACTGGCATTTCCTCCGCGCTTTAGGACAATAGCAGCGAATAATAATTAAAATTGCATTAAGAAACAGAAAAGGTTGATTCGTGATGAACTTCTAGCAAGATGCTCATAGAAGATGTATCTAAATAATTGTCCGCGGAGCGCCGCCTTTTCAAACACTGATTCACACTCAAACATCTTCAGTGAGTACTTTTTCATGTTCTAATGATTCTGACCATCAGGGACACAAGAGTAGGGGAATTTTTGGTTTTGTTTTGGGTGTTTTAGGGGAATAAGTGAATGTACTGGAAATTTTATGGGGAATGAAAAGGGAGCTTGAAGCAATAATTTACGAACATCCAGCAAAGCATACTATTAAAATATATTTATTTTCTCTCAGGGCATGATGCAGGTATGTTAATGGAATTATATACAGAAGGCAACTCAAAATAGGAAATGTGCTCCTTAAGAATATCTGGAGTGATGAAAATAAATTGAAAAAAATATCAAGAAAAGAGAGTGTAAGATATAATGTGTTGCTGGGATATAACTAGAGTAGGGTTATTCCTTTTCATAATTTCTGAAAATAAAGAGCAAACACGCAAAGCAACAAATGAGAAGCACCAACCAAGCAAAAATATGTCAGAAAGACCCGAAATTCGAGCAATTACGTTAAACATGCCAAATGCTTCATCGGTTCCGAGTTTGATATATTTCCAAGCTCACCATGCATGCTTTGTCCTAGAGTTTTCCAGATACATTCCAAACCAGTCTCCACTGCAGATACACCTGATACTACCATTTGTCTTCTTCCAAGTTGCTGAATAGCTGAAACACTAAAATCACCATCCACCCAATCGCCATCCTTCCCGGTCCGAACAGCATCTGGAGGTGCAACATTGGAGACCTCCATAGGATTTCTACTCACATTTAAATCCTGGCCTTCTGAGGGAATCCTCGTTAATTTTTCAAGATAGACATCAAGGCAATCATTTTCTATCCTCTTAAGCTTTCTAAAATCCATCTCAACAGATGCTGTCATTATAGCTTTTAAATGTGACTCTCTCATGGGTAAGGCATGGATCAAATGTTTTAATAGAAGATCCTTTGCTCTACCAAGGGTAACACATGACAAAGGAGGAAGACCCTGCTTAAAATATGTACAAGAAAGAAACACCAAAAATGAATCCATAACGAACAAAATAAATCAAGAACTCATCATCATCAACAACAACTGCCCATTAATCCTAACTTTGTCGGGTCATTCGCATGAAGATTATAGTGTCAATTAATGGTCTAAAATTAAATAACACTATAAATTCATAAGAAGAAAGTAAGAGTAGCAAAAGTTTATGTCGGGTGTCCTTAATGTCGCAACCTTCATAAAAAACACGGGTAAGGAAATATACTAACCTGTGGCAAATAAATATTGGTTGTCAATTCATGTAAAGCAGCATCAAGCACTTTGATGGATTCTTGATAATCAACCGAACTTGTGAGATCCTTCGACACCTAATTTGAGCAATTTAGGGAAACAAAAGAAATTATAACACAGTCATCAACAGATTATACCAATCAACTTGTTCATAGAAATCCAAACAGCTTCACTCAGATTCCAATGGCTAATTCTTCATTCCTACTACCCATTCCAACCTTGCATTCCATATTGTTCTAGATAGTAGATAACTATAAATAATTTAAGAAATAATAAATAACGTTTGATATTCGCACTTACATTCTCAAGAAAGAGCGCCCACTGGAAACATTTTCTTATATTGTGGGAGTCCCAGTGCGCGAGGCGGCCAGTTGATTGATACCCAGAAGCCAAAACCAACATATCGATGAAATTTTTAACCAATTTCGTTAAATCCTCAAGGGAGATCTCAGAGTATGACCAAACCATCTTCTGATTTTCAAAAATGCTCTCAGATTTACTGCCTCTTCGATTTCTGTTAATCAATGGCGAGAGGGACGCGCGTGTGTGTGTGTTCCCGCGCTGCAACAATCCCTCCAGATTCTAATCTCAGATTATAATCCCGACCCAGGGCTCAATATCTTTAATAGGGTCGCACAGGTGAAGCCCACATGCTAATATTTTTACTAGGCTGAGGCCCGTTGCCCAGTTCCCCTTACAGGGACGATGCCCGTATCAACAATTTAGGGATAATTATATTCCGTGGCCCTATTAAGAAATATACCTAACCCAACCTAACAAATTGGTTTCACGCTGATGTTGGTATCTTGAAATTATATTTTTATAATAAAATAAAGCAATATTAAAAAAAAAAATCTAGAAAAGCAAACTAACTAAAATACTAAAAATGAACCCTAACAACTAAAATTGAGCCTCTTAAGGGAAAGAGTAAAACTAAAATTTTTTAAAGAATGAGAAATCTTGAATAAATTAGAAAAAAAAACTAACAAATTGAAGAAAAATATCTAAAAACCGAAATAAATATATATGATACAGTCTCAGATGAACTTTTGGGCTTTTAAAATAATTTAAAGTCGAGTATTATTACGCTTTAAATTCGAGAATATAAGTACGGAAGATAATGAACATATCTAAAATAATATTTTATTATTTTAGATGTTTTCGCCTCAATATTTAAATTTGTAGGTGGCAAATTTCGATTTTCCATTAATGAATAATAAATAGTTAAGTAGAGGACATACATCACTAGGGAAAGTTGGAATATACTTGTGAAGAATTTCGATAAGCTCTTCATCTGATTTTTTATGACTTTAAACTATTTTAGACCAAATAGAATTAATCTTAACTAAATAAAAATCGTTAAACCTTCTCATTGATTTATTATATGCATTTATGGATTTTTGTTGATTTTTATGCAGTACAAATAAATTTTAATTAATAAATACAATTTTAATCAATAACAATTACAATCGGTAAAAATTAACAACGATTAGTAAAAAGACAATGTTGATCAATAAGTGTTGATGAATAAAAAATAATTTTAAGCAGCAATACTAAGAGGCTGTTTACTTTTTTTCCATTAATACCTGAATGGATTAAGCTGTCTGAGTGGATTAATCTGTCTGATTTCAAAAAATATCCTGTTGTTTCTTTCTTTTCTGAATGAACTATCTGAATGACAGAAATGACTATTTTACCCCTCAATATGAATTAAGTCCTTTTTGATAAAGGACAGATTGAGCATTTTAGTTTATATAATCAATTTAAATTATATAACATAATATTTATTTTAATTTATATTATAATATATATTCATAAATCATATTATAATTTTCAGGTATATTTAAATAATCAGATAATATTTTATAACTATATTAAGTTATATTTTAATATATATATATATATATAGTTATATTAATTTTTTAATAGTCAATATAAAAAAATCAATTTAAATAATATAACATAATATATATATTTTAATTTATATTATAATATATATTCATAAATCATATTATAATTTTCAGATATATTTAAATAATCAGACAATATTTTTATAAATACATTAAGTTATATTTTAATATATATAGTTATATTAATTTTTTAATGGTCAATATAAAAAATCAATTTAAATAATATAACATAATATATATTTTAATTTATATTATAAGATATATTCATAAATTATATTATAATTTTCAGATATATTTAAATAATTAGACAATAGTTTTATAAATATATTAAGTTATATTTTAGTATATAGTTATATTATTTTTTAATAGTTAATATAAAAAAAATCAATTTATATAATATAACATAATATATATTTTAATTTATATTATAATATATATTCATAAATCATATTATAATTTTTAGGTATATGTAAATAACCAGACAATATTTTTATAAATATATTAAGTTATATTTTATTATATATAGTTATATTAATTTATTAAATAGTCAATATAAAAAAATCAATTTATATAATATAAAATAATATATATTTTAATTTATATTATAATATATTTATATTCATAAATTATATTATAATTTTCAGGTATATTTAAATAATCAGATAATATTTTTATAAATATATTAAGTTATATTTTATTATATATAGTTATATTCATTTTTTAATAGTTAATATAAAAAAATCAATTTATATAATATAAAATAATATATATTTTAATTTATATTATAATATATTTATATTCATAAATCATATTATAATTTTCAGGTATATTTAAATAATCAGACAATATTTTTATAAATATATTAAGTTATATTTTAATATATATATTTATATTAATTTTTTTATCAATAAATAGTTTATATTTTATGAATTTTAAATGTATAATATTAATATATATTTTAAATTTATATTATATATACTCAATTATAATTAAGATTATATGATAATTTATACTATATATACTCAATTCTTTTATTATTAAAGAGGGTAATTTTGGTATATTGGGGAAATATTTCTGTCTTAATGGTAAGGACACCCCAAAAGTTGCTTAATGAAAAAGACATTATTAAGATCATTAAGTAAAAAGTAAACAACAAAATATAGCTGATCGATTAAGCTGATTAAGCATTAAGCTGATAAAGTAAAAAGTAAACAGGCTCTAATTTAAGTTCAGCAAAAATACTGCAAAGAAAATAGAGCCTAATTGGTACTTCATCTGTCTCAGTCAAAGGTTGACGGATAATGTATATTCGGTATATTTTAGGTAAGGATTGGAATAGTAATGATGATAAATGTGTGGTGGAGATTAAAAAGTAAAAAATATTAATGATGAATGTGTGGTGGATATTAAAAAGTAAAAAGTATTGATGATGAATGTGTGATTGAGATTAATAAGTAAAAATTGATTGTTTGATTTGATTGTAAAAGATTATATATGTAAATTTTCTAAATTAGGATCGCAAACGAGCCGAGCCTAGTCAAATACGATGTTTGTTACTCTTCACTCAAGTTCGAGCTCGACTCAAACGTATTTTGAGCGCTCGCGAGCATCTTTCTTTACTATTTTTTATTTTATTTTTTACTTATTGAAAAAATAATAAAAAATTGTCTATTTTAATAGATATAATAATTTTTTATTTTTTGTGAAAATAATAAAAAACTGACCATTTTGGTAATTATTTCATTTTTTTTATTTTGTTTTTTGTTTTTATGAAAAAACTTTCTACTTTAAAATTTCAATGAGGTATGGAATTGAAAAACATAATCATCAATACTAAAAATTTGCATTTGATTGTTTGCCCTACAGGGAGGAAGCAATAAAATGTGATCAGCTTTCCTGAAAAAACAACATATATTTAACTAAATTATTCGAACACCGAATAATATAAAACCAATTGGTCACAAACAGGTATCGATTCGTGATAGCCAAAAACTTATTCGCAAGTGCACGAATCATAAATATGGTGGATTTTTTAATTTGCAAGTACACGAATCATAAATATTTTTATTTAGATCAAATAGAAAACGAACTAAAGGTGTGTTGAAATAAGAAACACACGATTTTAGAGTTCTAGTAGTTTAATGATTTGTAAACATAAAATAAAATAAATAAATAAATAAATAAATAAATAAATAAATAAAATAAATGCTATTAACAAAATGATTAAAATAATATGATAATATAAAAGAATAGCTATAGCAAAACTTCTTTAAATGATAATATAAGATAGTTGAGATTATAAACTCTATTTGATCATTTAGTTATAAAGATGTACACGTATATTATAAACTCTATCTGATCAAATGGGAATGAGTACTTGAATGTGAGTCTGTGCATATATAGTATAAATTTATTACAGAGATAGTATGTTGTAATGTATATTTATTTTTTCTCCCAATATACATTGAATCCATATAAAATATGTATAATGAATAGGGGTGTCTAAATGGTTCCCGGTTCTCGGTTAGAACCAGAACCGAACCGGAACCGTATAATCGGTTTTCGGTTCGGTTTTCGGTTCCTTATTACATAATTTTTCGGTTTTCGGTTCGGAACCGGAAAACGGTTCCGAACCGAAAACCGATTTTATAATATATTTATTAAATATTATTTTTATATTTTATACTTATACATTTTATTATTTTAATTTTTGTAAATTAAAATTTTAAAACCCTAATATTGTTAAATAAATATTTTATATGTTGTTAAAAATTTATAATATATTATATATGTATTAAATATTAATATTATATTTTATAATTTATATTTTATAATTTTAACTCGTAAAAAAAAACGGTTCTGTTGGTTTAACCGAACCGGAACCGAAAATAACCGGTTCGGTTCTGGTTAACCGAAATTTTATATGGTTCGGTTTTCGGTTCTCATTTTTAGGCAATTGTGGTTCCGGTTAACTGAAAATTTTGGTCCGGTTAACCGGAACCAAACCGTTCGACACCCCTAATAATGAATCTAAAAAAATGAATATGCATTCCAACAGTGAACCCGTACTATATATCCCGACTCGCGTTTCCATTTAAGTACTGGTTTCCGTTTGAACCAATCTCTCTTTCTCTCTCTCTCTCTCTCTCTCTATATATATATATATATATATATATATATATTAGGAATATGCCCTCGAATGCCACTCAGAGGATGAGAGAGTGAGAGCATTGTATTGTAATCACTGTTCTAAAAATCGGCCTAGGCGGCTGCCTAGGCGCTAGAAGGCCGACCTCCGCCCCGACTACCCCATAGTCGGTTCTGCCAGGCGGGTAGGAGGCTCTAGGCGGACTGAGGCGGGTCCAGGCGGGCTCTAGGCGGGATGAGGCGAGTCCAGGCGGGCTATAGGCAGTGATTCGGCCATCTTTTCCGGTAGAAGCCATCTTTTCCGGTGGAAGCTCAAAGAAAAGAGAGGAGAAAAGAAAAGAAAAATAGAAAAAAGAAGAAGAAAATAGAAGGAAAGAAGCAAGAAAAAACTAGTAGATCTGGAAGACTAGAGAGGTCAATGCCTTGATTACCGTAAAAGTTTGGTTCCCCATCTGGGCCCGGGCTCACATGCCTTCTGGTCAAGGCTTCAGACTGGAACATCATGCGCCAAATAGTGTGTATGAGTTGTTTATTAGTTTGTCTTTTTTTTTTTGGTTTCCTGTTTGCTAGTTGATATTTATTAAATTGTAAAATTGTACATGTAAATTTTTTATTGTTTATAGTATAAAAAGAAAATGTTAAACTTTAAAATATATTAAACTGATGTCATTTAATTAAACTTGAATTATTATTTATTAAATTTTAGTATAATAAAAAATTCCTCTCCAAGAGAATTTTTTAAAAGAATATTATTATGCATTTTGTATGCATATATAAAAACAAATAAAATATAAAAAGAAAAACGCCTAGCGCCTAGCCGCCTAGGCGCCGCCTCCAAGGCCTAGGCGCTAGAAGGTCCCCGTCCGCCCGCCTACCGCCTAGCGCCTTTTAGAACATTGATTCTAATTATGAACATAATTGAATAAGGCATTTATTATTTATATATTATTGTATATCAGTGGCATTGTGATTTGGTACATAGAATAATAGCCCTTCATTTGAGGGCAAACATTCCACTCCTTATGGAGATAAAAAGATAGACACTCAAAATGTTTGGGGCTCAAATGCCTAACTAGTTCGCAAGTAGATAAAACTTAACTAGGCAGTAAGTTTAGACAAAACTTGCATTACGTGCGTTTTGACATGTAGAGTGCATGTCTTCAATAAAGGTTAGTGGGAACACACGTTATAGGTATGCTGATGGGATCAGTATATTCGGGCACGACTCACCTCGGTTCAATCACATGGATTTCACTCTGTAATAGTTAATGACTGAATCGAAATATTGTGATAGGTATATGTGAACCTTTAACTTGAGGATTCACTAGGAGATGTTCTTGTGACATCAAGTTAGTCATTAAAGTAGTTCGATCCAACCACCAGTTGGTGGGGTCAACCTCGAAATGCAACTTAGTGGGCAAGCAGCAGTCTCTATTGAATACCAAGATAGGATTCTTTCTCCTGTAAGTGAGCAGGTAAATGTCATATGCGGTTAATGGCAAATGAGATCATAAGTATTTGACCAAAGCATTTAGAGCTAGTTGTATTTGCTACACGAGAGCTCCGTGATCTCGGTTTGCACTAACAAATGCATATAGTCAAATTATAATAGGATTTGACATTGATGTGACCCTAATACTTGATCGGGACATATGATCGAATGGTTTATACGTATATGGTATTCATAACGAAAAGGTTTTGGAATGATGCCAATCGTTCGTTCTCAGTTGGGTTATAGTGTGAGTCACGGGACTGGCTAAGTGTTACTCATACTCTTTGATTCCTCACATTGCCGACTGAGACGGACCTATGCAGTCGCGACACAGGATATATGACAAATTAAATTAGTGGGAATCAATTTTTTAATACCAAATCATAAAATTGACAAATTTTATATCCCCATTCATAAGAGTATAAGTTTTTAGTACCATTTTGAGTAAAAAGACTAAAATATCCTCCCAAAAGTTGTAATGTTGACTTTCTCTTTTCTTTTTGTATTTTATTTAATTTAAACTACTTTTCTTTTCTTTTTCATTTTCCTCATCTGCTCAAAGCTGATCATTAATGTCCAACAACCAAAATTTAACTACAACATATACATCAAAACAACACAACCATTTTTGACAAAGGGTCTCTCAAAAATCTTATAAAATCACAAGATTATTCGAAAAGAAAAGTTGACGTTCAAATAGGACTTCATTTGTCGTGATTCTGGGTTCATAAATAAGGTATGCATCAATATTTTACCGCTGGAAAATTTTTTTCCCGACAAGTTCTTACAGACACGATCGCTGCACACGATGGGAAGCCACCGTGTGCGACGATCGTGTACAACGGTCGTGTCCAACGGCATTGACATCGTGCGCACAACTAACGTATTTACGATCGTTTAACAGGATCGTCCATAATCGTGTGCAGCGATCGTGTTCATGGCCAAAACTTACACATGATCGCTGCACACGATAGCATACGACCGTGTGCATCGGTCGTGTCCAAGGCAGACCGTTTTAGAATATTGTTCGCTCAGTTTTCTGAATAGTTATTCATCTTTTTATAATCAGATGTCGTGGCAGCGTATTTTGATACATCGCGGTGGTCATTGGGAGCGATCGACATATGTAGACAGGGACTCCTTTTTTGTCTACATCGACACGAGCAAAGTTAGTCGTGCAAACCTCGTGGGGGTTATCAGAGAGGGTTTGGGTGGTCCAAATGAGTCTGATTACAAATTATGGTACTTGACACACACGGCCAAGGGAAACAAAGTAAAAGTCCTATTACGGGGCGATACCGAGATACTTCAATTACTAGTAGAATACAAGGAGGATCATGAGGTCTATGTTGAGAACGACATCTCCTCCACTCCCGAGGTTAATATGGGATGTAGCAGCTCGAGAGTAGAGCCCAGCAACATAAATTATGACATGCCTTCCAAAGATTATCAAGATGAGGAAGATGAGGAGGTGCATACATCCGAAGATGAAAATTATTGTAAAGACTTGCTTGAGTCACTATCTGCTAAATTTCTTGCTTGGGTTCGCCACCCGGCCCAAATGGATAGGATTATGAGTCGTCGGAACTTCTCACCCGACCATCAATCTGCGAGCGAGCATGGGCATCTACAATCAATGTGTAACTGGATCATTCCATTTCCAAACCCCGGTAGTGCCAGGACTTTGGGTTGGGTCAAGCAGCCTCCACCGGTCACCGGTCAGCTAGAGGTGGGGTCCACCTTTCGGTCCAAGACAGAGTTGAGGATAACTGTAGGAATGTATCATTTGGAAAACATGCTACAGTGTATCACTAATCGTTCCGCCGATAAACGTATAGTGTTTGTATGTAAGAGTAGGCGAAACAATTTTCAGTTTAGGTTGTGTGCTATTGAAGGTGCAACTATTTTGAGAATTACTAAGTTGACCTTGGAGCACATGTGTCATCCTGATTTGAACCGTGCTGCCGCACGGTCGGTCACTTCTGAGGTTGCGGCCCATTATTTTGCTAAAAGATTGACCGGTGAGGGGGTCACTTTGAGGCCAAAGGAGATGATTGTTGAGATGAGTAGGGAGTACGACATTGACATGCTATATAGTTTTGCTCTCCGGACGAGGAATATAGCGATGGAGAATACATATGGCGGCTTTGATAAGTCGTATCAGAGGCTGCCATCTTATCTGTATTTGTTAAAACAGCATAATCCAGGGACAATTTATGATTTGCAGACGACTCGTGAGGGAGTGTTTTGCCACATATTCGTTGCACTCGGACAGAGTATTAGGGCATTTGATACGTGCCTTCGACCGGTGATTATAGTAGATAGGACCCACCTGAAGGGAAGGAATAAAGGAACTCTATTTGCGACTGTCACATTTGATGGGAATGAGCAAGTATTTCCTCTTGCACTTGGTCTCGGTCCGATAGAGAACGACGAGTCATGGACTTGTTTTCTGTATAACCTACACAGATGCTACAATCCGATGGAAGATTTACTGATTGTGAGTGACCAACATAAGATCATTCAGAATGTTGTTCGAGCCGTCTATCTGAATGCATTCCACGGGTTGTGCTATCACCATCTTGCAAAAAATCTGACCTCCTACGGTGCTCATGCTATAGGACTCTTTAGAACTGCTGTCTACACGCATCGTGAAGAAGTTTTTAAAAACTAATTTTCGAAACTACATATTAAAAGCCCTAATGGGGCTCACATGCGCCTTTCTGAAATTAGGCCAGAGAGATGGGCTAGGTCGAAGTGTCCGGTACGACGCTATAACTTCTTGACATCCAATGATGTTGAATGATTTAATAATCGTATATTGTGGGCGAGGCGTTTACCTGTTTGCTCGTTACTTGAGATATTTCGCCTAATTTTAGAGAATTGGTTTGATGAGAAGTGGGGAGAAGCTACATCAAGAGACCATGAGTTGACAATGCACACTTTTGAAAAGCTCTCTAACTCTGTGCAAGCCAGTTTGACTCTTACCATTCGAGCTACCACCCCACTTGTTTATAAACTCGAAGGAAACAAAGTTTCTTATGAGGTCGACCTTCGAACCTGGACATGTTGTTGTCGTGAGTTTGATTTGGATCAGATTCCATATCGTCATGCTGTTGCCGCTATAAGGTAATTGTTTTGCTCTAATGTGCACATCATTCAATGTTTTTGTCTATGCTGTCGTGTGCGCACGGTCATGGTCGTGGGCAAGATACACACGATCGTAACCCACGATGGGCACAGTCGTATGATGCCATCGTGTGCATGATGGTGTGCACACGGTCATGGCATGATGCACACGACAGCAGCAGCCCATGACCGTGGGCATGGTGCAAACGATCGTAACCCACGATGGGCACGATCGTGTGCTGCCATCGTGTGCAACACAGGGCTGGTCCCAGTTTTCCAACAGAATATATCTGGATAAAAAAGTAAAATACATACTCATCAGTATCAAAAATACATTATCCTACACCACATATTTGACATAATTGCTTATTATAACAGGCGCGCTGGCAATAGTTTGTCTGTATATGATTTTGTTAGTCGTTATTTCAAGCAACAAGGCCTTAGAGAGACTTATAAGGAGCATATTAATCCTATCCCACATCCTGATGAGTGTAATGTCCCACCGGAGATCTCATCCATCATTTTCTTACCTCCATAGGGGGTCCAACAAGCCGGTCGACCAAGGACGAGTCATGCACGGTCCGCTGTTGAAAATTTGCCCGTAGGTGGACGGCCTCAGGTGTGCGGTAGGTGTAGAGGAACCGGACACAATAGAAAATCTTGCAAAGCATTCATTCCCACAGGTGGTGTGGATTTGAATATCCCTCCAGAAGAAACTCAAGGAATGGATGAACAAACGAGGCAAAGACGCCGGTAGAAGAAGAGGTGTAGCATTTGTCGTAATGATGACCATGACATAAGGGGATGTCCATACCATGAAACTTAAATTGCTTATGCATTTTTATATTTTGTGACTTACTAGCAACAATCATGTGCTGATATTTTGATCCTTGGTGGACCATGTATTGATTCATTATTCTGATTATGAGTTGAAATGCATAATTTTGTGTCTATTTTCTTTATCTTTGAATTGAAATTTAAGTGTTCAGTGATGTAAAGCAAATAAATGTGATTATGGAGGCAAACCTTAACCATAACAAAGTAGCTCACTTTAAAGAGCAATAGTTTCCACCAAAAGCATATAACTTTACATAACAAAAGTTCATCACCATCACACCAAAATATCTAAGAATAACTTAAAAACCACAATCACTTGGATCCCTTTTCCCCCATCTGCTGCTGTTTCTTTAGTCTTGTATCATCATCTCCATGAACTTCTTCTTCTAAAATAACTTCTTTACTTGTCTTCTCGGAAATCTCTAAATCATCATCATCATCACCATCTAGTATGACTTGAGTGCTCGCAGTGTTTTTAAATAGACCCTGTTTCATGAAACACATTAATTCGCAGTACACACTACACATACAACAAAATCAAAAAACTTACTCTGAGCATTGAGTATCTTCCTCTCGGCCTAGTTCTGTATGGTGGGTTGGGAGGAGGTGTCCTCCTTCTTCTTTTTGGTGGAGGTGCTTCGATTCCTCCTAAATCGCTTTCTCGTAATCGGCCGCTCATTTTGCGTATTTGATTTTAATGGATTTTAACTGATTTTAATTGATTAGGGTTTATAGTGAAAAGGGGGGACTACGGTTCAGGTATTTCACTCTCGGTCCAGGAAGATGGGCTTAGATTGAAAAGGGGGGAATCCACGATGGGATTTTATAATAAAATAATTCGATGCTGCCCTTTGTAGTGCACATGATGGGGCACACGATGGGCATGATCGTGTGCTCCGATCGTGTGCCACGTTGGCAACCAGGTGTCACGGTGTCTACGGTGTCAAATTGGCATTGTATCCATGTGTGCACACGATAATGCACACGGTCGTGCCCACAATGGGACACATGATCATGTGCACAAGAACATCCACAATTTTCACTAATTTCTCAAATTATTCGTCAATTTACGTGTTGTTACTTATATATTAACAAGTATTTATTAACGATACACTTATTTAAAAAGTTCTTGATTGAATTAACATAATATATTGCATATCATGTGTAGTCTATATGTTCTCAATGTATTAGTTCGTAAGGATAAGTTCATATGTATGAAATATCTCATATACTAATGAATTACACGGAATGACAAATACGAGTTTGTATAAGAAGTTATATAGTAATTAATGTTTGAACAAGCAATTTTAGAATCACAAAACATCCTTCTAGATAACACAATAAATCAAATTGGCAAAAATACCAAAAGTTCATGTGCACACGATCATGCCCACGATGGGACACATGGCCGTGTGCACAAGAACATCCACAATTTTCACTAATTTCTCAAATTACTCGTCAATTTACGTGTTGTTACTTATATATTAACAAGTATTTATTAACGATACACTTATTTAAAAAGTTAGTGATTGAATTAACATAATATATTGCATATCATGTGTAATCTATATGTTCTCAATGTAATATTTCATAAGGATAAGTTCATCTGTATGAAATATCTCATATACTAATGAATTACACGAAATGACAAATATGAGTTTGTATAAGAATTTATATAGTAATTAATATTTGAACAAGCAATTTTAGAATCACAAATGATCCTTCTAGATAACACAATAAATCAAATTGACAAAAATACCAAAAGTTCATGTGCATACTATGGTGCACACGGTCGTACCCAAGATGGGACATACGGTCGTGTGCACACGGTCATGGCAGCCATCTTGGGCACACGACAGCAGCAACCCATTACCGTGGGCAGATTGCACACGATAGTAACCCACGATGGCCACGATCGTGTGCATCCATCGTGTGCAACACAGAGCTGGCCTGGGTTTACCAACTGCACCATAAACCATTTTACATGTGATTTAACAACACAACACAAATAATCTTGCCAAAATTGTCTAACGACAACATAAAGATTTAACAACATGACACATTAATCTTGCTACAACACAACACAACACACCAAAAACCATTTTACATGTCTAACGACAACATAATGATTTTAGCAGCTAAACCATATCGATATTTCTTAATATATTTCTCATTAAGTTCCTTGATTTGGTGTCTTCATGCTGGCTTTGCAGAGATGAGTCGATCCAAGTACATGCACGCGAAGGGGCCACAACTGCGATTGTTGTTTTGTATGAACTGTAGTTCTCGTGGCATAATTTTGGAACCCATCTCCGTGTCATACTTCTTCTTCGATTGGTTGTTCAGCCAGTACCCAGATTGAGCTAGCACACGAGGCATCAGACGAGTAATTGGTCGCAGTTGGTTGAATCGGTATCGACCATCTTGGTGTTGGTGTGACAAGGAATCGTACAACTCCACGGTCCATGTTATGATGTTAATCTTGATAGTCACCCAGTGGCTCTGGTCGAGGTAACAAATAGATATGATCTGTTGAAACAAAATATGTAATCATATAAGATCATCACATCAAACATAGTGAATCATTTATAAATATAAAATTCAAACTTACTTCGTCGCAATTTGACCATGGAACCGCATTTGGTGTATCAAGACATGTCATGTAGTCCTCTATGCATTTAGGAATTTTCCAATCCCTATAAACCGACTTCCCTATCACCTTGATACCAAGTGGATCACCCGGATGGAGTCTTGCAAACTCGTTGGCCATAACTAACTACAAAAAGACAAACCACAAAATAAAAAAAATCCACATCACACCAATGATATACAAGTGAGTAAGTTATAGAACTTACGTAAAATTGGGAGCCGGCAAGTACAATGCCAACTCTACCGACACCAACACTACTGACTCCCCTCTGAAGCCTCGCTTGAGTCGCAAGCACATAACAATCTATCACCTCGGCATCAAAGTCTTCACGGCTAGACTCTATCCGGTCAAATAACGCCTGGGTGAGAGCATGCCCAGTCTCCAAACACCGGTCAATAGCATCACGTGGCTGCTCCTACCTAAAATGAAGGTAAAACTTCTTTGGAGCCTCGCTATCTCTTAGAGGCGCCACCACAAAAGGCTCCCAAAGAGCAGCAGGTGGTCGACTCACTCGCGGTGGAAGGCTACGCTAACCCAACTGCTGCGTCCCGGCACTCTCACCAATTTCATCACCCTCAGCATCCCTCTCACAACTATGACGATCAGAGAGAGCTGTATAACCGGCTGCTCGATCTCAAAAACTGGCTGCTCGATCTGAAATGGATGCTGCTGCTGAGGACTTCTACATTCACATTGAAACATCACACTATAATGATGCTCGTCCTGAAACCAATTGAATATCATCTGTAACACCCCCAAAATATCCCGAGGTATTACAGTGCCATGGATCCCACGTGGGACCCACAAGGCTTAGAAAAATAGGCATTTTAAGAAAATCACGATAAAACCTTAAATTTAAGGATTACATAACGTGAATCGAAATATTTAAGGGAAATGTAATTTGAAGTCCAATTATTACACAACAAAGGTTTTCTCAAAGAAAACAATTTATTCTAATTAAAACAACGGCTAGAGATAATTCCAACACCGCTCAAGTCTGACCGGACCCCTCGGGAATGTCCTGCACATGATGAACAATTTTACCTGGTACGACGAGTCATACCAGGTAACCAGGGTCAGAGAATGCATACCAAATAACAACTACTAACAACGATATACGACATCTTTACAATCAAAGTACCTAGTAATCACAGGGAATATTTCATCACTTAACCGACGAGTCTTTCTCTTTAACACATAAGCCCCCAAGGTCGCAACCAAGGGTCACGGAAGTATCCACACGGGAATACCCCGGAACATAGGTGCCCAATTCGGGTCTTACCCCCTAACACATTTCCACACGGGTACCATACAGGTTTTATCCCCAACACATCGGCCCATTTATAACATCTTTAGAGAAAGACAACATCGGCTTTTATCAAAATGGCACGTACACACATACAGTATAACATTGATATTAGAAAATTCACGAGCAAGATTTCACTTGCCTGTGATCCGGTAGTAGGTGCTTTATGATAACGAAGTCCCCACGCCCGCTCGAACTTAACCTAGCCACGAAACATCCGATTAACACCTCATACGGATTATAATGAATAAACTAGTCTCCCTTCCCTAACCGGATCCCTAGTATAGTTTTAATTGTCGGTATGAGTATCGTTTCTAAGTTTTCAAGTGTTGTGTATCATTATCTCGTTCAATCTTATAGTTAACATTAGGTATATCGATATACTCAAGAAGATAATCCTATTATTCTTCGGTGTCAACGAATTGTTATGGCGAAATCGAATCTTATGCTTTCTAATACAATTCTATATCCCGAATACTACAATCGACGGATTTTATTGCACAACAACTTCGGTGGTTTGGCAACCAATATTGATTATACTATCGAATTATTTCCTTAGTTTGCTAAGTGTCAAAAATCACAAGGTAAGGGTGGCTACGGACAATGGAATATACGGTGACGGATTACTACGAATTTCCCCACAATTGATTCGTCAAATTTTACATTCCTAGTGATGATTTGAAGTGAAATTTCATTTGCACGAAACGAAACATATGAGAAACGAAATTTCCGGTTACTACAATTTCATCCGACAAGATTGTATACGAAGTTTAGCAAAATCTACCCAATACCCGCAATATAATAAGTATAAATAAGAAAACATCGAAGATATAACTCCAGGGATTGGTGGCTTACCTTATTGGAAGAAGAATAATGAAGATGGTTGAAGGATTCACAAGAACTACGAGGAAAACGAGAAGTGACTTGAACGGCTTGGATAATCTTCACCAAAGCTCAAGAATCCACCTCCTCAATGTTAATTCAAGTGTTTAAGAGGCTTAAGAACCGGGTATAGGGCTAGGAATTTCTCCAAGGGTGGTAGTTTGTGATGTTGGGTCGTGCAAATGAAGAAGGGAACTATCATTTTATAAAACTTGGTTTTGATAACGTACGTTAACGATAAGGGTGTTACGTACGTAAGGTGTATTACGTACGTAACAGTGTGCTGACAACGTACGTAAAGAACTCGCTGTCCGAAATGTGCCCAAGTGTTACGTACGTTAAATTTGGGACATAACGTACGTAACGAACAGTTGACTCGTTTGTCCTCTAGCCCGCCGAAAGTAGCCCTGTCCGTGTCAAAAGAAAGATTCTGGTCGGAAGACCGACCCACCCGTTACGTACGTAATGTAGCTGCCTTAACGTACGTAACGATCGAAATATAGCGTACGTTAGGCATGGGTTATAGCGCGCGTTAGACAAACCCTTTTAGCCTCAAACCACATTCTAACCATCTTGGGGTGACCATCCCTTCCACTCGTCAACAATTATCGGGGAACAAGACGTTGGCCACCGTCATATTCGCACCGAAGATCGTCCCACGGCGTCAAGGTGTGTCACCCCCGTTTCATTCACATCGTACAATTATATAGCACTCAATGGAATACATAAATAGAAATGACGTTACATTACCAAACATTCACACACTACAAAGTAATCAAGCATGGAATACCGGAGGTATTACATCATCCCACACTAATGAAACGGCACGTCAAATGACTGATACTGATGCTCAAAGGGCTGCTCAGTCCGCTCAAACGAATGATGAATCTGATAATGATGACTATGCTGGATCTTAGAATGGTGACTATGCTGGGCCTCAGAATGGTGACTAGGCTGACGCTGAGAATGGTGACTAGACTGACGCTGAGAATGATGACTAGGCTGACGCTGAGAATGGTGACTATGGGCTGCACCAGAGACTGGGTGACATGGAGGGTCAGGAATCCCCCGCTGGGCGCTGCTAACAGATGCAGAATGACGAGGCCTATCGAGAAACCTATCATGGTTCCAAGCTGAGTAGTGCACCGGGGTCCTAGAACGTCTATGCGTAGGTCCGAAGAAATACACGATCCCAGAAAGCACCTTTCAAGAAACTCGAGCAATAAATCCTGTCTCAGACTCGTCATACAAGATCGCCTTCAAACGGCTATCGAAGTACTCATCCCTGCTCGCGTCCTGGGTGTGGTCCGGACAAGGAAGTCCGTGGACACAATACACCCTCTCTGGCTGCCTCTCCCGGTCCGATGTCTCTGCACCATCTACTGGTGGGGTACTCTGCCGGCGTCGCTTCGACACTTTATGTGCCGACTCATATGTAATCAATTTCCCAGCAGCCTTCTTTAACCTATCCATAACTTTCTTTCTTGGCATCGACGCAGGCTCATCCTCCTTATTCTTCACAGCTATTCTTATAGGCTTTATGAACTTAACGTCATATGGCGAGCCATTCTCAAAACTCAGGTAATAGTACTCAGCCTCATCCTCCTCCTGATGCGGTAAAGAGAGAAGTATTGTGCTGCAAAAGTAGTCATTAAAGCATACCATTAGATGGGCAATCACATAACGTTGAAGAGATGAGTGAAGTCAGGAGAAAATACATTTATAAATTTATGCACCTTATCGTCGAAGAAATGAGTGAAATCACAGAACATCTTCCTCGTAGTCCACATCAAACACCGGGGGACTTGGACAGATTTATCTCGATTTCCACACAATTATCCCAATGAAGGAATCATCTCATACGACCATATCTGTAAAGCCCAAACAGGACCATAAAAGTGATAGTCCTTATGTTCTTGTCCCTCATGTAGGTCACAAGTCGCCAGGAATAAGTCTAGAGGGGGGTGAATAGACTTATTGAAACTCTTTTTCCACGAAATGAGTTTCTCAGATGTGATAAGTACAGATGACTTGAAGTCTTCTGTAGACAGGATATGCGGAAGACACAGCTGATGATGAATACAGAAACACTCAAACAATGGAACAATGAATATGTATGCAGCAGGTAAGTATGATGCTAAAGCAGTAAAACATGTAGGAAATTTATAGTGGTCTCAGAGGTGGGGTAATCCTCTACTAATCCACTTTTCTCCAAAACAGTTGGAGATGAATCCACTATAATTCTCAACCAGTAATAAATATTACAGCGACTCTACTTTGCTACAACAACTTCCAACCAGTGGCAAACCTGTCGTTGCAACTCCTTCCGACTGCCTAGCACCTCTTGATCTTTAAATCCTTGGATTCCTATCAGTCACGCACACTTCAACCATTGAAGTACCCCGAACTCAGGTTCTAAGACACGGGTGGTTGTCTTCTCCAACTAAGAGCTTTCTTAGTATATGAATTGTGATCTCTTGCTCTTTACAATGCTATAGTTCGCTTGATTGCTTTGATTGCTTTAATTGCTCGAGAGTGTTGTTCGCATCGTACTTTGCTCAATTCGAATCTTCAGGTATTTATAGATGTCGATCTTTTGAGCTTTATTCATAGCCGTTGCAATTCCTGTAACAAATCCGTCCGTTGGAGAAATAGACTTCTTTGTTTTTTCCTTTTCGAATGATGCAAAGGCTGGATTCCCTTATTTTAATCCATTTCCGACCATTGTGAAAACTTTCACATTGAGGCGCCGAAACTTTAGATTATTATATGATTAAAGTCTTCAGTAGGGTCTCAATGAATATTTAATTCATTTACTTTCCGGGAATCTCTCCAGTCTATCTCTTATCACCCGCATGTGACTTTCCGTGATTATTAACTTTTCAATGCATGCTGATGTGGACTGGATTACTTGGCTGATTACTTTGACAGAACTTATCTGCTCTCTTTTTGGTCAATCTGTCTGACGTACAGTCAACCTTCTCTGATGTCGGACTTCTCTGATAACTTCTCTTCGGTGACTTCTCTGATGTCTCGACGAATCTTCTCTGATCTGACGACCTGTCTGAAGTCTTCTGACCTGATGAACTTATCTGATCTGATGGTCAAACTTCAGTTGACTTGACTCCATCTGATCACTTGACTGCAGTCTGGTCAAACTTCTCTGATAATTATTTTGACCAGGACTTCTCTGATAAATCTCTTTCTTTAAAACGTTGTCTAATGATAAGTCGTATGTGGTCAACCTTCTCTGATCAGTTGAGTTGACCAGGACTTCTCTGATATGAACTTGTCTGAGATTTATACTTAGCCGATTTTTAAGCCTAACTTACATGGCCTATAGAAGATACTCATTTGGTTCTTCTTTATATTTTGCCAAGTATTCAACTATACTTAATTTGGCCTATAGAAGATACTCATTTGGCTCTTCTTTACATTTTGCCAAGTACTTAAAAACATACATTTGAATAAACAACCAAATACAGGGATGACATCATCAAAATCTAATAACTATTCCTAACAAATTCCCCCTATTTTGATGATGGCGAAACTTTAAACAAAATATGCAAATGAAGAACAGATCTGCACATGATTAAGTGCAAGACACAAATCAAAATTCAGTCTTGTTTTGAGACAACTAGTGGTTGTCATTCAAATGATTGTTATATAATTTTCTGAGTTGATTACAAGTACATAGCCTGAATGATCAAACAAGTACAGAAAATTACAAGTACTTCTAAAAACAAAAGTTACAAGAAAAATACAAGTACAATACAATGTCCTATCTGTCTCTGCCTCTTCCTCTCCGGACAGTTTGCTTAGGAGGTCTGAACAACTTTGCGCCAATGGGTCTCTGATAGTAGGGGTGGACTCGGTTCCATTCGGTTCGGTTTTTGACCGAAACCGATAACCGAACCAAATATTCGGTTTTGGTTTGGTTCGGTTCTTTTTGGAGTTCGGTTTGGTTAAATTCGGTTTCATAAATATTTTGTTCGGTTTTGGTTTGGTTTGATATTTTTCGATTCTTCACAATATAAATTCAAATATTATATTCAATAGAATAAGTTATATATAACAACAAGCCAACAAAGTTTTTATATATATATATATATATGTGCACAAGATAAAAAGCAGACTTGCATAACAATTTACAAATATCTCAAAATATATAACAATCACAAATCACAATAGCTCATTCTCTAAACCTAAATTAGTTGAACCACGAGTTACATGAGCATATTATCGGTCCTCCTTGGATCCATGAGGGTCTTAAAAAAAAGAAAAAGAATTACACTAAAATCTCAAACACATAAAACTCACAAAACGATGTCGTTTTAGTATGTTGACTTAGACTTCGGTCCATTTCGGTTCGATTCGGTTTTGTTCGACCCCAAACCGAGAACCGAACCAAACAAATTCGGTTTGGTTCTGTTTTTCTATTTTTCGGTTCGGTCTTCTTTGGTTTCGGTTCTTCGGTTCTTTTTTCGGATTTTTTCGGTTCGGTTTCAATTTTCGGTTCCGAAATGCCACCTCTATCTGACAGACAGGAGCTAGTCCATACTCCCTCTTTATTACCAGAGATGCAAACACTTGCTCCTGTGTAGATGAGAGGTTGTTTTTCACACAGAATTCCTTGATCTCACTCTGCAGAGCCAGCTCATCCAGCTCATTCTCCATTCAAGTAAGAGGTTCTTCAGGTCTGAACGGGGGAATCATGGGGTAGGCATCCCATTCTTTTGCATATTTTATTAGGATGGTCCACAGAGTTGGCCATGTTGAGCCCATGATGTTGATAAACGTCTATTGTGGGGAGCAGTCTTTATCCTGGAATAACTTCCAGAGATAATACTTGTCAATGAACTGCTTCCTTACGTCTCCCCACATTGGTAAAATTTCAGCAGGTAAGAATTCTTCAACATGCCAAAGCTCTTTGCCTTCCCATTCAAATCTTGGCTCATCCCTCAGCCTGGTTCTCTTCTTCTTGGCTGCAGGTTGGTCATCATCAGGAGCAGGAGCAGCCAGTACTTTCCTCTTCAGGTTAGACGTCCCAACTTTAATGAGAGGGAGGTCACTTCTCTGCTCGGTCCTGAGCTCCCTTCTGACTACCTCAGCAGCGTCTTCTTCACCCTGACCTCTTGCTTCCTTTCCTCTCTCTTATCCCTTTTTGCCAGCATCAACCAATATGGTTAACTGATGTTCAACTCGGGACATCCAATCAGACATGCCAAGTGGCATTCTGGAATTTGTAGGAGGAGGAACATTCATCTACAGTAGAGTGTCTATTTTATCATTGATGATTTTGAGGTCAGGTTTGATCTCTGTTGATACAAGCTGGCCAACAGTCTCTTTGACTAGTTGTTTGATCAGGTCAGCTATCTCAGGTGAGATAGGTGTTGCCTGAGGGGAGTGCTCTCCATAGCCTTCAACGCCTGCAGGTCGCTTAGCGATCGACCTGCCTATCTGCAGACTCCTGTCTGCAGGAGGCTGATCAGATGGGGTTTTATCAGGGGTCCCCGATCTGTCATCCTCATCTTCCAAATGATCTGAGCTGGGGGCTTGATCAGGTGCCCCGGACTCATCTGCATTTCCGGCATCATCCTTATCGCTGACATCCTCCTTCTTCTCTTCTTATTTTCCTTCATCATCATGATCATCTCTTTCTTTCTCAGGTTCCTTCTCATCTTTTTTCTCATCTTCTTTTTTCTTTTTCTTCTTCCTTTTCATCTTCCTTTTCTTTTTCTTCTTCCTTCTCATCTTCCTTTTCTTTTTCTTACTCTTCAACTTCTTCTCCTTCTTCATCTTCTTCCAACTCCTCTCCTTTTTCGACTTCATCTTCCTCAGATTTTTTTTCGACTAATATTTTTTCTTCTTCTCGTTCTACCTTCTCTTCCTCCACAATTTCTTCAATTCTTATTCCTATAACTTTTTCACTTTCTTCATCATCCTCATCTACAATCCCAGCCAAAACACCTTCCATAACAGAAAGAATGAACTGGTCCATGTTGGTTTTGAAATTAGACATGAACCAGTTCTCCTGGAGCATTAAAATCACATCTGTCTCATGGCAAAAATACATGAGCGCTTGCTCCGTATCCTGGGGAAAGTCCCAGCTACTTATCTCCACAAAGGATTGTAATTGAGTGAATGGAAAAGATTTTAAGGTCTTCCATTCTTCAAAAACATTTACAAAAGAAACCTTGAGTGAGTGGTGTTTTACCATATGTAATTGATCAACGGATATCTCCAGGGGATTGTTTTCCAGCAGATTGAATGTGTAATCAGCTTCAGGAATGTTGATGGTTAAGTCTGCTTCTTCCTCTTCTATCATGCTGGGAAGAGTCAGCAGAGGAACGATTTCAGCCTTCAGGCGTGGGTGATCAGGTTGTTCCTCTTCATCTGGGATAGGGGCAGGTGTAGGTGAGTAAGGTGTCTGCTCTGCCTCTTCAAAGTCCAGGCGTCTAGGCCTCTTGGGAGAAGGCTCAGATGATGATGTGGCGTGCACTACCTCCTATGCAGTTGCTTTCCTTTTGAATCTCAGTGCTATAGGGGTGTTGTCTGAGTCTGAGTCTGACTCCTCTGCAGGTGGCTCCCTATCTGCAGGTGACTCGCGGACTGCAGGTGAGTCATGAACTACAGCTTGGTCTCCGGCATCAGACTCGTCTGTGTCCGAAGGGTATCTGTAGGGAGGAGGCCCACTAGACATTTCCCTTAGCATCTAGGTTGCCTTCCTTTCTCCACCTAATCTCTTCAATGTCTCTTGGTCCAGATGACCAAGTCTCTTATTAACGTGGAAGGGATCAGCATTCCCCTTTGCCTGTCTAAGGTGTTCCAAAATCGAACTTACCTGGGTACCGAAGCCCAACTTGGTCTTAAACCTTTTTTCATCCTCCAGCCACTGAACTTTGTTGACTTCGCAGACCAGTTGCCTGTAGATGTAATCAGCCCAGTCGATTGGCTGATCCTGGATTAGTGCTCCCAGCACCATGAATTTGGCTGATGACAGCTGGTCATAGCTGCCTGCCATTCCCATCACTATCTTATTCATGATGTCCAGCGCATAGCAGTATTCTTTCTTCAAATCGCTCCTTTTAGCTGTTAGCTTCAGCTTAGACGGCTGCTCATTTGACTTGATTTCCAGCCATGTTTCGGTCGCGCTCTGTTTTAGGGCTTCAATGGCCACGCCTCGAGATCGCATCCCGAAAGCTTCTCCGACAGTCTGAAGGGTGATTGTGACTTCCTCTCCAAACACCGTGCTCTTGATGTCTGATTCCATGACTTCAACTTCCTTAAAAAATGCGATTACAACTTCTTTGAAGAGAAATTTGTGGCTGATATTCAAAAATGGGTAAATCCCATTTTTCTTCATTGACCGAATGATACGGTAAATGTTCGTATCCAGATTCGCTTCGAGCAAACCCTCGAAATCGACTACCAGACTGAAGATGATCTGGTCCTTGACAAGCTTTAGGTTGACACCTTCGAAGTATTGGGTGGCCTCCATTTATGCAAAATATTAAGTTTTTTGCTGAGTGTATTGAATATTCAAAGGGATTTCTGCTTTTGAAAAACTAGGGTTTTGAAAGTTTGAAGACGGTAAAGTTGTGAAATGATTTCCACCGCCTTAAATAAAGAAATGAAAAGACGTTTTGAATTTAATATTAATTTAAATTAGTGTCGGTCCAATTTTAAAAATATGACGGTTGAGTTTTTAAAAGAAAGGTGTTCTCTTTTTATCTAACGCAAGATGGTTTTTCAAAGTCTCGATAATGATGTTTCATGTTTGTATTACTTTTTTGAAATATGATACTCAAGATCAACTGATGTTTCCAAAATTATTTTCGAAAAGGTGGTTTTTGTTTTTAAAACCTATCGTTCCTGTTTGCACTCCAGGAATGTATGTATGATGTTCGCACTTTCGTTAGGGTGTTAGCCCCCGAGTTGTGATTGAATTGGTGGTGTGAGCATTGAGTCATTCGCCACGCAATTGTTGTGTTAGCCCCCTGTGAGAGGTGTAATGTTAGTCTTTAATGTTGTCGTTTTGTGGTGATTTGCGTGTTACCGCACTTGTGCGAGCTGTTAGAGCTTGGGTTTGTATGATTGTGTACATTTGTGATTGTTTCATGATATCTTGTGATTATGTGCTGGTTATCGTTCGGACCGTTGAAATCGCCGAATGTATGCCGTCGTTGTTGTGATTTGGTGTATGTGGGTTGCCTTACGTGGATATGTTGTGCTGAGTTGGCATCTCCGATATGTTGTTTTGTGATGTTATATTCCATTGTACCTAGCAGTTGTACTTTCGGTATGCCGAGGTGTTTCATCTGTAATGTGCCGGAGCATGTACATGCAAATTGTCCTTCCCCGCCAGTAGCAGATTACAAGTGCGGACTCGAGGGATACAGAATCCAGTTTTGCAAGTTGGTTACCGAGTCTTCCGGGGTACGAGCCTCAGCACAATTATCAGGATCAACTTGGAGAGGCCTTTGAAAGATGTTTCTGTCGGTTGCTTGTTGTGTTGTCATATTGCTTTCGTTGTTGTGAGTTTCGGGGACGACACTTCTTTTATAAGAGGTTGGATGTAATACCCATATTATTTTTGACTTCTGCACTTCTCTTTCTCGATTCTATCGACTCACTCGTGTTCGTTGGTATTTTCTAAACTTGTTCGGTATCTCGGTGGTCATCGTTCGAACGGGCTGTGACCTTGTTTCGGATCAATCTGTTTATTGTTGTGACTTTTCCAAGCTTGGTTCGATTCTTGTGAACCTTGTTCGAAATTAACGTCTTTTAGTTTCTACAAGTTCTTTTAATACCTTGAGTTGAAGTGTGAACTTCGGGGTCGTTGTTCGACCGTTGTTGTTCGATCATTGTTGTTTGATCGTTGGAGTTCGATCGTTGTTATTCAACCGTTTCTGTTCGATCATTGTATTCGATCGTGTTGTTCGATCATTGAGATTCAATCGTGGTTGTCCGATTGTTGAATGCCTGATCTCGTTCAGTGAAGGATTGTCATTCACCGTTAGTCAGCTGTTTCGACTGCTGTCAATTGGGACACCCAGCCGTGCATTGCGAGATGGTAGCTGAGAGGTTCGGGGATCGAGTTTGTGTCTCTGCTCCGAATGGACACGGAGGTGCCTAGTGTGGTTTTCGAGAATTTCGGCGTGGTCGGAGTTCTCTGTGGTTATCCTTGCGGATCGTTGTACGTTTCATTTTTTTTCGACTGTGCGTGTTTTCTTGTAATAGGTGCATTTTGTCTCTTGATGGTCCAGAAAATTGACTTGATTGCGTTATCAGGTAAGCGATGCTTGGCACTTGTTGATTGTGTTATGCCCTGCTTGTGGCACTGTGATGGTTGTCGTTGAGCGTGTTTCCACGCCGTATGTTCCTTTGCGTTCTTGTAGCGTCTCGCCGATGGGCCTAAGCTATGCGTTCTTGTGAATTTCGTTGAGATGTTCCTGGTGGGATGTTGCTCCTCCCTACTTATTTTAAGTTTCGGGACGAACCTTCTTTTAAGGAGGGTAGTATGTAATATACGCAATTTCGATTTCTGGTAATTTTCTTTTTTTTTTGGCAGGAGTATGTTTTGACGACTCGCTTGTGGCCGTTTCGTCATTCTGTGAATGATTAGTTCTGCACTTTTTGACATCCGAGTTCGTTTCGGTGTCGTTTTGTTGAGTTCCGTGTTCTTAAGCGACTTTTCCGCGCTTGAGCTTGATTCTTGCGAATCTCGTTTGAAACTGTTGTTTCGGGTTCCTCGTACATTCATTTAACGTTGTTAGAAGTGTTGTGAACTTCGGTTTGGTTATTCGATCACGTATCGTGATTTTCGGGCATTTTGGGCTATTTTGTAATTTCCCAAAGTTGTGGGTATCCGCATTTGTATTTGTTGTCTCGACCCTTCTCATGATCGCATGTGAGTTTGATTAGAACTCAAGCTCTTAGTATGATTTTATTCTGGAGCTTTCCGTGCGTATCTTGAACTTGATATTTCGATCGGAGGAGTCCGTCATTGTACCCGTTTTTGAGAACTCTATTGTTGTAGTTCTGGGTTCATTATTAGCGCATTAATGGATTTACTTAGCGCACGCTATCGAGTTGCAGACTCAGAACCAGTGGGTGCTGGAGTATCCCGTCAGCTCACGCTACCACATGTGTAGCGTACGCTAGTGATGCTTCCTTACGTACGTAATGCGGCATTCGTTACGTACGCTAGCACAACTAGGATTTCGGGGAGAGGAGTCTGGATGACTCTTACGTACATAAGGGCTCAAACCTTACGTGCGTTAATCATCTAGCATACGTTAGGTTTCGTCCTTAGCGCTAGCTCTTGTTTGTTATATATAATCAGGAGTTGACCCAGAATCGGGATTTTTCATCCCATTTCTTTTTCCTTCGGTTTTTGGCGATCTGGGTGGCTGAAGAACAAGTTTTCGTCGGCCTTTGATGATGGTGATCATCTAGGTGGGCATTCCTCGTGTTCATCATCATCTAATCATCTACCAATCGTTCTTCTTTTGTGAATCAAGGTATTTCCTAAAAACCTAGATTTGTGATATTTGGGGGTTTGTCTTGATTTCATGGTTTTAATCCGAGATTGTTGGTTCTATTGTTGTTATCTAGTCATGTTGATCATAGCCCATGGGTTGGAATTCCGTTTTCATGTTTTTGTCAGGTCGATTCGTGTTCTTGGCCGTTTTGGGAGAAACCCTTGAACTTCCGTCGTTTGTTCTTTTAATTCGGCGGATTTGGGTCGTACTTTAGAATTCATTTTCATTGTTATGGTTGTCGTTCGTAGTTTATTGTCGCGATTTGTCGTTCGGCGGAGTCGGCAGGTTCGTAGACGGTTCGGGTCTCCTCACATCGGTCGATTCTCCGCATCTCATTCATCGTCTCGTTTCGATCGTGGTTTCGAGGCAAGTACTTTCTTATGCGATTTATGTCCTAAAAATAAAGTTTACATGTTGGATTTATGATGGTTGGTTTACCCTCGTGAATACGATTCGTGTGAGTTGATTATGATTTGATTATTTTGGACGTTGAGGGCTTTAATGATATCCCTGCTTGTTTAATGTTGTGGAATCGTGTATTCCGTGTTAATTGTGTTGTTGTGTTGTGATTGATTGTTCATGATGGAGGTATTGTGATGAGTATGATAACGGTGTCGGTAAGTGGCCATCTCTAGTAAGTATTCTTAATGAGCTTACATTCTTAGCATATTAGTATTGCATGAGTAACGTGTGTGTGTATGCTCACTACGGGTTAGATCCAACGGGGTCTCGGTAGGGGTGGATCGATGAGCTTTGCTTTTAACCACTACGGGTTAGATCCGATGGGGTCTCGGTAGGGGTCCATGGAGGGTGGATCGACGGTTAATTGTGGTGCATTTTACAAATGTGTTCTGAATTATGGCGTTTCCGGAAACAAGTGTTTTGAACGGTGATTTCATGATTGCATGCATTGACTAAATGCGTAAGAGGTAAGTTGTTCATTTGGCCTACTTGGCTAGGATGGCACTAGAGTATTTTGTTGTATGTGTTTAGTCCTTCAGTTGTGAGGGTTTGATGTTGGAAAACGGACCTTGCTATTGTTCCCGTGCACTGTGATTTGATGAGATTTGGGATGAGATCCCAACGGTTTTGTAAAGGTCGTTTTACAGAAAGTGAATTTTTGGCCGAGACCCATTCGTTTTGAAATGGTTGTTTTTCAACTAAGGACTTGAAGTCCAACAAGGTTTCTACTTCTAAAATCCCCGAGATGAGGAATTTATTTTCAAACATTTCATTGATTGCTTTCTAATTAATAAAACCTCTCGGGAAGGCTTTGGTAGTTAATTCTCGTACCCGATTCGTGATTTCTATTTGTTTGTTATATTTCATATGATTATGTACTTGCACTAGCAAAATAGTGGGATTTTGCTAACCCCCGAGTAATCGGGGGGTGGATGTCTGTATTGCATTCATGTTTTGGGGAGCATAACACAGGGTCGGCATAAAGGATGATGAGAGATGATCGATACGAATCACATGAGGATCCATACGATGTCGTATTGGTTTGGTTGTACTTTATTTCTGCTGCAGTATTTCCCCCGTTGTATGAGAGTATGTTGTATATTGACCCCTGCGTGGGCACGTATTGTGATTGAGTTGTATGTATTGATTAAAAGACCAAATCGATCTACTGAGTCATTTTAGCCTTAAAAGCGATGTTGAGATGTTTGATTTTAGTTACCAGCCTGGTATATCCTTGAGGAAAGGTTCTACGGCGTGTAATATCCCTGAGTGGATTGGGGGTGTTACAATTTCAAGAGAGCGAAATCAAATATGCGTGATGTACTCATTTTCCCTCATATCTGGTTTTTATTCCGCTGGGTTTTTCCAACTTAAGATTTTTAACTAAGCAATTTATGCACATGTAATGGATTTCACTTAGTTGTGTATTCTTTTTCCATTTTGACCTTCCATTGAGTTTTTCGGCTTTTTTATGTAGCACACCTATTCAACTCAGTGGTGCGTACGATGGAGAGCGTCATACAAAATGGACTTTAGCAAATAAATTGTCAGGAAAGAAAATGTGGTGGGCTTCATAATTTTTGTACACAGCAAATGCAAGAAACAGTCAGCAATGGGATACAAAATTGAGGAGTACCTAATCACGAAAGAGTTGCGAACACGTTATGCATGACCGAAGCAGCACGCGACTTGGATAAGGAAGTCTTAGCAGACAACTTTTCAAAAGTAGCGGCCATTCTATCAATATTTTGTATAAAATGCGTGAGACTGATGGTTTAACTCCGAAAGTACTTCACGAAGCCTCTAAAAATTCGGCCCCGGAACAACCTCTAGAAAGATCAAGTCTTTCCCTGTAATTGCCTCAGCATTGATCTATATATGAAAAAAGAAAATAAGAATTTTTCTTGCCCATATTTATCCTTTACTATAAATAAGAGTAAAACTTTGTATGAGTCATTCGGTTCATATTGGGGCATGAGTTTGGAATCAGAAATTGGATTAAAGTGGTATGATATTATAAGAGTGTTGCTAAATACCGCCCCCATTTACTAGTCACCGCCTTGAAAATTACACATTTGTCCTATTCATATTTACTTGATTTTTTTTTATTCTCTCTCATTTCATTTCTTCCGTCCAAAACAATCAAACATTCAAACTATCATCACCAATACATTTGGCCACCATCCCACAACCGTGAAAATGGACGAAAACGCACCATAGACGCCTCACGAGGTTTTTTTTCTTTTTTCGGTGGAAATGACGCGGGCGTCTGGAAAAAACGCCTGCGCCATAGGACAGGCATACAGGATTTCCGCTTGCACCATGGTTCAGGTGGAAATTCTGGACGCCTGTACCATGGCGCATGTGGACACGCTGGACGCTTGTACCATGGCGCAGGTGGAAACTCTGGATACCTGTACCATGACGCAGGTGGAAATTCTGGACGCATGTACCATGGCGCAGGTGGAAACTCTGGATGCCCAGACCATAGTGCAGGTGGAAATTCTGGATATCCAGACCATGGAGAGGCTTCTGCAGATTCCGCCCAAACCATGGGCAGACGTCCAATGATTTTGCCCCAACCACTGAATGGGCATCTGACGATCCCGCCCCAACCTCATGTAAGACGTCCTTTCACTTTTGTCGCTCTTGTAAGCACATACTGAGATGTTGTTGTTGTTGATTTTAGAGTTTCGTACGTTTCGGGATATGTTCGTATTGATTGGACTCTGCAGCGATGTTTTGAGTGAGGCAGATAGCGTATGCTAGGCGTAAGCTAACACACGCTATTTCTGTTGAGTAGTGCGCGCTAGCTTCGCCTGTAGCGCACGCTAATGGTCCAGGCTTGGCAGAAGCACTAGCTAGGTTCTACCTCCCGGACTAGCTGTTAGCGCACGCTAGGCATGAACTAACACACGCTATTCGTGTTGAGTAGCGCGCGCTAGCATCATCAGTAGCGCACGCTAATGGGATGAGTTTGGCAGGGGCAGTGGGGTGATTTATGTTCTCTGGACTAGCAGTTAGCGCACGCTAGGCGTGAGCTAACGCACGCTATAGGTATTGCGTAGCGCGCGCTAGTGCCGGATGTAGCGCACGCTAGCGAGATGGGCAGTGAGTATGGAAGTTTTGCATGATAAAAGTTAGCGCATACTAAGGATGTGGTAGTGCACGCGAACGTCGCAGGTCAGAAGCTATTGGACTACTGGGTGACCCCGTTACCGCACACTAACCTTGATATTTAGTACGCGCTAATCAGACACAGTATATAAATAGGGTCAACTCTGTTCTTCGTCATTTTTCATCCCTTTTCTTTATTTTAGACGAGAGAGCACGAGAGGGCGATTCAGAGGTAATTTGGTGGCACTCTTTCATCAGCTATCATCATCTTGGTTGAATAACAAAGATTATACAACATCTAATCCATTCCCTCTCTCCGAATCAAGGTAAATTCCTTAGAACCCTAGTTTGGGGAATTTGGGGGGATTTTTCTTAGATCCATCCGATTTATCCGTTTAGAAGCTTAAAATCCTTGGGATTATGATGTATCTACCCCGTACCCACGTCCTCCTTATGATTACATGGATGTTTTTATACATTATTCGGATTAGAGAGGGTTTGGATGATTTCCAACCTCTAGATAATTATCCTTGGAGAATTGTAAATCGTATGCGGGTTTAGGGAGTTTCCCCGTGTGAATCGAGTATGTATTATTAATCAACGTATTCCTTACGATATCGTTTAGGTGCCGGAATTGCATTCTTGGACCTATCGAGCTTGTACACTTTTCCTCCCGATTCTCGATGTCTCAAAGGCAAGTATATGTTTATGATTGTACGTTCTCGACTTTGAAAGTGAGGTATATGAATTGTGTAATTGTATATATTCACTCTGGGACAGACCGACGGGTCCTTGGAGGGTTCCGTTGTCTTTGGTGTGGTTCCACGAATATTTTTGGGTTAACCACTATGTGAGGGTCCGACGGGGCCTCGGAGGGTTCCATTGCTTCTGGTGCGATTCCACAGCTAATCACGTATGTATTGACATGAAATTCTATGAGATTTACTTATTCCAGAATACTAGTCTTGAGTTTTATGAAATGAGAGTTACATTTACTTTATTATCGAGAAGTATTGTGTTTTATATTCGATATACTTGTACTAGATATTCGATGGCTAACCCCTTTTGGCCTTTGGGGGAAATACCTTTCATGTATTTCAGGATCCAGGAGAGGGAAAAGGCGTGTACCGGGTCGGCACGAAGATGATGGGCAAGAGTAATGCTGTGTCTTATTTCTGTCTGTGTTTTGTACCTTGGTCCATTCGGTATTGTTGTACTTGGAATGGTTTTGAATACTCAAGTAATGTTTCAGATGTTCATGATGTTGCGGCCTGTGTTGCTTTGAGTTTTAATTCCCAATGTATTGTATTCTTTCGGATTGATTATTATATTGATGTCATTCATATTGCCTTCTATTGGGATTATGTTTAGACCTCATCGCTCGAAATTTACAGTTCCGCATAATTTACTAGGGTTAATAGGCTAAAACGTCACTGAACTCTACACCAACTTGCAGTTGGGTCACTGAACTCAAAAAGTTTGCTTGTAGATAACAGAACTAAATATAGTTTGCAATGAAATCACTCAACAATTAAAAAATTTCATGACCGTTAACTTTTCTTTGACTTTAATCTGCTCGTTAATTTTTGACAAATCACCGTTAAAAAATTAAAACACATCAGCATGCCACGTCATTTTTCCGTCCAAATTTCATTTTTTCTAACGTCCGAAACCCACTTGAAAGTTTTTATTTGTCCAATGAGTTGACTGCAAACTTTTTGAGTTCAGTGACCCAACTGCAAGTTGGTGTAGAGTTCAGTGATGTTTTAGCCTATTAACCCTAATTTACTAGCCTTGTGGGTCCCGCGGAGGGCCTCACGGCGATGTAATGTGTCCTGAATAACTTGGGGATGTTACACCTCAGGCGAGGTGTCTGGTCTAGACGCCTACACCATGGCCAAGCATAAACCTCATACGCCCGCCCATGGTTTAGGCAGATTTTGCGGACGCTTGGGACATGAAAAAGTACAGATCACGTACAGGTGTTTTTCCTTTGTCCGACATTGTTGTGCGGCGGTGAAAAGACGGCGGCAGGGAGAGAGTAGTGAGAGAATAGTGAGGCAGAGAGAGAATAGTGAGGTAGAGAGAGAGTAAGATTTTATTAAAAGGGTAAAATTGTGATTTTTGGGGATGGTAGTTAGTAATTAGGGGCGGTATTTAGTAATCCACTATTGTAATTTGATTCATGATACCATTTGTTTAGTTTAGTGGTGTAACAAAAATAAATCACCTCTCTATTGTTTAGTATAAAATATTTTAGAATCACGAATTAAAATTATTTTTTATATTTCTTCCAACTAATATCTCAAAAATAAAAAAAATCATTTTTGTTATTATCTAATAATAATAATTTAATAATAACTAATAATTTTTATTATTTAGTAATAAATAATTTTTTTATTATTAGTAATAACAATATATTTATTAGTATTATTAATTAATTTTAAATAAAAATCTTTATTAGTGTTTTTAACTAAATATTTAATAATATTTATTGTGAGACCCCATTCTTTTGTAAGTAGATTAGATTATTAATTTTTAATAAATAAAATAAAGTTTAATATCATTTTGTTTTCAAATAACTCTAGTTCTTATTCTGTGTATAGTCTCGTTGGCTAAATAATCCTACAAATTTTAACAACTTAATTATTTTATTATTATTTTGATTAATTGAATATAAGAATAAATCTATAATCTAAATGGGCTATTTTAATGATATAACTTGATTAATGGACTTATTATTAAAATATGAACTTCGACTTGTAGACATTATGGACCTATGATCACTTAAATAGTGGGTCATTATATATTTAGAAGATTATACACTAAACTAAGCTAATACCTCATTTAAAAGCCAAACCCAACCCAACTTAAAAATATTACCTAATACGTAATAAATACAACTAAAATACACCATATATGTATAAATATATTAAAAAAATCGGTCTACATTAAAAGAAAGGAAGACTTGTGTTGCCATAATTTCAGCTTGTTCCAAGACACTTGTACCCTTACATGCAAGCCTTGATCACACCTCCACCTTAACACCTCACCTATAAATACTTTCTCCTTGTAAACTCCTCCCATTTCACAACACAAACAACAAAATTCTGCACTTAGAGAGAGAGTAGGGCCGAAGTGAGAGGAAGAAAAAAAAAGAGAAAAAAAAAAAGGGAAGGAAGAAGATGAAGAAGAAAGAGGAAGAAAAAAGGTAATGTGCCACACCTTAGACTTAGTGCTATTTCTTTTTTTTCTCTTCTTCTAAACTTAGAAATTAACATGCAACTAATATCATCATCCATGGTATGATGATGCATGACAGAATTGTAGAGGAAGAAGAAGAGGAAACCCTTCAATCTACAAGAAACAATCAAGTGGGTAAAAATTGTTATTTCTTTCCTTTATTTCAAAATAATGCAAGTTAAGATTATATTATGGTGCATGCAATATTATGACTTCAATCATCATTGATTGACCGAAAATAATTATTTTGCTACCATGCATGTAACGATCTTAGTATCTATAGAATCATTATTTGACATACCTTGATTGAAATCATGTTATATATGAAATTATGGTGGATAATGTCAATTCTGACCTTTGGGAATTAAAATCCCCATAATTATATGAATATAATGCTGGACTAGAGTAGAAGAATGATTAAATACCGTAAAAATCTCACTAATCGAATTAAACTTGAAATAATAGGTCAAAAGGGGTATAATTAATGGATAATTATTAAAATTGTTAATTCTAGACTTGTAACTTAAAAATTTGTCTTATAATGTCATAAATAAAGTAATTATAAATTTTTACCTAAATCAAAACTCATTAAATCGAAAGTCGGGGAAAAAATATAAATTTCAAGAGTTCAGGGCCAAAACTGTAATGTATAGAAACATACTATTTCAAAAATAAAATTTCCAGAAAAGTTGAACTTCCTGGACTCATAATAACATAAAGAGCTTACCCCAAAAATTTGAGGCCAATCCTACAAGAAACAAAAAAGATATGACCCGAATACTAAAATACCGATTAAGACAAAATAAAGGCGTGAAATTATAATTTCTAAAAGAATAAATATTAAAACCGAACATAATCTAAAAGTACGAGTCATTAGGATCAAAACGCAACTGGATTCATTCAGAGTTAAAACAAATTCAAATGAACTGATCAAAGTTATAAGACAAAAAGTAAATGAAAATAATAATAATAGTACTTCAATTTTAGAAGGACAGAATTGTAATTTATAAAAGGAAAAATCCCCATGCAACTTACAACTTAAATTCCTCGTATCATAACAGACTTTTCGCAACAAAGTTCGTAGTTTTTGGACGTCTAATCAGTCTGTCCCACCTTAACGACATTTTTGTGAAAATAGTAAATAATACCTAAAAATGGGGAGGGCAGAATTGTAATTTTCGAAAGGTGATATTTTCATACAGCTTCTGACCTTTAATTCCTATATCATAACTGACTTTTCACAGTAAAGTTCATAATTTTCGGATATATAATCCATTCGTACTGAATCATCCAACTTCATATAATTATAATAAAAATAATAATAATATTTAAAAGAAAGAAGGACATAATTGTAAATTCTGACCGATAAAACTCCCATACAATTTATGAGCGTCAATCCTTACATTATGACGGACCTTTCGCAACAAAGTACATAACTTCTGACGTATAAATATTTTGTACCGAACTATCAAGTTTATGAATTATTATATAAACCTATTAAAAATCTCATAAGAGACCATCTGGCCACCAACCGGATGAATTAATTCCTCTAAATTACCCAAGTCCAGTTATTATCAAATAAAAATATTCACATCTCATAATATGCATGATCGTCGTTAATTATGACATTAACTGTTGTTCAATAGAATCACGAGTAAGTACTTTGTGGAGCTAAATGCTACGACCTTCGGGTGGAAGCCACCGCTAGAGTCCGTACGAGTACCTTTAGAGTCCATTTTCTATATATTTGCATTGAGGGGCAGTTAGTCTAAGTTATGAATCGAACAACGTGGCTGCGGTTCTAGGCAAAGCTATTGTCGTATCATATTCCCTTGAAGTCGAAGTTTGAAGTGATCCTAAGGTGACTGAGTTGTAGAATTCGGGTATAGTCGCGATTATGATATGATCTGGGCATAGACCCAAGCTAAGGACATATCGAGCCCAGATCAGAGATAAGGCAGCACGTCACCAAGCAGGAGAGTGATAAGCTCAAAGGTCAATGTTATAGTGACGGTCCGACAAACGCCCAAGGATACGGTCGTTAAACCAAAGGTCGCAATAGTCAAAGGCCAAGCACTGATAACGGTGTAAGAAGTTATAAGGAGGCTAAAGGACTTAGTTATATAGACGACCTCCTAGATCAAAATATTCACTGGGCGCTCGATGCCGCACATCATCATACTCAACAACAATCTACGGAGATCGACTATACATTCATGTTATAATTCTTTGTACTTTCTTGAAAACTTGCACCAATTATTAATAATATTATTTTCAAACATGGGAGAAAATACATTATGTTTCAAAATAAATAAATTCATAAAATACCCAAACTCAACTCACTAAAAATCCATTATTCTCACCCCATTTTGATTTTTCTAAAACCCCACTAGATGAAGAAGATCGAGAGGAAGAAGAGGCAGACGTTGACGAGAAGTCTGACCTCGAGTATTGCCAACTGGACATAGGAATCGTGGAGCTGTATTATCGTTTCTTTTATTTCTGTGTCAAACTGTACTTTTGTTTCCGCTATAACCTTATGTACTTTGATGTAATAATTCCATTGTACTAATGAATATTTCCTTTCTATCGAATAACCAGTCTTAGTTCACCGAGCTAAGATCTGGCACATGCATGCTTTACTGGAATTTATTATCACAAACATTATTTAATTACATTAACTATCGCGTTCTCGTCCAACCCCGGTGTAGTGGCGTGACAGGAGTGGTATCAGATCTCGATTTGTAAGAAGGACACTTACATCGAGCTTCTCTAGGATAAGATTCTTCGGACTTAGTTGGAATCCCCACCTAGTACGAAGTAAATATTATTGGACAACAAGACCTTTACCAATAGCTCTAGAGCCAACTTAAGGCCTGATTCATGTCGTTCATTAGGATATATTTCAATCCATTTGCTATTCATCTAGAATGAGCATCACCAATCAGTATTGTCTAAATCAAGTCGCTATACTATTCCTTTGGAATAGTAATGGCTAATTTCGATTTATTAAAGTTCCGTGTTGATACGTACATCATAGTCATTTTAGCTACGTTATTCATTCAGAAGGCGTAAAAGCTAATACTGCAAGGGATTATTCAAAATATTCGACCCATCCGAATGGGACGAAATCTAAACCTTGGAAAAAACTCAAAAGAATTCGCATTGAATTATTAAGACTTATCTCCTTAATAATTGCCTATATATGTCTGTCTATTTAGTTGCCTCTCTAAGATGCTACTTAGAATCTTGTCAGTTACTGACTTAGACCGTGGTTTTGGTAGGTATGGATTCTGAAATGAAGATGGTCGTTGAGCTCATGCGTCTAACCGAAAAGGCCAAGCTCTTAGAAGAGCAGGCTGCCTACTAGCGAGAGAGATGGACATATCAGTATAGAGCAAAGCTAAGGGACCAGGATCGGATTGAGACACTCGAGCAGTGAGTTCAGACCCTAACGGGAGAGTTGGATAGAGCCAGGCAGGAGAGCTTGTACCGGGGGCAGAGACAGGAGGCGTTCCAGGCACTCGACTCCCGGCGAGAGGAGTGCAGGAGTCTGGAGTTGGCACTGCACGAGCGCGATACGTACGTTGAGAGGCGAGAGGCCACCATCAAGAGCCTCCAGCATATTCGATCTTAGCTGAGCTCTCGGATAGAGACACTGGAGTATACGGCTGAAGAGAATCTTCAGGAGAGGGAGTTTATTGATGCGATGCGTACGCGGATGACATAGCTTGTGGAGATGATTCCAGGACTCTCGATTGCACCACCGAAAGAGGCAATTGATACATCCTCCAGCTCTGAGGAGGAGGACCCCAAGGAGGACCCGGTGGAGCCCGGGTAGGATTGAGTGGACTATTTTACTTTAAATTGATTAATATGTATTGTACGGAACTAAGTGTTGGATTTCAACTTGAACAATAATAATTAACAGTTAGCAATAAAACCCTGCCTTTTCTTATTTAGCACTGCAATTATTATGACATAGTATTGCAATTATAAATATTGCATGATGATGATGTTTCTTGATACTCAACAATCGAATACGAGCATCTTTAATTAACACTCGCTTCGATAATCACTAACTATAGATGGCTGAATGTCGCGGACGTGGAAGGCCTCATGCCCAATATAACGACAACGAAGAAGCATACGTAGGAGATGGAAATCCATTACAATGGGATAACGACACTGCTCAAGCAATTGCCCAATTGGTGACCTTCCTACAACAACACATTGCTCCAAACCCCAATGCACTTGTGCCACATGATCGCGTTCTAGAACGGTTTCTACGATTTATTGGCGGTCCAATGTTACCTACCTGGGTTAGCCCAAACCTACTTACCACACTCCCAGCATGCGCAATGTCAGGTTTCGTATACAATAAATCATATATAAGGCTACCCACTCCTGAAGCATATGGTATATTACTCATTTCCTTTCATCATTCCTCACTATGAGGACACATCTCCAATCGCTTTAAGATTTTATCTACATATAGAGGGCTTGGGAAAGACCTATCATTCTCTTCGCTCTATCCCAGTAGAGTCGAATCCCAAGAATATAGGTTTCTTCTCCCAAGTCTTTCATGGAGAACTGATGAGTCGATTTTTGATCGTCTCATTCTGTTCTATCGAGTCGCACTTTCGTTTGTTTTTGAGTGTTTTTGCTCTTTTTACGTGTGGTATGTTGTGTTTTGTTTGTAGGTATCCGGATGAAGATTGTGGTGAAATATGCGCTTTTATGGCCAATATTGGAGTTTATGACGATTAAGAGCGAGAACGAGACCTAAAACGATGAAGATTGAAGTACTACCTGTCGTATTTTCTAATTTGCAGATTCATTACTTCGAATCAGGATGTATTCTATATATGTGTGGATTCCTCATGAAATCAACTTCGCAACGGTATATCATACGCTAAATTTCGAGGTGTATTGAGAAAGATTAGACCACGGTCTGTGTCACAGGACACGGCCGAGTCTGCTGTCCATAGAGTTTTTGCATTTTCTAGGACACTTGGACACGGCCGAGTCTGCTGTCTAGAGAGTTTTTGCATTTTCTAGAGCAGTTGGACACGGGCCGTGTCACTTTCGGTGCAAGTCCATTTATTTGACATTTTTACACGATTTGGAGCATTTTTCTTGGTCTTTTGGCTTTATAAAAAGGTGTTGAGGCCTTAAGATGTAATAGGCTGATCTTGGTAAGAGATATTGGTGGAAAAACATAAGATTAGAAAGGAAAACACCGAAAAGAGTGGAAAAGAGAGAGATTTTCATCATCTTCTTTGTAATTTCATCTTGAAGAAAAATACATTTTGTGAGTGAATATTATTCCTTGTACCATTTTGTTGTGAGTTCTTGAAGGAAGATCATCAAACCTTCATCGGGAATTCGATTTCGGCATTTACAAGGAAAGTTTCTACCATGTTTTGTTTTACAATTTCCATTATTATTGTTGAAATAATCATGAGTAGCTAATCATTTCATATGGGTTTTTAGATTGAGCCACACACATGTTATCGATTATTAGTTTCTATTGATTTGCTGGGTAAAGTTTGGGATTGTTCCTCTTGTTCGTTCTTCGTATAAGAACTTTTGATTTAGATCATCAAACTTATTTCATAGTTGTTATTATTATTCAAAATGAGGGTTTTTATCGGTCTTCGCCATCAAATGGTCCGGTAGAAGTGATTGTAAATGTTCTCGTACTTTTTCACGCAATCTTTTAACGATTTACCTCATCAAAAGTAGTCGGTTAATTGATTGTTAGTTAGGGATTCATCCCCATCAAAGGAGTATCTCTTATTTTCGAAAAGGACAATCGTGATTTTTAGAATTACCGCCATCAAACGGATTTCTTTTAATCGTGAGCAATCGATAATTCCAAACCTTATTTATTTGAGTATCGGAACTAATAATTGATTACGTGTATGTCGGTAATTCTAAATTCCCATATCATTCTCATTATTGTAATATCTCAATTATTCGGCCATTAATTTGGTGTTTTTAATGCTTAGTTTATTTTAATTTTATGCGTTAGTGATTGTAATCCTATCAAACCAATGATGTATTTTAATTTACTTTACTTTTGTTCATTCGACTATTTGCCGAACATTATCGAACTTTAAACCATTTCCAATTCCTCGAGAGATCGACCTCGGAGTTACTTGCCGCTTCCTACAAAAGCGATTCGTACACTTGCGAGTTTATAATTTGTTCATCAAGTTTTTGGCGCCATTGACGGGGAGTTGGCGTTTAATTTTTGATCTTGTTTAATAGGAGTTGAATTGTTTTTCTTGATCATTTTTCCGTTTTCATTATTTTCGATAAAAAAAATTGTTCTAACTTCTCTTGTTTATGCTTGGTAGGAGATCGTTGGGAAACCCGATTCTTCTACCCGTAGATGAGGTTCAAAGAATTAGAGCACCAAAAATGCTCGAGGAAGAAAACATTTGTCAACCGAGACTTCCAAGATATGAGAATGTTGGGCACAATCAAGAGATACCCGAAGCTCAAGAAGGGAGGTACTTTTATCCGAGACTACCACCCGATGGAGTACAATATGGAGCGAACTATTATCTAGGGCCTCAATATGGGATGGGATCAAACTACAATATGCCCCAACAACCTCCGGTTGAGAATCTAATGCGAGACTATGCAAAGCCCATGGTTAACACCGCCATCTCATGCATCCAATTAGCAACGGGAGCAAGGAACTACCAAATCAGCGGATTTCACATCGATCAATTGCCATCATTCCACGGATTGGCACGAGAGGACCCATTGTCGTTCATAAGAGACTTTTATGTGGCGATTGATAATTTTCCATTGAATGGATTGAGCGAGGATCAACTAAAAATGAAGTGCTTCCCCTATACACTCAAGGATGGGGCAAAACAATGGTTGATGACTTTAGCACCAGGCTCGTTAAGAATGTGGGATGATGTTTATGACAAATTCATCACCAAGTATTTTTCTCATTCGAAGACTACACAGTTAAGAGCCCAAATCTCATCATTCGGGCAACAAAATGGAAAGGCATTTCACGAAGCATGGGACCGATTCAAGATACTCCTCATTCAATGCCCACACCATCACTATCCGCTTCAACTACTTAATCAATTCTTCTATGATGGATTGACTCAATATTTCCAAGGTGCAGTGGATAACGCAACCGGTGGTTTTTTTTGGGGTTTGACGGTAAGACAAGCTCATGACATATTTGAAACATTGGGAGCTAATTCTCAGCAAAAAAGTTTGCGTGCTAGTAGGGGAGTTTTGAACCAGTAAGCGAGAAAGAAGAGATACAATCTAAAATCGATGAGTTAACAAATGAGCTAAGACGATTCAAGACTCAAAATAAATCTTCAAGCTCACGAGTTTGTGAAATTTGCGGGGGATCCGGACATGATGCTAATTCTTGCCCACATACTTTCCCAGAAGAACAAACCGAGAAAGTGAATTGGGCTATGGGACAAATCGTAGGAAGGCCTGAGTAGGAGGAGAGGAGAAATAATAATGGCGGAAACGCAAGAAATACACCTCTCCCGAACACTTATCATCCTGGGCTAAGAAACCATCCAAATTTCTCATGGAGAAACAACAACCCGATGTCGTACGACACGAGCGCCCAAGCTCAATACAACGGAGGAAATCAATTCCAACAAACAACACAAAGTGAACCACCTCCACATCAAAGGAACTCTCTTGAGGAGAGTGTTATGGCATTTATTACGGCAAGCAATAAAAGGTTCGAATTTTTAGAAGCCTCGGTGAAGAAAATAGAGACTCAAATTGGGCAAATCGCTACCGTTGCACGCATACAAGAACTACCAAGTCAGCCCGAACAAGCTCAAGCTATCACTACTCTTTAGAGCGGTAAAGTGATAAATAAGGAGGATCTAGAAAGTTTTGACATAGAAGTACTTTTCGAGGAGAAAGAAGTTCCACCGCGAAATTAGGAGTGAGTATTAATTTAACGCAAAAACCAATATACTCGCAACTAGGTTTGGGGGAGGTGATAGCCCCGATGGATTTCGTGATACCAAACATTGAAGAAACATCACCAACAAAAATCACGTCACTTATTCTTCAAGAAAAATATTTCATGGTGACAATCATAATGAAAATTGAAATGGTGACAAAAGCTCTCAGAATAGAAGTCCATGGAACCACTATCCATATTATGACAAAGGAAAACGAGCGAAAAATAACGAGCTATGTGAATGGACCTGGCACATTTCCATTTAATCCAGGATAGAAGAAGCCGAAGAAGTCGAGCTAAACACTACAAAAAAAGCGCTGCTTGGGAGGCAACCCAATTATTATTATTATTATTGCATTAATTTTATTTGTTTGGCGTGTGTAGATAATCTAATAAGGAGGGTATTTATGGGAGGAAGAAGCCTAATCTATTGAAAGTTGAGACCCGAGCACAAAAGCACGGTGTCCCACGAACAAAAACCATACTTCTTAATCCGGTAGTTTTATTTTCTTTCTTTTTAATTTGCGTTTTCGCATTTTTCCTGACTTAATCTTTTTGCTTGGGGACAAACAAAGGTTTAGGTTTGGGGGGGTGCAACTTCTTCGATTTTTATTTGTTTTTAGTTTGTGTGATGTTTGTTTCCTTTCTTTATTGTTGTTCTTCTTGCGTGATGTCATAGTTGGATTATAATAACCTTGTTAATTGTTGGGTATATGGATGATTAATCGTGTTTGTACTTGGCTCGTAGAGTTTTATAAATATAATTGATTGTTTGACCTTGCATGTGAATGTATAGTTTTGGTTACTTGATTTGACATGTAAGGAATGAGTATGGTAGTCCAAAAGCCGTGAGTTCTTGTGCCTCATTGAACCGTTCGCTTTTAGCAGTAAAATTCTTTCATATGTGATTTCTCTTCTTATGGATTGTATTCTTTAGAACTTGCATGATTCTGTCGGATATGTGTTGATATTTACATACACGAGAAATGATTAGGGCTGCCCTTTTTTTTTGTCTTGAATCTACTTACCTTAAAATACCCACCATTTCATATCAATATCATTTGCTAGCCCCGTTGAGCCTTTGGCCGTAATTTTGTTCGAAAAACCCGCATCTTATAGCTCCATATTCAAAAGCCATAACTTACCCAAGTATTGGTCCACGTAAGAACATGAGAGGGTATATTTGAAAAATGAAGGTGTGCAAAGTTTGTGGTGTATAGAGGCAAAAAAATCTTCTCTTCCGTTCTCCTGAAAATAATAAGCCCCACAAAAAAAATATGGGGCGATCCTAATAATAATAATTGGATAGCAAAGATAGGGGAGGAGAGGAGTGAGCCTAAAAAAAACAAAAGGAAAGTTGTTGGGTTGTGAGAAATAGGCCAATATCATAAGAATTGCGCTTAACAAGGCCAAGAAAAAAAGAGATATATATTCGGGAGAATTGAAGTAGAATAATCGATCTTGCTTTGAGTGTTTATTTCATATATGTGAGGATCATATATGCTCTACTTGGACTGAACTTGTAACTACTAGCCAAATTTTCCCAACCTGAGCCACAACCCCGTTACAACCAAAAGTAAGACCCTATGCCTCGTGTGTTGTGAATATTGATGCGATTGATAAAGAGAAAAAGTGCAAGCATATAGTAGAACTTTCCATTCGAATAGAGCTGAGAGTATTGACCTATCTAAACACTTGAGAGATGAGTGAATCGATATAATTCAGTGAGGGACTACTAAGACTTGTTTTCTTGCATGTTAGATTAAGTGTCATTGCTATCCATTAATTTGTGAGTTTACGCTTTTATGACGAGTTACGAGACTTCACGATACTTTTACATTCCCGATTGATTGTATGTATACCCGATGATTAACTTGATTATTTAATCCTTCTCATTTTCTTTGTCGTGTGTTTTATTTATTTTTGCTTGGGGACAAGCAAAGTTTAGGTTTGGGGGGATTTGATGAGTCGATTTTTGATCGTCTCATTCTGTTCTATCGAGGCGCACTTTCGTTTGTTTTCGAGTGTTTTTGCTCTTTTTACGCGTGGTATGTTGTGTTTTTGTTTTGTAGGTATCCGGATGAAGATTGCGGTGAAATATGCACTTTTATGGCCAATATTGGAGTTTATGACGATTAAGAGCGAGAACGAGACCTAAAACGATTAAGATTGAAGCACTACCTGTCGTATTTTCTAATTTCCAGATTCATTACTTCGAATCAGGATGTGTTCTATATATGTATGGATTCCTCATGAAATCAGCTTCGCAACGTTATATCATACGCTAAATTCCTAGGTGTGTTGAGGAAGATATGGCTTCTAGACCACGGTTTGTGTCACAGGACACGGCCGAGTCTGCTGTCCAGAGAGTTTTTGCATTTTTTGGGACACTTGGACACGGCCGAGTCTGCTGTCCAGAGAGTTTTTGCATTTTCTAGAGCACTTGGACATGGGCCATGTCACTTTTCGGTGCAAGTCCATTTATTTGACATTTTTACACGATTTGGAGCATTTTTCTTGGTCTTTTGGCTTTATAAAAAGGTGTTGGAGACCTTAAGATGTAATAGGCTGATCTTGGTAAGAGATATTGGTGGAAAAACACAAGATTAGAAAGAAAAACACCAAAAAGAGTGGAAAAAGAGAGATTTTCATCATCTTCTTTGTAATTTCATCTTGAAGAAAAATACATTTTGTGAGTGAAGATTACTCCTTGTACCATTTTGTTGTGAGTTCTTGAAGGAAGATCATCAAACCTTCATCGGGAATTCGATTTCGGCATTTACAAGGGAAGTTTCTACCATGTTTTGTTTTACAATTTCCATTATTATTGTTGAAATAATCTTGAGTAGCTAATCATTTCATATGGGTTTTTAGATTGAGCCACACACATGTTATCGATTGTTAGTTTCTATTGATTTGCTGGGTAAAGTTTGGGATTGTTCCTCTTGTTCGTTCTTCGCATAAGAACTTTTGATTTAGAACATCAAACCTATTTCATAGTTGTTATTATTATTCAAAATGAGGGTTTTTATCGGTCTTCGCCATCAAACGGTCCAGTAGAAGTGATTGTAAATGTTCTCGTACTTTTTCACGCAATCTTTTAACAATTTACCTCATCAAAAGTAGTCGGTTAATTGATTGTTAGTTAGGGATTCATCTCCATCAAAGGAGTATCTCTTATTTTCGAAAGGACAATCGTGATTTTTAGAATTACCGCCATCAAATGGATTTCTTTTAATCGTGAGCAGTCGATAATTCCAAACCTTATTTATTTGAGTATCGGAAGTAATAATTGATTACTTGTGTGTCGGTTGTTGCTGCCCAAAATATTATCCGGAGATAGATATTGCTGGAATGGACGGACAACAAACAAGGTGCGAGAGCACGTCCGTGGGAATGGAAAATAACACAAGATTTGCCGGGTTTGTTAGGCCCGAGCTTGAATGCTCTCGCGAGATGTTATTAATAAGAATACGTTTGAGTACAAATATTAATGTGAGAATGCAATTACAATGAATGTAAAAGATCCTATTTATCTAGCTCTTGAGCGAAGCTCTGTGTGTTTTTGTTCTCGTTTCTGCCGACCATCTTAGGATTAAGGGGCCTCGAGAGTGAGAGAGAGATATATCCGAAGTGTATAGCGTCGCCAACAGAGTGAAAGCCAAGTTATGAGCTGAAAAGTCAGATCTCTTTTCAAGTGTAGGAAGCCTTCTATTTATAGGAGCTGAGATGCCCTTTTCTGACGGGCGATCGCCTTCCTTGTAATATAATAAGGGGCGATCGTCTTTCCGCACATGGGCTGTCTGCCTTGAAGTCCGCAGCTACTGCTGGCAGCCAGCTGTGTGGTCCAATGAGGAGCCTGCATGCGTCCTGCGTCGCTGTCCCGGGCGGTCCCACTTGCACCTTTCATCGGGTCTGTCGGTAGGTGAGATTGGTGACAGGCTGTGGTCAATGATCCATGTCCTGTGGCGTCTTTTCCAGATCTGCATATGGGTCTCTGTACGATCTTCGTCCTTCGCCGACTGGACATGCTGGCTTTGCGTGGCAAGAGGCGGTCGTCATTGGCCAGGCACCAGGGGTTGATCGCCAAGCGCCAAGAGACGATCACTTTAGATGTCGATCGCTCGGCATCGGGACTTGACCTGGGACCTTCGATCGGCCTACCTGCCTTGGCTATTCGACTATGACCCGATCGTCCGGTCTTTGTGACGATCGCCAGTTGAGGTGTATAAATCTCGACACAACAATTGCCCCCGAGCTTGCTCCGATGTTGTAGACATGGGGTGAGGTGGTTCTGGCGATCGTTGAGGATAAAGACGGGCGATCCGTTGAGCGGAATTTGGTCTCGGACTTGGGCGATCTGATCGATTGGCGAGCTACCTTCGGTCTTGTACCTGCAATTTCAAATTTGCCGATCCCTTGTAGAAACCTGATAGTTTCGTTATTGAGGAACCGTGCACAGTCGTGGAGTTCGATGGACCGACCCCTATGACTGTGTCTTGTGCGCGAGCGACATTGTCTGTCTCGTTTCTCATTTTATTGTGAGGGTCCTCCATTAGGCTGTGCCTCGCCTCGTATTTAAATGAAGGACGTGCGGTCTTGGTCTGGAGGAGTCCTTGCGCAGGGCGTCGTCGGATTAATCGACTCCATGTTTGCGGCTTGTTAGCTCTTTTCTACCTCAGATCGTCATGTTAGATGGCAATCCTCGACGGTATACGTTGAGACGGGGGTAGGGACGCGTCGCATTGTCCGGGTCCACCAAGTTAGATGATGAACCTTTGAGGGCCGGCGAGTGTGTCCACTGATTCATTTGGAGAGTCCTTCGGCTACGCCCGCCTCGTATTTAAACGAAGGGCGAGCGATCGCAGCCCAAAGGAACCTTGCATAGCCGAAGCAGTCGGTTCCATCGACCACCAGGACCATGGCTGCACTCTTCTACCTCGGATCGTCATGTTGGATGTCGACCCTCGACGGTATACGTTGTGCGGGGGAGGCGATCTCGTGCCTTAGTCCATCATGTTAGATGACGAACTGTAGATGGCGAGCGAGTCCTCCAGTTTCGGAGATGTTGCTTGATTCTGGCGATCGGGTTGGAAGACTGATGATCGTCATTCGTTCGCCGATCGCGCTGCTCATAGGTGAAAGAATAACCTTTGCCTGGCCAAAAAGTCTGCGACTTTGCCGCGGAAGATCGCGTAGGTCAGGGGGAGGTCCTTCGTAAGATGCCTGAACATGGGCGAAAGACCATGGAATCCCCCTAGGACCGAATATAGGGCGATCTCGTCGCTTACGGGCTCTCCGTTGAGGATTATCTCGTCCACTCGGTCGATGTAGTCTGCGTCGGACTCTTCTTCCCCTTGCCTGATCTGCATCATGAGGTGGGGAACTTCCGGACGAGCGACCTTGGCGGTAAAGTACGCTGTGAAGTTGTTCGCCAGTTGATCAAAGGAATTGATGGATCGCGGCGGTAATGAGATGTACCACCTGTGGGCCAGGTCACCCAGCGTTAGCGGGAACATTCGGCACCTGGTCGCGTCGGATGCCCCACACCCGGTCATGTAGATCCGGAACTTGCTCAGGTGAGTCTCGGGGTCCGACCTCCACTCGTACAAAGGTGTTTGCGGAGGAGCGATCTTACGCTGCACGGGGGCGAGCTCGATGCGGACTGCGAGTGGCTCGTTTGGCCCGGTGATCTTGCTATTGGCGCCTGCCCCAGTTTCTAGGAGTGCCTTCATGTCGTTGAGCTGGCGTTGCATCGTGGCCATCGCTGTAGCTTGGTCGCTCGTGGTTTGGCTCTCGGAGCGGGAGCCGAGGTGATCGTGTACCGATCTCCTGACTCCGCGGTGGGCGATGAGGTCGTTGCCGCCGATTTTGGTTCTTCGGCGAGGAGTTATATGGTCAGCCTGTCTTCTGGGAGTCGGGTATGCCGAACTCCTGGTGACGGATTCGGACTCCATCGTCTCATGGATGGGACCAGAATGCCCCAGTTTCCACGATGGGTCGTTTCCTAGGCGGCTGAAGACGGAGGTGTCCCGCCTTGCGAGCGCCTTTTTTTGCGAATTGGGGCCTCCTGGCGATCGCTCGGCCAGTAACCCCTTGAACTTCTGTTTGCTCACGCGGCGGATGGCCGATGGGGTTATAGCGGGCGCGTCGAATGCTCTCCGTCGCTCCCGTAGGATGTCTATGGCCTCTTCGATCTGTTCCACCGTTTGGAACTGATCGAGCGAGAGGCTTGGGCCGTCCCTCGGGGGCGGGATCGAGAGTCTCGAGTCGCCTCGGCTACCCTCCGCCATAGGCTGGGGCTCGGATGGAGACGGGATGAGGCGTCCGGCGGATCGGCCAGCGGCTTTCTTCGATGTGGAGGCATAAGTCATGATTCTGAAAGCTTTCTTTGAAGAGCAGTGAGTGTCTCTTCAAGTATATGCCCCGGAGAACAGTGAGTGTTCTTCGAGACGGTAGGAAAAAATGAAGGTTTAGATACCCTTCCTCTAGCGCCAATTGTTATTGCCCGAAATATTATCCGGAGATAGATATTGCTGGAATGGACGAACAGCAAACAAGGTGCGAGAGCACGTCCGTGGGAATGGAAAATAACACAAGATTTGCCGGGTTTGTTAGGCCCGAGCTTGAATGCTCTCGCGAGATGTTATTAATAAGAATACGTTTGAGTACAAATATTAATGTGAGAATGCAATTACAATGAGTGTAAAAGATTCTATTTATCTAGCTCTTGAGCGAAACTCTGTGTGTTCTTGTTCTCGTTTCTGCCGATCGTCTTAGGATTAAGGGGTCTCGAGAGTGAGAGAGAGATATATCCGAAGTGTATAGCGTCTCCAAGAGAGTTATGAGCTAAAAAGCCAGACCTCTTTCCAAGTGTAGGAAGCCTTCTATTTATAGGAGCTGAGATGCCCTTTTCTGACGGGCGATCGCCTTCCTTGTAATATAATAAGGGGCGATCGTCTTTCCGCACATGGGTTGTCTGCCTTGAAGTCCGCGGCTGCTGCTGGCAACCACCTGTGTGGTCCAATGAGGAGCCTGCACGCGTCCTGCGTCGCTCTCCCGGGCAGTCCCACTTGCACCTTTCGACGGGTCTGTCGGTAGGTGAGATTGGTGACAGGATGTGGTTAATGATCCATGTCCTGTGGCGCCTTTTCCGGATCTACACATGGGTCTCTGTACGACCTTCGTCCTTCGCCGACTGGACATGCTGGCTTTGCGTGGCAAGAGGCGGTCGTCATTGGCCGGGCACCAGGGGTCGATCGCCAAGCGCCAAGAGACGATCGCTTTAGATGTCGATCACTCGGCATCGGGACTTGACCTGGGACCTTCGATCGGCCTACCTGCCTTGGCTATTCGACTATGACCCGGTCATCCGGTCTTTGTGCCGATCGCCAGTTGAGGTGTATAAATCTCGACACAGCATCGGTGATTCTAAATTCCCATATCATTCTCATTATTGTAATCTCTCAATTATCCGACCATTAATTTGGTGTTTTTAACGCTTAGTTTATTTTAATTTTATGCGTTAGTGATTGTAATCCTATCAAACCAATGATGTATTTTAATTTACTTTACTTTTGTTCATTCGACTATTTGCCGAACATTATCGAACTTTAAACTGTTTCCAATTCCTCGAGAGATCAACCTCCGAGTTACTTGCCGCTTCCTACAAAAGCGATTCGTACACTTGCGAGTTTATAATTTGTTCATCAAGAACATACTCGAAAGCCAAGCTTTCACAGAACTGAACATTCTCACATCGTTTCCTATTAGTAGAATGTCATCTACATATAGTACTAAGAATGCGATCTTGCTCCCATTAACCCTCTTGTATACACAAGGTTCCTCTTCATTTTGCACGAAGTCAAACTCTTTTACTGCCTCATTAAAATGAAGGTCCCAACTATATGAAGACTGCTACAGTCCATATCACGGAGTCTACATCCATCATCGCTTGGTCATAGGTTGTGGGGTCGGTCTCTTGGCTATCACCTAGAACCTCATGGAGACCCAGCTCCTCCAGATGTACAAGGCCATACCTCTTAGGTAAATGAGACACCCTACTAGACCTACGAGGTGTTGTACTTGTGTTTCAGGAGGTTCGGTTCTAATTTCTTGTGCAGGTGTCTCTTGAGGAGTTTCATTGTATTCTTTCAAAGAAATACTTCTACCTGCTCCGCCTTCCTGAATGAACTCATCTTCCAGGAAGTGTGCTTGCAAATCAACAATGATCTTTCGATCTTCGGGCATGTAGAATAGATAACCCATCATCCCATATGGGAATCCAATGAAACGTCCCTTCACAGACCTTGCTTACAATTTGTCCACCTTAGTCTTCGTGATATAGGCGGGACATCCCCAAATCCTAATGTGATTAAGACTTGGTTTCCTGCCCTCCCACATCTCATGTTGAGTTTTAGGAACGGATTTGGAAGGACATCTGTTCAAGATATAAGCAGCAGTCACGAGTGCATACCCCGACAGGTAAATCGGTAAGTTAGTATAGCCTAGCATAGAACAGACCATGTTCAACAAGGTCCGGTTCCTTCTTTCTGACTCACCATTTAACTGAGGAGTACCTAGAGGTGTTAGTTGTGATACTATTCCATGTTTCTTTAGGAACTCATCAAACTCCGCACTCATATACTCGCCACCTCGATCCGACCGAAGTGCTTTGATATGATTTCCAGTTTGTTTATCGACTAGGGCCTTAAATTCTTGAAATTTCTCAAAGGCCTCGGATTTATGTCTCATTAAGTATACATAACCATACCTAGTATGATCATCTGTAAACGTAATAAAATACTGATATCCATCACGTGCTGCTTCCAAAGCACCACATACGTCGGTATGGATTAATTCTAGTTTATCAGCGGCTCTTTCAAAAGTCCCTGTGAAGGGGGACTTAGTCATTTTGCCTTTAAGGCAAGATTCACAAGTAGGAAAAGGATCCGATCCCAATGGACCCATAAGTCCATCTTTTTCCATTTTGTTAACCTTGGTCTGACCAACATGACCAAGTCTAAGATGTCATTTCAAAACTTGATTAGTTTCATCCCTACCACGCTTCCTAGTCATAGTATTCACAACGACTTTGTTACTGAGGTTTAGATGATACAGTCCATTTAACAATGTAGCAGTGCCCACTAGTTTATTTCTAAAATAAATTTTGCAGGAACCATCACTAATGAAAAATGAAAAGCCTTTCTGATCCATGACCGGAATGGATACAATGTTTTTGTGCCCCTTGGGCAAAACAAGTACATCTTCTAAGTCAAAACAAAGCCGGATTCTAAACCCAAAAGAAGTGATCTTATGTCAGTTGCCTCGACAGTATGCCCACTTCCAACAGTAATCATCACTTCCCCAGCTCCAAGCTTCCTACTTTTTTTCCAAATCCTGATTCACGGTACAAATATGAGAACTAGCACCAAAATTCAGTATCCAAGAAGTAGAAAATACAGTAGCAGAATAATTTGTTTCCAAAACTAAAAGTTCTGTACCTGAAACGCCATGAAGAATTGGATAGTCTCTGGCCCAGTGGCCCAACTCACCGCATTTGAGACAAGCGTCCTTCTTCTTGCTCTTTGGAACCATCGGGGCATTGCCCTTACCATTAAAGTCCTTGACTTGTGGTCCCGTCTACTTCTTGGTCTTTTTCTTCTTATTCTTATTCTTATACCTCCGAGGTCCAGAAGAAATCACAGGGGCAGACTCCTTTATTCGCGGAGTCTTCATCTGAGACTTAGCGGTCACCAGTTTGTTCATTAGCCCTGTTAAGTTGCATGCAATCTCATTGCAGTTGAAATTCATAACAAACTGTGAGAAGGAATCAGGGAGAGACTGTAGGATAAGGTCGGTCTGAAGAGAAGTATCCATCTTAAAATCAAGAGATTCCAATCTCTCGATCATAGATATCATTTTGAGGACGTGGTCCCCAACCTTCTCACATTCCTTCATCCTTGCACCGAACAGTTGCTCGGATATCTCATATCTAGCAGTTCGATTGTGCTCACCATAAAGCTTGATTATGTGAGATAGAATCTGCCTAGCAAAAGTATGAGCTCTCTGAAGCTCATTAGACATAGAAGCCATCGTATAAGCACGGACTTTTACGTCATCCTTAACTCACGTTTTGTGGTTTTCAATCTCTTCCTGATTGGCTCTTGTCTGCACTGGAGGCGCCGGAATATCCATCTCCAAGACATATCCTAATGCCTCTATACTGAGGACTATCATCAGATTGTGGAGCTAATCCACAAAGTTAGGTCCGATTAAGGTGTTCTTTTCGAGTAGAATTGCGAGCGGGTTCATTATCATATTGAGAGTTATGTTTGTCTGTAATAAGTACGATAGATTAATTAGTAACTCGTTCAATTATGATCTGAGTATTGAATTAAGGTCTTTTCTATTCTTTTAACCCAGCTCCCACTATTTTTATCGGAATAACACACTCCCATGTGAAAACCGGAAGTATCGTTCGCTCTGCTTCATAGTGGTGATCGAGTTCTTTATAAATTTTAATAGAGGGCAACCGAACAGATTTCTAGTCTATTAATTTTCATAAAGTGGTGTCCAACACCAACCCATATAATGGATGGTTCGATCTTCTTTTTCCCCTTGTTCACTCCCCTCAACCTATACGGTTTCTATGGCTCATGAACAAGTTAAGTTTATACCACCGACGCAAATCAGTTTCACAATTGAATCTTATCCGGCAACCGGACAGGTTTCTAGGGATAAAATTTGCTCCAACCGAAGGCATCCAATGCGCCCCCGGTAATTTATCCATCCTCCTCGAACAACTATCCCGATAACTCAGAAGCATAGCACATCTGGTTTGGATTTCAATTTTCCAAAAGCTCGATGGAGGGAAGGAAAAACTTTGAAACCTTTAAAACTTAATAATTTTTCGTGGGAGAATTTTCGCGATTAATATTACACTTTGCACATTAATTCATTTAAGCGTGTTTGTAGCATTCATACCATATGAATAAACATTCACAACCTAGTTGCTACCAACATGTAGTTCATGGACCGTTCCTAGAATCAAAAACTCCGTAATCTAATTACAAGTCTTCAGTCTTGAATCTTCATATTCTCGAACGGATCATTCTCCGGTCTTCGTCATTACATATAAATTTTATATTGAAAAATTGCATCCTAGATACAAATATTTCTAGTAGAATAAATAGGCTCAAAACGGCCTTTACAACCCAATCGAATAAAACCGAACGATTCAAAACTAAGTCCATGAACCACATCACCATTCAAAAATAATGCATCAAACACATTAAATAAAGGGATCTCTCTTTTTTAGTACCAAAGCATAAAACTAATAAGTTATATATCCTCATTCATAAAACTATAAGTTTTTTATACCAAAATATGTTAAAGATATTATTACCCTTAAAGTCTACCACTAAAAGATAAAAACATAAAAAAATAGAAAATTATTAAAAGCAAAAAACAATAATATAAACGGTCCCACAACTTAATATTTCTCTCTCTTGCAAAAAACTCTCTCGCTGTATCTCTTATAAAACCAAAAACCCTCGTCGTGAAACCCTTTCGCCGGCCAAAAGATGTCGAAATCCGACTACGACAGAGAATCTGAAGACGCCAGAAGTTCCTCACACGCTAGTGACACTCCATCTGAAGAGGAATTCGTCAATGAGCCGCCTGTTAGTGTATTTTTATTCACACACGATCATGCCACGATGGTTGTTCATCGTCTCACGATGGTGCTGAAGAAGATGACACCATTGTGTGCAAGATGGTCTTTCGTGGGCACGATGGTTTACACACGACGGTCGTCGATCGTGTGTGCCATCGTGGGCAAGAAGATTAAAGGCTTCTGCCTTGCACACGATGTCATGCACACGATCGATGCCCGTCATCTGAGCTGTCGTGTTGCACATGATGGTCTTCACACGACGGGCATCGATCGTGTGCATGCCATCGTGTGAAAGCAGCTTCTTTTTTTTCATTCTCTTAAGCATTCTATCATATTCTTATGATTTGTATGTCTATATTGCAGACTGGTTGCGTATGGAAGAGACCTACATTGTGCTTTGTTACATGTTAAGTGAATATTTACATACGCGAGGCAGTATTTAAAGATATCATTGAGACACTAAGAAGTATGGGCCGCAATTCCGTAGTTGGTGATCGAGCTATCAAGAGCTTGACTGAGGGGTTCCTGGGGAGTTTGATTAAAGTTAGGAGAAATGGGAGTACAAATACTGCCCTACATCACTTGATTGCCCTTCAGTTGGAGGGTGATCAAATCCCCCCGTTTCAGCAGTATGGGACGATATTCGATTGGTTTCAGTACGAGCATCATTATAGTGCGATGTTTCAATGTGAAGGTAGTAGTCCTCAGCAGCAGCCTCCATTTCAGATCGAGCAGCCAGTTTTTGAGATCGAGTAGCCGGTTGTACAGCTCTCTGATCATTATAGTTGTGAGAGGGATGCTAAGGGTGATGAAGTTGGTGAGAGTGCCGGGACGCAGTAGTTGGGTGAGCATAGTCTTCCACCGCGAGTGAGTCGACCATCTGCTGCTCTTCGGGAGCCTTTTGTGGCGGTGCCTCCAAGAGATAGCGAGGCTATGAAGAAGTTGTACCTGCATTTTAGGAGAGCCACGTGTGAAGAGATAAATTCACCACTAGAAGGGGGGTAGAATAGAGGTAATGAGGAATATCTAACTTTCTCGCGAATAAAAGTAAATAGTGCGGAAAGTAAAAGACTCAAAGATTTAGAGAGGTTCGGCAACTTGCCTACGTCCTCTCTCCGACTTCTTTTTCTATTGGCTCAAGAACAACCACACACTTGACTCGTCTTCGATCGGTCCGAGTACAACAACCGTTACAACCGCTTGTCTTCTATTGGTCCAAGCTCAACCACTCTCAAAATAAACTTTGTTTATCTAGTGTTCTATCGGAACTAGATAATCCTCACTTTACGAATATTGGAGTGTAATACTAACAATACCGGATCAAAGATCCTAATAACACCAGATTAGTGACTCTAAATTCGTTTCTCTAAAGCTCTCGTATGAGTGATGCAACACTCACAACCAAATGAAAGAATACAAGGTATAATAAATATTACAAGATGTATCACTCTTTATATCTTTCTGAGCTCAAGAATGCTTTGATTGCTTGTATGCTTGAATGCTTGAAGTTGTGTATTGAGATACCCAAATGATATAGGTATTTATAGGCTTCAGTCCTTCTTTGAATTCTGACATTTTCATTATTAGCGTGCGCTAGTAGCACTTCCGTAACGTGCGCAAACGGCCTATGACTTTGACTGATCAGAACGGTCATAATAAACTGTTCCAACGGTAAAATTATATGGCTTGCGTGTGCTAGTCATTCCAAAGTAACGTGCGCTAACGTTTTGTCAACAGATCTTCAACTTTGACTTTGAAATGTGTTGGTTTGTCTCCCCAACGTCTCTTTAACGGCTAAAAATGTACTTAGCGTGCGCTAGCATTTATGCATAGCGTGCGCTAGTATTATTTAATATCAGCTTTTCCAGATTTCACGGATCTTCTTTGACTTCTTCGTTCCAACGGGTAGAATATCCAACGGTAGAATTTTGACTGATTTAGCGTGCGCTAATGTGTATAATGTAGCGTGCGCTAACCAACTTCCAGATAACATACGTTATCCTGAGTAACGTACGTAAGAGCTTCCACATTTGAGTTCAGTGGCTACTAGACTACCAAACATATTTCTGGTAGCGTGCGCAAGATGTTATATGTAGTGTGTGCTAATTCTTGATAATAGCGTGCGTAAATCTTCATACGTAGCATGCGCAAATTATGTCCTCTTTCTTGTCCAGACTTCACTGTCCTCTGACTTGAGATGCGATAGCGTGCGTTAATAATATGGTATAGCGTACACTAATATTGGTATTTTAGCGTATGCAAATAGTGAAGCTTTTGTGTGCGCTATCCATCAGGTAGGTTCCGACTAGACTGCAGCTGAGTTGACTAGTCTGTATATATGCCTCGATAGCGTGCGCTACTCTGAAACATGTAGCGTGCGCTAAGACCAGTTTTCTCCTTCAATATAACAGCTTGCTGAGATCGATTTTATTAAATGTTTTGAATGAGATTATCATCAAAATACTTTTTGAGTCAATAATCTCCCCCTTTTTGATGATGTCAAAAGATTTAATATATTCCTGCAAAACCATTTTTTAAAAAAAAATCAAATCAAAGTGATTTGTTCGATATGTTAGTACGTTCGGTTTTTGGAGTGTTTTCTCCCCCTTTTTGACAGAAACAAAAAGAAACTCCCCCTGAATCGTTGCAGATTTAACAAATTATGGTAGAGAACATATTCTCAAAACAAAACAAAATAAAACACGACAACGAAACTAATTTAATGAGCATTTTATTAAGGAAAATAATTCAAGCATTACATAACCAATCAAGACACAAGGCATCACAAACAAATGACACAAAGTTTGCTACAACGAGAATTAAAGTCCTAGAAACTAGGATGCTCGGTCAGATGAAGAGGAAGGGAGCGGAAAGGATGGATGAGTGAAGCGAATAAAATCCTCGAGCAGCCCGCGAACTCCCTTAACTTCCGAACGAAGAGAGCGGACATCTTCACGTATTTCCATTTGAGAGGTTTCAATACTACGCATACGGGCTATGAGGTCACCCTCCTATTCCTCGGTGATTGAATCCTTCATTGGTCGTTTTCCTTTTGTTTTCGGGTGACGAACAAACGTTCCGGTTTGCAATTCCCGAAGTGTGTAAGGTCCTCGATGGAGCACACGTTCGGCCGGAGTCGGTGTTCGCGTCCCTTTTGGCACTTGGTCGTCTTTAAGAACCCGGTACACCACGTGTTTGTCAACGCCGACGAGCTTGTGTTGCGTGTTCACCTTTGGCATCAACATTTAGTGAGTGCAGCCAACAACAACCGGATATGTATACCAAAGTCGTCGTTTTCGAAAACTTCATCGGTAACTTCGATGACAGCCTTCGAACACAAGAAGTTGGCAATCTCTTTCTCGGATACGTCCGATTCTTCATCAATCGACTTCCCACTACAAGCAAAGCCGTCCTTCGACAATCCAAATAACTCGTAAAGGATTTCCGATGAAATTTTCACCACAGTCCCATTCACCAAGCTATTGAGAATGAATCCACCAGACGAACCATCACTATCTCCCAAATGAAGATTAGCATAAAACTCCTGAACACAAGAAGGATAAATAATCTCTTTGCATTCAACGAAATGAGCTATGCCTAGGGCTTCAAAAAAAATCATGGATATTTACCTTGGCTCGTTCGAGACTGCCGAAATTGAAGAAGTAACAATCAATTAAGTGTTCTTGAGGTAGGATTTCCGAAAATACTTTGGAAGTGATATAGGACACAAAACGAGATGCATCGTATTCTGGTTCTCTGGTACGTTTTATGCTTTTGTAAGCCTTCTCCTTGAGTTTTCTTCCCTTGCTCGACATGATTGGATGAGAGATTTAGGTTGGATTTTTTGGTTTTGAGCAGAAATCGGCGATTTGGGTTCGTCGGAGATGAAAAGGAATTTAGGGTTCTGAAAAGTTTGCTGCTGAATTCTATTTATAGGTCAGAAGATATATCTGTTAGCGTACGTTGTGGAATAAAGGTAGCGTATGCTAGGATTGAAGTGAAAGTTTACTGGACTGTCCAGTAGCAGATGCCGAAAATAAGAAATTTTAGTTAGCGCACGCAATATCAGTGTGGTTAGCGTACGCTATCGAAAGAAATTTGCCCAGGGGTAAGGGATTAGCGCGCGTTAAATAGGTAATGCTAGTGCGCGCTAGGGAATGGAACATTTCAAAGATATTGATTTCTCGAGTAGAAAACTAATTTTAAAAATTGTCTAGATGTCCCATACCAAGTTGCAAACGAATAGAATTAAATGATTCCTCGGGAAGAGGTTTTGTAAAGATATCAGCTAGTTGATCTTTCGTCCCGACAAAAATTAAACAAATATCTTTCTTTTGCACATGATCGCGTAGAAAGTGATGTCTAATGTCTATATGCTTAGTTCTACTATGCAACACAGGATTTTTTCTCAAGTTTCTTGCACTAGTATTATCACATAATATAGGGGTATTTTCAAAATAAATGCCATAGTCGCGGAGTTGATTTTTGATCCATAGTACCTGAGCACAGGCGCTCCCTGCAGCAACGTATTCGGTCTCAGCTGTAGACAACGCTACACTGGTTTGCTTTTTACTTCCCCAAGATATTAAGCATGAACCGATGAAATGACGTGTACCACTAGTACTCTTTTTATCAATTTTGCATCCGTCGAAATCGACATCACTATATGCAATCAAATTAAAGTCCAAGCAAGAGTGATACCATAGACCTAGTCCGATAGTCCCTTTCAAGTAACGAAAAATGCGTTTACAAGCAATTAAATGTGATTCCTTGGGATTAGCTTGGATTCGAGCACATAAGCATGTAGTAAATATTATGTCTGGCCTAGAAGCAATCAAATATAACAAAGATCCGATCATACCTCGATATAATTTTTGATCTACGGGTTTGCCATTTTCATCTTTTTCAAGCTTTAATGAAGAGGACATTGGCGTTGAAATCACTTTGCTACTCTCCACTGTGAATTTCTTTAGGAGATCGTTTGAGTACTTTGTTTGATGAATAAAGATTCCATCTTCGCATTGCTTGATTTGAAGCCCGAGGAAGAATGTTAATTCTCCCATCATACTCATCTCGAACTCTCCTTTCATGAGATTAGAGAAATCTTGGCACAATGATTCATTAGTAGCTCCAAATACAATGTCATCAACATAGATTTGGCAAACAAGTATATCATTATTCAATATTTTCACAAACAAGGTATTATCGACTTTACCTCTTTTATAATCATTTGCAATTAAAAATTGACTTAAACGATCATACCATGCTCGGGGTGCTTGTTTCAACCCATAGAGGGCCTTGTTGAACTTGTAGACGTGATCCAGAAATTGATGATCTTCAAAACCAGGAGGTTGCTTGACATAGACTTCTTCTTGAATGTAGCCATTCAAGAATGCACTTTTCACATCCATTTGAAATAGTTTGATCTTTTTGTGAGCGGCAAAAGCAAATAACAAATGGATGGCTTCGAGTCGAGCCACGGGAGCAAAAATTTCTTCGTAATCAAGGCCTTCCTCTTGATTATACCCTTGAGCGACCAAACGAGATTTATTTCGAATTGGATAAACGTCTTCGTCACTCTTTATTTTGTGCACCCATTTAGTTCCGATAATTGTTTTATCTTTAGGAGTGGGAACTAAATTCCATACATTATTGTGCATGAATTGTACAAGATCCTCTTGCATTGTCATCACCCAACTTTCATCATCAAGAGCCTCGGATATATTCTTGGGAACTATTTCGGATACGAACGCACAATGAGCCATATATTCGGTGGTTCGCCTTCGGGTTTGAACACCATCTTCAATGTTTCCAATCACAAGATCTTTTGGATGGTCTTTGATGTGCCTCCAATCTTTTGGTAGACTCTCGATTGTCTTCTTTTGAATTTCCGAAATTTTCTCCATTTCGTTTGAGGGATGAGAGTCCGGAAAAATACCTACATCATCAAAATATTCTACCTTTCTCGGGGTGAGATCATATCATTGAATTTAACATGAATGGATTCCTCAACTTTATTTGTTCTAATGTTATAAACTCGATATGCTTTGCTATTTGTAGCATAACCAAGAAATATACCGGAATCGGATTTAGCATCAAATTTCCCCAAGTTATTCTTACCATTATTTAGGATAAACACATTGCAACCAAAAGGATGGAAATACGATATATTTGGCTTTTTGCCCTTCCATAATTCATACGGAGTTTTAAGGTTAGTTCTACAAACATGAACATGGTTAATCACATAACATGCCGTAAAAATTACTTCGGCCCAAAAGTATTGTGGAAGAGAGTATTCATTAAGCATAGTTCTTGACATTTCCTCCAAAGATCGATTTTTCCTTTCAACAACCCCATTTTGTTGAGGTGTTCTAGGAGCCGAAAAATTGTGATTAATACCATATTTGTCACATAAAAGCTCAAACGTAGTGCAATCAAATTCACCTCCGTGATCGGTGCAGATTGAAATTATAGAAAGATTTTTCTCATTTTGCACCAAACGACACCATTTGGAAAACTCGAAAAATGTGTCATCTTTATGAGCGATAAACCTAACCCAAGTATACGGGAATAATCATCAACAATGACCAAAGTATAAAGCTTACCATGTAGACTAACATATCTAGATGGTCCAATTAAATCCATATGCACAAGTTCAAGAATACAGCTAGTGGAAACCTCGAATTTTGGTTTGAAAGATTCTCGAGTGTGTTTCCCTTTTATGCATGATTCATACAAATACTTTCGATCAAATTTGAATTTGGGTAAACCACGGACAAGATCGTGTCTTGATAAAATAGAAATGATGGGAAGAGTGGTATGCCCCAATTTTCGATGCCATAAATATGCATTATCATCCAAAGTAATAAGACATTTTTCATTGAATGAACTTTTATCATTAAGATCAACAATATAAATGTTTCCACATCTCAAACCGATGAATGCAATTTTATTGTTTCTAAATGCCGTGCAATGCATTTGTTCAAAGAGAATTTTAAAACCTTCATCGCAAAGTTGTGAAACGCTAAGTAGATTATGATGCAAACCTTAAACAAACAATACTTTGTTAATAGAGGGAGAAGGTTCCTTACCGACTTTGCCAATTCCCTTAATTTTTCCTTTTTGGTTGTCACCAAAGGTCACATGTCCTTGTTCTTGATATTCGAGGTCTTCAAACAAATCCTCAGAGCCGCACATGTGCCTTGAACATCCGCTATCAATGTACCACTTGCTTTTCTTTGGTGCCGGTACCTAGAAAAATAGAATTTCTCGGTTGTTTCGGTACCCAAGCCTGTTTGGGTCCTCCAAAGTTAACTATACTTATAGCATTTGGAACAATTGTCCCTTTAGGAACCCATATTTGTTTAACCTTGATGGTTCTCAACTTTGAACGAACATTAACATCATGAACTCGTTGTTTGAAAGGGGCTTTTGAGTTCTAGGTTTCAGTTTTCTTTATTTTGTCATGGTTGATAAGAGATTGTTCCCTTTTAAACGGATCGAAACCAAGACCGTGTTTTAGCAATGGGGATTTTTGAATAGATAAAAGCTTTTCGAATTTCTCATTTCCGAGAGTAAATTTGTTCAAAATGTATTTCAACTCCTTTTGAGTTTTTGACAACTCAATTTTCAAAACGTTTTCTTTTTCAAGGCATATGGTATGGTCGAGTTCAATAGTTTTGCCCTTGTTTTGAAGAGAGGATTTTTCGAGTTCTAAAGATTTCATTTTCCTCTTTAAGGACATATTTAATTTAACCATCTCGTCGTATTCTATGTTCAAAGATTCAAACGCACTTAATAGCTCATCGTCATGATGGTCTTCTTGTGAATTGCAAAAATCGAAATTATCATATTCATCATCATTGAGTTTAGAGCTTACCTCGATATTGCTTTCGGAGTTGAGTGCCATAAATGCAAGATGAGCATCGAGAGATCTTTCAATCTCCTCCTCGTCGTCACTCCAAGACGCGATTAGAACCTCCTTCTTTTTGAATCTTTTGATTTGAGGCTTTGAAGAGGATCCTCGACAATCCTTGGCATAGTGACCAGCTTGACCGCATTTCCGACAGTTATTGTCGAACTTCTTTATAGAAACATAGCTATTCTTCTTTTGTTCCGCCTTACCATCCCGACCAAGGAAATTTCGCCTTCTTTGAATTAGATTTTTATACCTTCTAAAGTTCTTGGCGTAGAGAGCAAGTTCCTCGTCGTCTTCATCCTCGGGAATATCTTCCTCAACATCACTATCAACATTGAATGCGACTACCTTTTCACGAGGCTTTGGTTTTGTACCTCTAGACTTGAGAACGATCTCATAATTGATGAGTGACCCGATGAGGGCACTAAACTCGAGCTTGTTGAGATCTTTGGACTCCATGATCGCGGTAACCATGGCATCCCATTCACGTGGCAACGAGAGAAGAATTTTCTTAGCTTTGCCGCTACTAGATATAGGCTTTCCGAATGATGCAAGTCCATTGGTTATAGAGAATCGATCCAACATATTGGTGATCGTTTCCTCGTCCTTCATGGAGAAGAGTTCATAGTCATGAAGGAGCATGTTGATCTTAGTCTCCTTAACTTGGGTGGTTCCCTCATGAGTTACTTCGAGGATTTACCAAATTTCCTTTGCGCTTTCGTAGGAAGATATCCTATTGAGTTCTTCGGGATTAAAAGCGCAATATAGAAGTTGAGTAGCACGTGAGTTGATGTGCATGTTCCTCCAGTCCTCGTCGTTGAACTCGTCGAACTTTTTCAACGATCCATCTTCTTTCTTGGCGAGTTTCAGACCAAGTGCAATGACTTTCCAAATTTCAATATCATAGGCTTGAACAAATATAGCCATTTTCTTTTTCCATGTCATGAAATTGTAACCGTCGAAGAAGGGAGGACGGTTGAGAGCATTTCCTTCGATTTGGCCAAGAAGTGCCATTTGCGGATCTTTTTCCCTTAGGTGGTTAAACCTTTAAAAAGAGACCTGCTCCGATACCAACTGAAGAGATAAATTCACCACTAGAAGGGGGGTTGAATAATGGTAATGCGGAATATCGAACTTTCTCGTGAATAAAAGAAAATAGTGCGGAAAGTAAAAGACTCAAAGATTTATAGAGGTTCGGCAACTTGCCTACGTCCTCTCTCCGACTTCTTTTCTATTGGCTCAAGAACAACCACACACTTGACTCGTCTTCGATCGGTCCGAGTACAACAACCGTTACAACTGCTTGTCTTCTATTGGTCCAAGCTCAACCACTCTCAAAATAAACTTTGTTTATCTAGTGTTCTATCGGAACTAGATAATCCTCACTTTACGAATATTGGAGTGTAATCCTAACAATGTCAAATCAAAGATCCTAATAACATCGGATTAGTGACGCTAAATTCGTTTCTCTAAAGCTCTCGTATGAGTGATGCAACACTCACAACCAAATGAAAGAATACAAGGTATAATAAATATTACAAGATGTATCACTCTTTGTATCTTTCTTCTCACAACTTATAATGCAATAAAAGATAGAAAATTGAGCTCAAGAATGCTTTGATTGCTTGTATGCTTGAATGCTTGAAGTTGTGTATTGAGATACCCAAATGATATAGGTATTTATAGGCTTCAGTCCTTCTTTGAATTCTGACATTTTCATTATTAGTGTGCACTAATAGCACTTCCGTAACGTGCGCAAATGGCCTCCGACTTTGACTGATCTGAATGGTCATAATAAACTATTCCAACGGTAAAATTATATGGCTTGCGTGCGCTAGTCATTCCAAAGTAACGTGCGCTAACGTTTGGTCAACAGGTCTTCAACTTTGACTTTGAAATGTGTTGGTTTGTCTCCCCAACGTCTCTTTTCCAATGACTAAAAGTGTACTTAGCGTGCGCTAGCATTTATGCATAGCATGCGCTAGTATTATTTAATATCAGCTTTTCCAGATTTCACGGATCTTCTTTGACTTCTTCGTTCCAACGGGTAGAATATCCAACGGTAGAATTTTGACTGATTTAGCGTGCGCTAATGTGTATAATGTAGCGTGCGCTAACCAACTTCCAGATAACGTACGTTATCCTGAGTAACGTACGTAAGAGCTTCCACATTTGAGTTCAGTGGCTACTGGACTACCAAACATATTTATGGTAGCGTGCGCTAATTCTTGATAATAGCGTGCGTAAATCTTCGTACGTAGCGTGCGCAAATTATGTACTCTTTCTTGTCCAGACTTCACTGTCCTCTAACTTGAGATGCGATAGCGTGCGTTAATAATATGGTATGGCGTGCGCTAATATTGGTATTATAGCGTACGCAAATAATGAAGCTTTTGCGTGCGCTATCCATCAGGTAGGTTCCGACTAGACTGCAGCTGAGTTGACTTGTCTGTATATAGGCCTCGATAGCGTGCGCTGCTCTGAAACATGTAGCGTGCGCTAAGACCAGTTTTCTACTTCAATATAATAGCTTGCTGAGATCGATTTTATTAAATGTTTTGAATGAGATTATCATCAAAATACTTTTTGAGTCAACGTGATGCTATTGTCCGGTGTTTGGAGACTAGGCATGCTCTCACCCAGGCGTTATTTGACCGGATAGAGTCTAGTTGTGAAGACTTTGATGCCGAGGTGATAGATTGTTATGTGCTTGCGACTCAAGCGAGGCTTCGGAGGGGATTCCGTAGTGTTGGTGTCAGTAGAGTTGGCACTGTACTTGCCGGCTCCCAATTTTACGTAAGTTCTATAACTTACTCGCTTGTATATCATTGGTGTGATGTGGATTTTTTATTTTGTGGTTTGGCTTTTTATAGTTAGTTATGGCCAACGAGTTTGCAATACTCCATCCGGATGATCCACTTGGTATCAAGGTGACAGGGAAGCCGGTTTACAGGGATTGGAAAATTCCTAAATGCATCGAGGACTACATGACAGGTCTTGATACACCAAATGCGGTTCTATGGTCAAATTGCAACGAAGTAAGTTTGAAATTTATATTTATAAATGATTCACTATGTTTAATGTGATGATCTTATATGATTACATATTTTGTTTCAACAAATCATTTCCATTTGTTGCCTCGACCAGAGCCACTGGGTGACTATCAAGATTAACATCATAACATGGACTATGGATTTGTACGATTCCTTGTCAAACCAACACCAAGATGGTCGATACCGATTCAACCAACTGTGACCAATTACTCGTCTGATGCCTCGTGTGCTAGCTCAATCCGAGAACTACAGTTTATACAAAACGACAATCACAATTGTGGCCCTTTTGCGTGCATGTACTTGGATCGACTCATCTCTGCAAACCCAGCAGGAAGGCACCAAATCAAGGAACTTAATGAGAAATATATTAAGAAATATAGATATGGTTTAGCTGCCAAAATCTTTATGTTGTCGTTAGACATGTAAAATGGTTTTTGGTGTGTTGTGTTGTGGCAAGATTAATGTGTCGTGTTGTTAAATCTTTATGTTGTCATTAGACAGTTTTGGCAAGATTAATTATGTTATGTTGTTAAATCACACGTAAAATGGTTTATGGTGCAGTTGGTAAACCAAGGCCAGCTCTGTGTTGCACACGATGGCTGCACACGATCGTGGCCATCGTGGGTTATGATCGTGTGCAATCTGCCCACGGTCATGGGTTGCTGCTGTCGTGTGCCCACGATGGCTGCCATGACCGTGTGCACCATCGTATGCACATGAACTTTTGGTATTTTTGCCAATTTGATTTATTGTGTTATCTAGAAGGATGTTTTGTGATTCTAAAATTGCTTGTTCAAACATTAATTACTATATAACTTCTTATACAAACTCGTATTTGTCATTTCGTGTAATTCATTAGTATATGAGATATTTCAAACAGATGAACTTATCCTTACGAACTAATACATTGAGAACATATAGACTACACATGATATGCAATATATTATGTTAATTCAATCAATAACTTTTTAAATAAGTGTATCGTTAACAAATACTTGTGAATATATAAGTAACAACACGTAAATTGACGAGTAATTTGAGAAATTAGTGAAAAATGTGGATGTTCTTGTGCACACGACCGTGTGTCCCATCGTGGGCACGACAGTGTGTACCATCGTGTGCACATGAACTTTTGGTATTTTTGCCAATTTGATTTATTCTGTTATCTAGAAGGATGTTTTGTGATTCTAAAATTGCTTGTTCAAACATTAATTACTATATAACTTCTTATACAAACTCGTATTTGTCATTTCGTGTAATTCATTAGTATATGAGATATTTTATATAGATGAACTTATCCTTACGAACTAATATATTGAGAACATATAGACTACACATGATATGCAATATATTATGTTAATTCAATTAATAACTTTTTAAATAAGTGTATCGTTAACAAATACTTGTTAATATCTAAGTAAAAACACATAAATTGACGAGTAATTTGAGAAATTAGTGAAAATTGTGGATGTTCTTGTGCACACGACCATGTGTCCCATCGTGGGCACGACCGTGTGCACTATCGTGGGCACGACCGTGTGCACTATCGTGGGCACGACCGTGTGCACTATCGTGTGCACACGTGGATACAGTGCCAATTTGACACCGTAGACACCGTGACACCTGGTTGCCAACGTGGCACACGATCATAGCACACGATCGTACCCATCGTGTGCCCTATCGTGTGCACTACAAAGGGCAGTATCGAATTATTTTATTATAAAATCCCATCGTGGGTCCCCTCTTTTCAATATAAGCCCATCTTCCTGGACCGAGAGTGAAATACCTGAACTGTAGTCCCCCCTTTTCACTATAAACCCTAATCAATTAAAATCAGTTAAAATCCATCAAAATCAAATACGCGAAATGAGCGGCCGATTACGAGAAAGCGATTTAGGAGGAATCGAAGCACCTCCACCAAAAAGAAGAAGGAACATACCTCCTCACAACCCACCATACAGAACTGGCCGAGAGGAAGATACTCAATGCTCAGAGTAAGTTTTTTGATTTTATTGTATGTGTAGTGTGTACTGCGAATTAATGTATTTCATGAAACAGGGCCTATTTAAAATCACTGCAAGCACTCCAGTCATACTAGATGGTGATGATGATGATGATTTAGATATTTTCGAGAAGACAAGTAAAGAAGTTATTTTAGAAGAAGAAGTTCATGGAGATGATGATACAAGACTAAAGAAACAGCAGCAGATGGGGGGAAAGGGATCCAAGTGATTGTGGTTTTTTAAATTATTCTTAGATCTTTTGGTGTGATGGTGATGAACTTTTGTTATGTAAAGTTATATGCTTTTGGTGTAAACTATTGCTCTTTAAAGTGAGCTACTTTGTTATGGTTAATGTTTGCCTCCATAATCACCTTTATTTGCTTTACATCACTAAACACTTACATTTCAATTCAAAGATAAAGAAAATAGACACAAAATTATGCATTTCAACTAATAATCAGAATAATGAATCAATACATGGTCCATCGAGGATCAAAATATCAGCACATGATTGTTGCTAGTAAGTCACAAAATATAAAAATACATAAGCAATTTAAGTTTCATGGTATGGACATCCCCTTATGTCATGGTCATCATTATGACAAATGCTACACCTCTTCTTCTGCCGGTATCTTTGCCTCGTTTGTTCATCCATTCCTCGAGTTTCTTCTCGAGGGATATTCAAATCCACACCACCTGTGGGAATGAATGCTTTGCAAGATTTTCTATTGTGGCCGGTTCCTTTACACCTACCACACACCTGAGGCCGTCCACCTGCGGGCAAATTTTCAATAGCGGACCGTGCACGACTCATCCTTGGTTGGCCGGCTTGTTATACCTCCTCTGGAGGTAAGCAAACGATGGATGAGATCTCCGGTGGTACATTCCACTCATCAGGATGTGGGATAGGATTAATATGCTCCTTATAAGTCTTCCTAAGGCCTTGTTGCTTGAAATAACGACTAATAAAATCATACACAGACAAACCATTGCCGGCGCGCCTGTTACAATAAGCAATTATGTCAAGGATGTGGTGTAGGATAATGTATTTTTGATACTCGTGGGTATGTATTTTATTTTTTTATCTAGATATATTCTGTTGGAAAACTGGGACCAGCCCTGTATTGCACACGATGGCAGCACACGATTGTGCCCATCGTGGTTTACGACCGTGTGCACCTTGCCCACGGTCATGGGCTGCTGCTGTAGTGTGCATCCTGCCATGACCGTGTGCGCACCATCATGTACACGATGGCAGCACACGACCGTGACCATCGTGGGTTACAATCGTGTGCATCTTGCCCACGACCATGACCGTGTGCACACGGCAACATAGATAAAAGCATTGAATGATGTGCACATTAGAGAAAAACAATTACCTTATAGTGGCAACAGCATGACGACATGGAATCTGATCCAAATCAAACTCACGACAACATGTCCAGGTTCGAAGGTCGACCTCATAAGAAACTTTGTTTTCTTCGACTTTATAAATAAGTGGGGTGGTAGCTCGAACGGTAAGAGTCAGGCTGGCTTGCACAGAGTTAGAGAGATTTTCAAAAGTGTGCATTGTCAACTTATGGTCTCTTGATGTAGCTTCTCCCCGCTTCTCATCAAACCAATTCTCTAAAATTAGGCGAAATATCACAAGTAACGAGCAAACAGGTAAACGCCTCGCCCACAACATACGATTATTAAAGCATTCAACAGCGTTGGATGTCAAGAAGTTATAGCGTCGTACCAGACACTTCGACCTAGCCCATCTCTCTGGCCCAATTTTAGAAAGGCATTTGTGAGCCCCATTAGGGCTTTCAATATGTAGTTTCGAAAAATAGTTTTCAAAAACATCTTCACGATGCGTGTAGGCAGCAGTTCTAAAGAGTCCTATAGCATGAGCACCGTAGGAGGTCAGATTTTTTGCAAGATGGTGATAGCACAGCTCGTGGAATGCAATCGGATAGACGGCTCGAACAGCATTCTGAATGCTCTTATGTTGGTCACTCACAATCAGTAGATCTTGCATCGGATTGTAGCATCTGTGCAGGTTATACAGAAAATAAGCCCATGACTCGTCGTTCTTTATCGGACTGAGACCAACTGCAAGAGGAAATACTTGCTTGTTCCCGTCAAATGTGACGGTCGCAAATAGAGTTCCTTTATTCCTTCCCTTCAGGTGGGTCCCATTAACTATAATCACCGGTCGAAGGAACATATCAAATGCCCTAATACTCTGTCCGAGTGCAACGAATATGTGGCAAAACACTCCCTCACGAGTCGTCTGCAAATCATAAATTGTCCCTGGATTACGTTGTTTTAACAAATACATATAATATTGGAGCCTCTGATACGACTCATCAAAGCCGCCATATGTATTCTCTATCGCTATATTCCTCGTCCGGAGAGCAAAACTGTATAGCATGTCAATGCCGTACTCCCTATACATCTCAGCAATTATCTCCTTTGGCCTAAAAGTGACCCCCTCACCTGTCAATCTTTTAGCAAAATAATGGGCGCCAACCTCAGAAGTGACCGACTGTGCAGCAGCACGGTTCAAATCAGGGTGACAGCTGTGCTCCAAGGTCAACTTAGTAATTCTCCAAATAGTTGCACCCTCAATAGCACACAACCTAAACTGACAATTGTTTCGCCCACTCTTACAGACAAACACTATACATGTATCGGCGGAACGATCAGTGATACACTGTAGCATGTTTTTCAAATGATACATTCCTACAGTTATCCTCAACTCTGTCTTGGACCGAAAGGTGGACCCCACCTCTAGCTGACCAGTGACCGATGGAGGCTGCTCGACCCAACCCAAAGTCCCGGCACTACCGGGGTCCGGAAATGGAATGATCCAGTTACGCGTTGATTGTAGATGCTCATGCTCGCTCGCAGATTGATGGTCGGATGAGAAGTTCCGAAGACTCATAATCCTATCCATTTGGGCCGGTTGGCGAACCCAAGCAAGAAATTCCGCAGATAGTGACTCAAGCAAGTCTTTACAACAATCTTCATCTTCAGATGTATGCACCTATTCATCTTCCTCGTCTTCCACATCTTCCTCAAATTGATAATCTTTGGAAGGCATATCAATTTATGTTGTCGGGCTCTACTCTTGAGCTGCTACATCCCATATTAACCTCGGGAGTGGAGGAGCTGCTGTTCTCAACATAGACCTCAGGATCTTCCTTGTATTCTACTAGTAATCGAAGTATCTCGGTATCGCCTCATAATAAGACTTTTACTTTGTTTTCCTTGGCCATGTGTGTCAAGTACCATAATTGTAATCGGACTCATTTGGACCACCCAAACCCTTGCTGATAACCCCACGGGGTTTACACGACTAACTTTGTTCGTGTCGATATAGACAAAAAAGGAGTCCCCATCTACATATGTCGATCGCTCCCAATGACCACTGTGATGTATCAATATACGCTGCCACGACATCTGATTACAAAAAGGATGAATAACTATTCAGAAAACTGAGCGAAAAATATTATAAAACGGTCTGCCTTGGACACGACCGATTCACACGGTCGTATGCTACCGTGTGCAGCGATCGTGTGCAAGTTTCTGGCCATGAACACGATCACTACACACGATTGTGGACGATCGTGTTAAACGATCGTGAACACGTTAGTTGTGCACGATCGTTGTACACGATCGTCGCACACACTGTCTTCCCATCGTGTGCAGCGATCGTGTCCGTATGAACTTCTCGGGAAAAAAAATTCCAGCGGTAAAATATTGATGCATTATGAACCCAGAAGCACGACAAATGAAGTCCTATTTGAACGTCAACTTTTCTTTTCAAATAATCTTGTGATTTTTATAAGATTTTTGAGAGACCCTTTGTAAAAAATGGTTGTGTTGTTTTGATGTATATGTTGTAGTTAAATTTTGGTTGTTGGACATTAGTGATCGGCTTTGAGCAGATGAGGAAAATGAAAAGGAAAAGAAAAGTAGTTTAAATTAAATAAAATACAAAAATAAAAGAGAAAGTCAACATTACAACTTTTGGGAGGACATTTTAGTCTTTTTACTCGAAATGGTACTAAAAACTTATACTCATATGAATAGGGATATAAAACTTGTCAATTTTATGATTTGGTATTGAAAAATTGATTCCCACTTAAATAAATGGCATTCATAATTAATCTAAACATTGATCCAATCAATATAAATTAATCCATCCAAACGAATTAATCAAATTAATTCAAACAACCGTTAATTATAACTTGTTCCAGACGAGAAAATATTTCATTAAATTAATTCTCCTAAGAATAAAATTACCATAATAATATCTTAGTCAAATTAAATCGAATTTTATTTTTGGGAAATTAATTATCGAACAAAATATAAAAAACGGAGTCGAAAAACACGGTCGGGCCAAGCCCGGCACCGCCACAGGTGCCGAGCAGGTGGCTGGATCGCGACCATCGCTCGGCGGCCGGCAGATCGCCGAGCATGTCCGGCACGAGGCTGCATCATGTCCACGAATGGGACCGCATGGCGCGTCTTGACACTCCAAGTTGTCGGGTCCGTTTACGTTTTCGGCTCGTTTTTTCGCCCCGATTCCAAAAATAATACTTTTCTAATATTTATATTACACATATAAATCAGTTTTTCAAAAGAAAAATAGATTTATAATGTAACATAAAATCATGAAAAATTAATTTTTAGATGAACAATAGAAAATCAACGATTAATACGATTATGATTCCAAATCATAAGAACATCCAATCAAGCATTCCAAATGCTAAATATCGTATATATGATCGCAAGACGTATGCTCTGATACCACTGTTGGGATTCGGTGCCTAAAACGAAGGCACAACGGAAGCAATAATACAAATCTAATTCGATCTGAATCCCTACGAGGATCGATCAAGCTACGTATATATGAATATAAAACGAAAACAAGGAAGATAAGAAATCATACCCTCGTAGTTCGTTGATTAAATGGTGTACTTCTTGAAGACGATTCTCCAAGCTTTAGATGTTCTTCCCACGAATCCTATTTTTCAAGCTCTTAAATGATCCAACGCCGAAATCACCGCGTCTCTACTTGCCACGCACCGGAGAAACGAACAGAACGGCGATCACCTCAATTAACCTCCAAAGTTACGGCTAGAATCAAGTGATGGAAGCTTTCTAATGAAGATTACAACAATCTAAGTGTTTAATCTATATCTCTCAATTTTTTCTCTCTATTTTCTCTAAGAAAATATCAAGATAGTTATGGTGAAGATGATGAAAATGAAGACAACTCACAAAGTCTCTCTCTCTCTCTCTCTCGTTCAAATGAATGAACCGTATGTCCACCTTCCAAATGAGAGGAGAGAACCTTTATCTAGACTTAAATTATGCATCACATGTTGCAATGTTCCCCATGAATAAACATCTTATGTTTTAAATTCATTAATGATCACAAATTTGATTCTTCACTTTAAGCAAAGAAAAAATCAAGACCTTGCAATCATGGAGATATTTGGGCGGCCAAGTGGAAGAGTTTATAGAGTTCGGTTCGTTTCGAACTCCCTCGAGTCCAATCCGATAAACTTCATTCCGTCTCGATATATTTATATCAATCAATTAATCCAATTAATTGATTATATCAAATACAATATATAATTCATTTCTCTAAGAAATAATTATATATGTGAATCAAATTAATCACCTAGTATTTTATTTAACTCATTATGCCGTAAATTAATTTATCCAATAAATTAATTTAGACATCCAATGTCCTGAAATTAATTAGACATCCAATGTCCAATAAATTAGATATCTAATATCTGATATTAATAAAGAGAGATTAAGCTCGATTCATTCCGTCGTCAATCCTATTGCGCGACTCGGTAGGTCCGTCTCAGTTAGCAATGGGAGGAACCAAAGAGTAGTAGCACCACCTAGCCATCCTGGCGGCCTACACTGTACCCCAACTAAGAACGAATGATTGGGATCATTCAAGAACCATTCTGTCGTGAATATCAGTATACGTATAAACACTTCTTTCAAATGTCACGATCAAGTTATAGGGTCACGGTCAGTCAATACCTATCTGTACTTGATATGCATGAGTTAATGCAAATTGAGATCATCGAGCTCTCGTGTATCCAATACAACTAGCTCCAATGCTTTGGCCAAAGACTTATGATCTCATCTGCCAATAACCGCATAGGACATATAACCCGTTCACTAACAGGAGAAAGAATCTTATCTTGGTATTCAGTAGAACCTGCTACTTGCCCGTCAAGATGCACGTCGAGGTTGAGCCCCACCTTCCGGTTTTCTGGGTCGAACTACTCTAATGAAAATCGTAACGTCACAAGCACATCCCTACTAAATCCTCAAGTCGAAGGTTCACGAATACCTATCACAACCTTTCGATTCCGTCATTGACTGTCCCTGAGTGAAATCCATGTGACGAATCAAGGGTGAGTCGGTTCGAGTATACTAATCCAATTAGCATATCTATAACGTGTGCTCCCACTAACCATTTGTAACACCCCCAAACCCGTATGAGAATATTACACGCCGTAGACCCTTTCCACAAGAATCTACGAGGCAAAACATCTATGAACAACCAAATGCTTGCCCGGCCAGGGTCAAACAATATAATAGTACAGACCGTTAAGGTCACTTACACATGAATACACAGATCGATGAGGTCAGACAACTCCATCAACAGAACTGACTAAAACAACATTACCCACACAGGGGTCGAAACACAATACAGTAGAAGACTGAGATCAACTCTAACAATACGACCAAATTCTACCCACTCTCGACTCTTGATTAGTATCGCAGCTCGTCATCCTCTTGTGCCAATCCTGTGACTGCTCCCCTGAACCTGCATGTACCTGGACGCAGAACAGACATCCACCCCCCGATTACTCGGGGGTTAGTAAAACTCCACTTTTTCACTAGTGCAAGTATAATACGATACGAAATACAATAAGTAAATAGCAACTACGAATTTAATACGAAAATCAATTATCAAAATGTTCCCGAGAAGTTTTAGAATTTCGAACTCAATCAAGAGATATTTGAAAAGGAACACATCATCTCGGGGATTTTTAAAGCAGAAATTCTTTTGGACCTCGAGTCCCAATTTACAAAACCTTTTCGTAAACATTAGGGCCTTATCCCGATTCTCATTTCAAAACACACTAGATAAGATATCATTATGAGTCCGAGACCCATATTTAGAATGTTACCCAAACAATCACTGTTACACGATCATTGTTCATACACATCATGTACCGAACTCCGGAGGCCTCGACGAACCTTACCCGGACCACACCCACTGTTCGTACACATCATGTACCGAACTTCGGAGACCTCGACGGACCTTACCCGGCCACAAACATCGTTCGTACACATCATGTACCGAACTCCATAGGCATCGTCAGACCCTACCGGGATCACACACCTTGTCCGTACACATCATGTACTGAACTCCAGAGGCCTCGTCAGACCCTACCTGGATCACACACCTTATTCGTAAACATCATGTACCGAACTCCAGAGGCCTCGTCAGACCCTACCTGGAACACACACACATCGACACGACACAATTCATAATCATCAAATGTCAAGCCATTCCACATTACACCGAGGTGCATAATCAAGTATGTAAACCAAAACAACACACACATCATAATCATCACAACAACTCAACAATGACCAACCACGCCCGGCAAAAACTTAGATGATTTAACTAAGTGCAGGTATCATCGTTACCGTCAATCATTCATAAAAATTCAATTCATACGAAGCATATTCGCTAAGATAAATCAATTCATCATAACCATAACACAACGTCCCTATTCACAAGACATGATTCGTATAGTAAAATACTTGCCTTAATAACCGCTATTGAATACTCCGAAGAACACGGTTCGACCGGGAAGCTCGGACCCCGAAGAAGACAACGAACGGAAGGGTTCCGACTCGAGTTCTTCGCGAGGAATCTGACCCTAACATCATACCATCAATAAATTAACAAACGATAGAGGAAGAATAATCGTAGAACGCTCAGATTCTCTTTGTGACATTTTATCGAACACCTTCAAGGCGTCGATAAGATACTCAATAAAACGACAAATCCATGGCAATCCGGTCATGGAATAACAAGGAATTCGATATAATATAGCTTAACAATCATTAATCCATCACTATTCTAAGTTAAAACGGATTAATCGGACAAATCGAACAAAATTCCCAAAACTAGATTTTAAGAAAACTTACCCTGATTCGGACGATCGGAGCAAGTTATGGAATGATTAATCGATGTTATGGACTCGTGAACTTCATGGATTTAACACCTAACAACATCCCTCCATGATCATCAAAGCTCCAGCCGTGGAAGAGGATGAAACGAGTGAGAAAAATGATAAAAAAAACCCGACTGTCCTGCCATATATATCGCCGCCGAACACGGGCGCAAAGAAACGCCCACACCTACGGGTGTCTCGGCCGTATCCGACACGACGCATCACCCGGTGTAAATCTTGCGCGGGTGCTCGGCCGTGTCTCGGCAGGCTTGCTGGTCCTGGCCGACCCGGCGCAAGACACGACGCTCGGCAGTGCCGTTTTTTCGAGCCGTTTCGCACAGGTCCGGCAAGCCCTCTCCAGACACAAACCGAAATTTACGACCGAACCACAACGACGATCCAAACGACCCCGAAACCAGAACCTGAATACGAATCAGAGATTTGGTTACGAAGTACTCGCAAAGACAAATTCGAGCACTAAGAGAACACACGATTCCGACCACCCGAAGGCTCGAAATTCAACAACGGAAGGTAATTTCCCCAAACTTTGGGAAATTATGAAAATGGCCTAAAACGTCCGAAAATCATGATTGAATAACCAAACCGAAGTTCACAACACGTCTAACAAAGCCAAACGGACTTACGGGAAACTCGAAACAGTAATTTCGAATGAGATTCACAAGAATCAAACTCGAGTGTGGAAAAGTCGTTAAGAAACATGGAACTCAACAAAACAATACCGAAACGAACTCGGATGACAAAAAGTGCAGAATTAATCATTCTCAGAATGATGAAACGGTCCCAAATGAGTCATCGAAACGGACCTACGCCGAAAAAAAGAAAATTACCGGAAATCGAAATTGCGGATATTACGTACTACCCTCCTTAAAAGAAGTTTCGTCCCGAAACTTAAAACAAGTATGGAGAATCAATAACCCGACAGGAAAATTCAACGAGATACACAAGAAACGCATAACTTTTGCCCATTGGCGAAACGTTACAAGCAACGCAAAAGAATATACAGCGCGAAAACACGCCCCACGACGACTAACGCAACGCCACCGACTATGATTCAAAACAACAACGAGTAATTAACAACACATCACATGCACACATTTAATCAAAGAAACGCACGCGACAACAAGTCGCGCCCGACCACAACGACTATGCGATAGAAACAAATAGAGTATCAAAGTAGAAATCACCCCGATTCTCATCAACAATAAAATATCCGACGTCAAAACACAAACAATTCAAGATAACAGAAAACGAGATTACCGGATATTACATTCTATCATACTAAAAATAAGTTTCGTCCCGAAACTTAAACTAAAGTTATCACAGTGATACGAAACAAAATATAACGACACATAATAAAATACCATGCGCATGACTCCGCGGTCCACTGTCACGCCTCCGTAGGTTCAACAACTAAACGGGAACTTACACAAAACAAAATATCATTCAACAAGTTCCAAACGTAAAAGCGTCACAAAATACATCTCTACACGAGAAACAATCCGTGCAGCGAGTACCAAAAACACCAACACTGGACATCACTGGGCCCTCCGGAAGTAGGAATGGAATTCCGGGCCCTTATCATCTCGGCAACAATCTCGCAGTACTGAACTCGATGCCCCTCGTGTCCACAATTATAACAAGTCACTGGCGGTTTCTTACAATGCGCGCGTTCATGGCCCAGAACGTTACAGTTGAAACACCTCGGAGCATTACCAGAACTCAAAGACACCTGCTTGGGTCTTTTAGGTTCCACAGTTGACCAAAAAGGTCCCATACTCGACTGATACAAGGGTTGAGGTGTGGGAATCCCAATTCCCTCACTTCTCGATGCGTCATCAGAGATCTTCTGCTTCTTCGCTACTGATACGGACTTGGTAGACATTATAGCCATCTCAAAAGCCAAGTCTCAATCCTCATAGTCCTTCAAGGTTGTACACATAAAAGGAGCCATACACTGCCGAATCTGAGGTTTCATACGCATATCGAAATAACGAACCTTATCTGCCTCACTTTTCACCTGATCCCAAACATAACACAGTTGTCGATTATAATCGACTATTGCTTGAGACACCGACACGTCTCGGGGCGTAGCCGAGAAAAGCTCAACAATCCTACGCTCTTTAACAGGCGGCGGACAATACTCGGCCTCCATGGAAATCTTGAATTCGGCCCAAGTAGTTGTACGATCACTAGGCGCTACGGCCTCCCACCATTGTGCAGCTTCCCTGTCAAGCAGGTATTGGGCGATGGGTACTCTTCTCTCATCGGGGCAAGCTACAGCATCAAATGTTCTGTTCAACTGGAAGAGCCAGTTCTCCTAGCCTAACGAGTCCGAGGAACCTACGAAATGGGGCGGGTGCATTCTCATCACAACTCGTAACCACTTACTAGCTCCGTTATCCTCATCCGGAATCCCGTACCGATGTACGGTCTGATTCATATGCGCCAACTGGTCAGCCACCTGATAAAGAATGGTGGCGGCGCCAACATAAACATTACCTCTGGATGATTGCTGCTGCTCACCTGATGGGTCATCATGACCGTCCATACTGAGCTGATTGGCATTCGATAACGAGCGAGTCACCCTCTCACGCTCCTGATCACGACCACGACTACGACCACGTCCTCGGCCTCGACCTCTCGGCATACTTAACGGACGACCAATCAGAAAAATGCAACCAAACAAACATTAAAACGTCAACATAGGACGATAAATAGCAGCACGATAAAACATCACTCCAAGTCATCACACAAGTGCACAAACTAACACTGAAATTTTAGAACTTCATTCAAAAATAATTCACACAGTCACATCAACAGAGATGTTTGGATTTCACCAAATCAAGCACGGTCAAAACCACACACGTATCGTAGGGATCAAACACTAGCAACAAAAATAAAATATTTCCGGGGTATTATTCAAATGATAACATTTTAAATCCTCAAGTTTGAAAAAAAAAATGGTGAAAAGAAATTCTTGAAAACACTTTTAATACCTTGGTCGTTTAATCAAAACCATGTATCTCATTATCAAAATTGTTTTGATTGAAGCTATTTGCAAAAGAACACGTTGAGGCTTCAATTTCGCTAGACGATATCGTCAAAATGACCTTATCAATATATCATTATCTTTACTAGCGTTATACAGGGTAACAACATATGACCACGCCATCCATCACTAATATATCAACAGAGATTAAATAATCAAGGGGCACGATGTTGTTGCTCGAAATATTTATCCGAAGATGAAATACTGCTGGAATGGACGGACAACAAATAAGGTTGCGGGAGCACTTCCGAGGGGGTGTAAATAACATTAGATTTGCCGGGTTTGTTAGGATCGGGCTTGAATGCTCTCGCGAGATGTTATTAATACAAATGTTCATGGATACAAGTATTAATGCGAGAATCTAAGTACAATGAGTGTAAAAAGATCCTGTTATCCAGCTCTTGAGCGAAGCTTCTGTGTTCTTGCTCTCGGTCGATCGTCTTCTGTGTGAGAGAGGCTGAGAGAGAAGAAGAAACCGAGAGATAGCTGTTGCCAAGAGTAAGATTGCCAAGTTGTGTGTATTGCTTCTGTATTGTGTGTTGAAATCGCGGGAGACAGAGAGTTGGCCGAGTGCAGGGAGCCTTCTATTTATAGGGGCTGAGATGCCTTGTTCCCTAACGGGCAATCGCCTTCCGGCCAATATAATAATGGGGCAATCGTTTTTAAGTCACATGGGCTGTCTGCCTAAAGTCCAACGCTGCTTTGGCGGCCAGTGCGATTCGATGAGGAGCGGACGCGTCCGTAATTCTTTGCCACAGCGGTCCCTGCGACACATTTTGGCAGGCCTGTCGGCTGGTGGAAAGATGCTGACAGGCTGTGGTCAATGATCCGTGAAATACGGATCTTGTCTCGGCGCTGCACGTGGACTCTGTCCTGGGCTTCGGCCTTTGCCGACTGGATGACCATCGACTTTGATTGGCATGAGGCGATCGTCAATGGTCGGTCACCAGGGGTCGGCATCGGTCGGTCACCAAGGGTCGATCGGCAAGTGCCGAGAGATGATCGTCTACTAGTCGGCCACCAGGAGTCAATCGCCAAGTACCTAGAGATGATCGTCTGCTAGTCGGCCACCAGGAGTCGATCGCCAAGTACCGAGAGATGATCGTCTTAGATGTCGATTGCTCGGCACGGGACTTGTCCTGGGACCTTCGGTCGGCCGATCTGTCTTGGCTGCCGGGCTAAGGCTAGGTCGCCTGGTCTCTGATCGGCAGTTCGGCCTCGGCTGCTCGGCTATGGCTAGGTTTCCCGATCTCTGAGGCGATCGCCGGTCGGAGAGTATAATTCTCGACACAACAACTGCCCCCCAGCTTGCTCCGATGTTGAAGACATGGGGCGAGGTGGTTCTTGTCGGCGATCGTGTAGGATGAGGACGGGCGATCCGCTGAGCTGACTCTGGATTCGGACTTGGGCGATCTGGTCAATTTTCTAGCTATCTTTCGGTCTTGTACCTCCAAAAAACAACATTGGCCGATCCCCCTCAGAAACTTGATGGTTTCGTCGTTTGAGGAATCGTGCACAGTCGCGGAGTTCGATGGACCGACTCCACGACCGTGTCTTGTGCGTGAACGACATTGACTGTCTCGTGACTCATTTTATTATGAGGGTCCTCTGTTAGGCTGCGCCTCGCCTCGTATTTAAACGAAGGGCGTGCGGTCTTGGTCTAGAGGAGTCCTTGCGCGGGGCGTCGTCGGATTAATCAACTCCACTTCCGCGGCTTGTTAGCTCTGCTTCCACCTTGACCCGCCATGAAGATGGCGAACCTCGACGGTGTACGTTGAGACGGGGGTAGTGACGCGTAGCATTGTCCGGGTTCACCATGTTAAATGATGAACCTTTGAGGGCGGGCGATCGTGTCCACTGATTAGTTTTGGAGGGCCCTCAGACTACGCCGGCCTTGTATTTAAACAAAGGGCGGACGATCTTGGCCCAAAGGGACCTTGCATGGCCGAAACAGCCGGTTCCATCGACTACCAGGACCATGGCTGTATGTTGTGCGGTGGAGGCGATCTCGTGCCGTAGTCCACCATGTTTGATGATGAACTGTCGATGGCGAACGAGTCCTACGGTTTTGATGGTGTAGCTTGATGACGGCGATCGGGCTGGAAGACTGGCGATCGTCGTTTGGCTGTTGATCGCGTTATTCATGGGTTGATATCGGCGATCGGGCTGGAGATCGTCGCTCGGGCGCCGATCGCACTGCTCATAGGCTAAGAAGAAACCTTTGCCTGGCCAGAAAGTCTGCGGCCTTAGCTCGGAAGATCGCGTAGGTCGAGGGTTGGCTCTTCGTAAGATGCCTGAACATAGGCGAAAGACCATGGAATCCTCCTAGGACCGAGTATAGGGCGATCTCATCGCTTACGGGCTCACCGTTGAGGATGATTTCGTCTACTCGGTCGATGTAGTCCGAGTTGGACTCTTCTTCCCCTTGCTTGATCCGCATCATGCGATGGGGACCTTCTGGCCGAGCGAACCTGGTGGCGAAGTACTCTGTGAAGACGTTCGCCAGTTGGTTAAAGGAGCCGATGGACCGAGGCGGCAATGAGGCGTACCACCTGTGGGCAAGGTCGTCCAGCGTCAGAGGGAACATTCGGCACCTGGTCGCGTCTTATGCCCCACACCCAGTCATGTAGATGTTGAACTTGTTCAGGTGTGTTTCGGGGTCTGATCTCCCCTCGTACAAAGGTGTTTGCGGGGGAGCGATCTTGTGCTGCACGGGGGCGAGCTCGATGTGGACCGCGAGTGGCTCGCTCGGCTCGGCGATCTTGTTCTTGGCGCCTGCCCCGGATTCCATGAGCGCCTTCATGTCGTCGAGCTAGCGTTGCATTGCGGCCATCGCTGTGGCATGGTCGCTCGTGGATCGGCTTTTGGAGCGGGAGCTCAGGCGATCGTGTACCGATCTCCTAACTCCGCTGCTGCCGACCTCGGCTATTTGGCGAGGGGGAGCCAGATGGCTGGGCTGCCTTCTGGGAGTCGGATAGGCCGAGCTCCTGGTGACGGACTCAAACTCCGTCGTCTCGTGGCCAGAGCCGGACTGCCCCGGTCGCCAAGATGGGTCGCTGCCGAGGCGATCGAAAACCGAGGTGCCCCGGCTGTAGAGCGCCTCTCCTTGTGAACGGGAGCCTCCTGGCGATCGCTCGGTTAGCAACGCCTTGAACTTCCGTTTGGTCCTTCGGTGGATGGCCGAGGGGGTGATAGCGGGAGGCGCGTCGAGAGCACTCCGTCGCTCCTGTAGGACGGTCATGGCCTCCTCGATATGTTCCGCGGTTCGGAACTGATCGAGTGCGAGACTCGGGACGGACCTCAGGGGCGGGATCGAGCGTCTCGGACCGCGGCGGCTACCCTCCGCCATCGGCTGTGGCTCGGACTGCGACGGAACGAGGCGTTTGGCGGGCTGGCCGGCGACTTTCTTCGACGCGGAGGCAAAAGACATGATTCTGAATGATTTCTCTGAAGAACAGTGAGTGTTTCTTCAGGTATATGTCCCGGAGAACAGTGAGTGTTCTTCGAGACGGTAGGAATAAAATTGAGGGTTAGATGCCCTTCTTCTAGCGCCAATTGTTGTTGCCCGAAATATTTATCCGAAGATGAAATACTGCTGGTAGGGGTGTGCAGAAAAACCGAATCCGAAAAACCAAACCGAAAATCCGAAAATCTGATCCGAACCAGTCCGATCCGATGTCTTCGGATCGGATTTCGGATTAGAATTTTACAGATCCAAAAATTTCAGATCGGATCGGATTAAATCCGCGGATTTTCGGATTAATCCGATTGAACCGCAATATATAAAAAAAAAGATTTTTTTTTTATTTTTAGGTAAAACGCCAGAAAAAACTTTGGATCGATCGGATTAACCGCGGATTTTTGAATTAATCCGATCCATCCGAAATATATATATATAAAAAATGAAATTTTTATTATATTTGGATTATGATTTTTATTATTTTTATTAGTTTTTAAAATTTTCGGATTTTTCGGATTAAATCCGATCCGATCCGATCTGGATTCGGATTTCGGATTGAGCAAAAGGTGATCCAAAATTTCGGATCAATCTGAATTCGGATCGGATCGGATCGGATTGATCCGAATGCACGCCCCTAACTGCTGGAATGGACGGACAACAAACAAGGTTGCGGGAGCACTTCCGAGGGGGTGTAAATAACACTAGATTTGTCGGGTTTGTTAGGCTCGGGCTTGAATGCTCTCGCGAGATGTTATTAATACAAATATTCGTGGATACAAGTATTAATGCGAGAATCTAAGTACAATGAGTGTAAAAAGATCCTGTTATCCAGCTCTTGAGCGAAGCTTCGGTGTTCTTGCTCTCGGCCGATCGTCTTCTGTGTGAGAGAGGCTGAGAGAGAAGAAGAAACCGAGAGATAGCTGTAGCCAAGAGTAAGATTGCCAAGTTGTGTGTATTGCTTCTGTATTGTGTGCTGAAATCGTGGGAGACAGAGAGTTGGCCGAGTGCAGGGAGCCTTCTATTTATAGGGGCTGAGATGCCTTGTTCCCTGGCGGGCGATCGCCTTCCGACTAATATAATAATGGGGCGATCGTATTTAAGTCACATGGGCATGCGCCTAAAGTCGAGGATCTTCTTGGCGGCCAGTGTGCGGTCGATGAGGAGCCGGACGCGTCGGAGTTCTTTGCCACAGGCGGTCCTACTGACACCTTTCGGCGGGCCTGTCGGCTGGTGGAAAGATGCTGACAGGCTGTGGTCAATGATCCGTGAAATGCGAATCTTGTCTCGGCGCTGCACGTGGGCTCTGTCCTGGGCTTCGGCCTTTGCCGACTGGATGACCATCGGCTTTGATTGGCATGAGGCGATCGTCAATGGTCGGTCACTAGGGGTCGGCATCGGTCGGTCACCAAGGGTCGATCGGCAAGTGCCGAGAGATGATCGTCTACTAGTCGGCCACCAGGAGTCGATCGCCAAGTACCGAGAGATGATCGTCTGCTAGTCGGCCACCAGGAGTCGATCGCCAAGTACCGAGAGATGATCGTCTTAGATGTCGATCGCTCGGCACCGGGACTTGTCCTGGGACCTTCGGTCGGCCAATCTGTCTTGGCTGTCGGGCTAAGGCTAGGTCGCCTGGTATCTGATCGGCCGTTCGGCCTCGGCTGCTCAGCTATGGCTAGGTCGCCCGATATCTGAGGCGATCGCCGGTCGGAGAGTATAATTCTCGACACAACAATTGCCCCCCAGCTTGCTCCGATGTTGAAGACATGGGGCGAGGTGGTTCTTGCCGGCGATCGTGTAGGATGAGGACGGGCGATCCGCTGAGCTGACTCTGGATTTATGAGGGGGATCGGCCAATGTTGTTTTTTGCAGGTACAAGACCGAAATATAGCTAGCCAATCGACCAGATCGCCCAAGTCCGAATCCAGAGTCAGCTCAGCGGATCGCCCATCCTCATCCTACACGATCGCCAACAAGAACCACCTCGCCCCATGTCTTCAACATCGGAGCAAGCTGGGGGGCAATTGTTGTGTCGAGAATTATACTCTCCGAATGGCGATCGCCTCAGAGATCGGGCGACCTAGCATAGCCGAGCAGCCGAGGCCGAACTGCCGATCAGAGACCAGGCGACCTAGCCTTAGCCCAGCAGCCAAGACAGATTGGCCGACCGAAGGTCCCAGGACAAGTCCCAGTGCCGAGCGATCGACATCTAAGACGATCGTCTCTCGGTACTTGGCGATCGACTCCTGGTGGCCGACTAGCAGACGATCATCTCTCGGTACTTGGCGATCGACTCCTAGTGGCCGACTAGTAGACGATCATCTCTCGGCACTTGCCGATCGACCCTTGGTGACCGACCGATGCCGACCCCTGGTGACCGACCATTAACGATCGCCTCATGCCAATCAAAGCCGATGGTCATCCAGTCGGCAAAGGCCGAAGCCCAGGACAGAGCCCACGTGCAGCGCCGAGACAAGATCCGCATTTCACGGATCATTGACCACAGCATGTCAGCATCTTTCCACCAGCCGACAGGCCCGCCGAAAGGTGTCAGTAGGACCGCCTGTGGCAGCAACTCCGGACGCGTGCTGGCTCCTCATTGGACCGCACAGCTGGCTGCCAGCAGCAGCCTTGGACTTTAGGCAGACTGCCCATGTGACTTAAAGACGATCGCCCCATTATTATATTGGCCGGAAGGCGATCGCCGGCCAGGGAACAAGGCATCTCAGCCCCTATAAATAGAAGGCTCCCTGCACTCGGCCAACTCTCTGTCTCCCGCGATTTCAGCACACAATACAGAACCAATACACACAACTTGGCAATCTTACTCTTGGCAACAGCTATCTCTCGATTTCTTCTTCTCTCTCAGCCTCTCTCACACAGAAGACGATCGGCCGAGAGCAAGAACATCGAAGCTTCGCTCAAGAGCTGGATAACAGGATCTTTTTACACTCATTGTACTGAGATTCTCGCATTAATACTTGTATCCATGAATATTTGTATTAATAACATCTCGCGAGAGCATTCAAGCCCGGGCCTAACAAACCCGACAAATCTAGTGTTATTTACACCCCCTCGAAAGTGCTCCCGCAACCTTGTTTGTTGTCCGTCCATTCCAGCAGTATTTCATCTTCGGATAAATATTTCGGGCAACAACAATTGGAACTAGAAGAAGGGCATCTAACCCTCAATTTTATTCCTACCGTCTCGAAGAACACTCACTGTTCTCCGGGACATATACCTGAAGAAACACTCACTGATCTTCAGAGAAAGCTTTCAGAATCATGTCTTCCGCCTCCGCGTCGAAGAAAGTCACCGGCCAGCCCGCCAGGCGCCTCGTTCCGTCGCAGTCCGAGCCACAGCCGATGGCGGAGGGTAGCCGCTGCGGTCCAAGACGCTCGATCCCGCCCCTGAGGTCCGGCCCAAGTCTCTCACTCGATCAGTTCCGAACCGCGGAATCGAGGAGGCCATAGCCGTCCTACAGGAGCGGCGGAGTGCTCTCGACGCGCCTCCCGCTATCACCCCCTCGGCCATCCGCCGGAGGACCAAACGGAAGTTCAAGGCGCTGCTGACCGAGCGATCGCCAGGAGGCTCCCGTTCGCAAGGAGAGGCGCTCGCCAGCTGGGGCACCTCGGTTTTCGATCGCCTCGGCAGCGACCCATCTTGGCGACCGGGGCAGTCCGGCCCCATCCACGAGACGACGGAGTTTGAGTCCGTCACCAGGAGCTCGGCCTATCCGACTCCCAGAAGGCAGCCCAGCCGTCTGGCTCCCCCTCGCCAAATAGCCGAGGTCGGCAGCAGCGGAGTCAGGAGATCGGTACACGATCGCCTCGGCTCCCGCTCCAAAAGCCGATCCACGAGCGACCATGCCACAGCGATGGCCGCAATGCAACGCCAGCTTGACGACATGAAGGCGCTCATGGAATCCGGGGCAGGCGCTAAGAACAAGATCGCCGAGCCGAGCGAGCCGCTCGCGGTCCAGATCGAGCTCGCCCCCGTGCAGCACAAGATCGCTCCCCCGCAAACACCTTTGTACGAGGGGAGATCAGACCCCGAAACACACCTGAACAAGTTCAACATCTACATGACCGGGTGTGGGGCATCAGACGCGACCAGGTGCCGAATGTTCCCTCTGACGCTGGACGACCTTGCCCACAGGTGGTACGCCTCATTGCCGCCTCGGTCCATCGGCTCCTTTAACCAACTGGCGAACGTCTTCACAGAGTACTTCGCCACCAGGGTCGCTCGGCCAGAAGGTCCCATCGCATGATGCGGATCAAACAAGGGGAAGAAGAGTCCGACTCGGACTACATCGACCGAGTAGATGAAATCATCCTCAACGGCGAGCCCGTAAGCGATGAGATCGCCCTATACTCGGTCCTAGGAGGATTCTATGGTCTTTCACCTATGTTCAGGCATCTTACGAAGAGCCAACCCTCGACCTACGCGATCTTCCGAGCTAAGGCCGCAGACTTTCTGGCCAGGCAAAGGTTTCTTCTTAGCCTATGAGCAGCGCGATCGGCGCCCAAGCGACGATCTCCAGCCCGATCGCAGATATCAACCTATGAATAACGCGATCGGCAGCCAAACGATGATCGCCAGTCTTCCATCCCGATCGCCGTCATCAAGCTACATCATCAAAACCGTAGGACTCGTTCGCCATCGACAGTTCATCATCAAACATGGTGGACTACGGAACGAGATCGCCTCCACCGCACAACATACAGCCATGGTCCTGGTAGTCGATGGAACCGGCTGCTTCGGCCATGCAAGGTCCCTTTGGGCCAAGATCGCCCGCCCTTCGTTTAAATACGAGGCCGGCGTAGTCTGAGGGCCCTCCAAAACTAATCAGTGGACACGATCGCCCGCCCTCAAAGGTTCATCATTTAACATGGTGAACCCGGACAATGCGACGCGTCACTACCCCCGTCTCAACGTACACCGTCGAGGTTCGCCATCTTCATGGCGGGCCGAGGTGGAAGCAGAGCTAACAAGCCGCGGAAGTGGAGTTGATTAATCCGACGACGCCCCGCGCAAGGACTCCTCTAGACCAAGACCGCACGCCATTCGTTTAAATACGAGGCGAGGCGCAGCCTAACAGAGGACCCTCACAATAAAATGAGTCACGAGACAATCAATGTCGTTCGCGCACAAGACACGGTCGTGGAGTCGGTCCATCGAACTCCGCGACTATGCACGATTCCTCAAACGACGAAACCATCAAGTTTCTGAGGGGGATCGGCCAATGTTGTTTTTTGTAGGTACAAGACCGAAAGATAGCTAGCCAATCGACCAGATCGCCCAAGTCCGAATCCAGAGTCAGCTCAGCAGATCGCCCGTCCTCATCCTATACGATCGCCAGCAAGAACCACCTCGCCCCATGTCTTCAACATTGGAGCAAGCTGGGGGGCAATTGTTGTGTCGAGAATTATACTCTCCGACCGGCGATCGCCTCAGAGATCGGACGACCTAGCCATAGCCGAGCAGCCGAGGCCGAACTGCCGATCAGAGACCAGGCAACCTAGCCTTAGCCCGGAAGCCAAGACAGATCGGCCGACCGAAGGTCCCATGACAAGTCCCGATGCCGAGCGATCGACATCTAAGACGATCGTCTCTCGGTACTTGGCGATCGACTCCTGGTGGCCGACTAGCAGACGATCATCTCTCGGTACTTGGCGATCGACTCCTGGTGGCCGACTAGTAGACGATCATCTCTCGGCACTTGCCGATCGACCCTTGGTGACCGACCGATGCCGACCCCTGGTGACCGACCATTGACGATCGCCTCATGCCAATCAAAGCCGATGGTCATCCAGTCGGCAAAGGCCAAAGCCCAGGACAGAGCCCACGTGCAGCGCCGAGACAAGATCCGCATTTCACGAATCATTAGACCCGGCAAAATAGGCCCAGCCATGGGGCAAACCGCCCGCTTTTGGGCGGGCATTGCATATTATTAGCCCAAAACCCAGCCTTTTTGGCCGGCCTGCATTTGGCCCGCCCATAGAGGCCCGGCCCATGGCCCGCCTTTTTTTTTTTTTAATTTATGTTATGTGTAATTATAATATTTAATTTTTTTTCCTTGTTTGTTAGATTATAATACATCTATATGTTAATTATTGATGTAATTTTATTTTTTTTGGGACTTTGTGATTATTTGTAGTATCTCATATCAATAATAATATTATTTTTATTTTATGATTTTATAAGAAATTAGTAGTGATAAATGATATGATGATCAAATAAAAATATTTGTATATTTGTCTTTTGATTATGGTAGTGTAGTAAATAATGTAATTATCAAATAAAAATAATTGTATATTTATTTATCTGATTGTCATAGTATAGTGAATAATATAATAATTAAGGATCGAAAAATATTTGTATATTTATTTCAGAATTAATATTTCAAAAAAAATAAAAAGTCGAGGCTCATGGGTAGGCCGAGCCGCCGAGGCGGGCCACGGGCCTAATAATTTTAGCCCAGGAAAAATCGGGCCTTTTTGGCCCGGCCCTAAAAAGGCCCGCCCGTTTTATGCCCGGCCCGTTTGGGCCGGGCCCACCCGTTTGCCAGGTCTACGGATCATTGACCACAGCCTGTCAGCATCTTTCCACCAGCCGACAGGCCCGCCGAAAGGTGTTAGTAGGACCGCCTGTGGCAGCAACTACGGACGTGTGTTGGCTCCTCATTGGACCGCACAGCTGGCTACCAGCAGCAGCCTTGGACTTTAGGCAGACATCCCATGTGACTTAAAGACGATCGCCCCATTATTATATTGGCCGGAAGGCAATCGCCCGCCAGGGAACAAGGCATCTCAGCCCCTATAAATAGAAGGCTCCCTGCACTCGGCCAACTCTCTGTCTCCCCCGATTTCAGCACACAATACAGAAGCAATACACACAACTTGGAAATCTTACTCTTGGCAACAGCTATCTCTCGGTTTCTTCTTCTCTCTCAGCCTCTCTCACACAGAAGACGATCGGCCGAGAGCAAGAACACCGAAGCTTCGCTCAAGAGCTGGATAACAGGATCTTTTTACACTCATTGTACTTAGATTCTCGCATTAATACTTGTATCCACGAATATTTGTATTAATAACATCTCGCGAGAGCATTCAAGCTCGGGCCTAACAAACCCGGCAAATCTAGTGTTATTTACACCCCCTCGGAAGTGCTCCCGCAACCTTGTTTGTTGTCCGTCCATTCCAGCAGTATTTCATATTCGGATAAATATTTCGGGAAACAACACACGGGTACAACTGTAATAACAAATTACTACCGGGTCAGTCAAAAGTTTACGGCCGTAACAACATGCAGTTTACGACCGTAACAACTCTGAGCTTACGGTCGTAATGGAAAACATCTTACGGCCGTAACATCTAGCTGCAGGACTGCAGAATTGTCACAGTAGCCCCCAACACACAAACACATAACATTTAAATTCCGAAAATTAGGGTCGTTTTGCAAAACAAGATTTTTCCAAAAATTTTGATTTCCACATAAATGCTCAAATCAGTAGAGTCTTTCAGGAAAAACGTTTTCAAAGCTACCCGTAGCGGGCATAATTACAACAATCCAAAATAGTCGACATTAAAACCACATGCCCAAATGGCAAACAGGGTCGCCAATTCAATCACATACATCTCATGGCATCACGTATAAACATGCAAGAAAACCATTCATCGGAGTCTCTCACGAACTCTACCATGAAACCCATCAAGGTTCACACATGGTGGTTCAAGGCCCAAACATCAATACATCCAGTTCTATACACATACAGCGTATCCAAGTATCGAATACAACTTCATTACACAACACCGCGTAAATAAAATTATGCACCACAAATATCACACATAAATGAAATCATGAACACAGATATTATGCATAAAAGAGGAGACTTACGTCCACAGGCTGCACGGAGATGACGGTCGCCCACGATACTAATCTCATCCGACAACATATCCAACATGTTGTGACTACGCACAACTCAACTTGTCACCTGACAACTCGAACGACAAGACAACACATTACTCGACAAATCACGACTCGACTCGACCCGACAGCCTAGGTTTCTCTGATACCATAAATGTAACACCCGAAAAACCGTATGGGAATATTACACGCCGTAGACCCTTTCCACAAGAATCTACCAGGCAAAACATCCATAAACAACCAAATGCTTGCCCGGCCAGGGTCAAACAATATAATAGTACAGACCGTTAAGGTCACTTAATACACAGACCGATGAGGTAACACAACTCCATCAACAAAACTGACTAAAACAACATTACCCACACATGGGTCTAAACACAATACAGCAGAAGACTGAAATCAACTCTAACAATACGACCAAACTCTACCACCTCTCGACTCTTGATTAGTATCGCAACTCGTCATCCTCTTGTGCCAATCCTGTGACTGCTCCCCTGAACCTGCATGTACCTGGACGCAGAACAGACATCCACCTCCCGATTACTCAGGGGTTAGTAAAACTCCACTGTTTTACTAGTACAAGTATAATATGATACGAAATGCAACAAGTAAATAGCAACTACGAATTTAATACGGAAATCAATTATCAAAATGTTCCCGAGAAGTTTTATAATTTCGAACTCAATCAAGAGATATTTGAAAAGGAACACATCATCTCGGGGATTTTTAAAGCATAAATTCTTTTGGACCTCGAGTCCCAATTTACAAAACCTTTTCGTAAACATTAGGGCCTTAGCCCGATTCTCGTTTCAAAACACACTAGATAAGATATCATTATGAGTCTGAGACCCATATTTAGAATGTTACCCAAACAATCACTGCTACACGATCATTGTTCGTACACATCATGTACCGAACTCCGGAGGCCTCGACGGACCTTACCCGGACCACACCCACTGTTCGTACACATCATGTACCGAACTCCGGAGGCCTCGACGGACCTTACCCAGCCACAAACATCGTTCGTACACATCATGCACCGAACTCCAGAGGCCTCGTCAGACCTACCTGGATCACACACCTTGTCCGTACACATCATGTACCGAACTCCAGAGGCCTCGTCAGACCCTACCTGGATCACACACCTTGTTCGTACACATCATGTACCGAACTCCAGAGGCCTTGTCAGACCCTACCTGGAACACACACATATCGATACGACACAATTCATAATCATCAAATGTCAAGCCATTCAACATTACACCGAGGTGCATAATCAAGTATGTAAACCAAAACAACACACACATCATAATCATCACAACAACTCAACAATGACCAACCACGCCCGGCACAAACTTAGATGATTTGCACATCCAACACAATTCCAAGATGTTAAAATGAAGGTATCATCGTTACCGTCAATCGTTCATAAAAATTCAATTCATACGAAGCATATTCGCTTAGATAAATCAATTCATCATAACCATAACACAACGTCCCTATTCATAAGACACAAATCGTATAGTAAAATACTTGCCTTAATAACCACTACCGAATACTCCGAAGAACACGGTTCGACCGGGAAGCTCGGACCCCGAAGAAGACAACGAACGGAAGGGTTCTGACTCAAGTTCTTCGCGAGGAATCTAACCCTAACATCATACCATCAATAAATTAACAAACGATCGAGGAAGAATAATCGTAGAACGCTCGGATTCTCTTTGTGACATTTTATCGAACACCTTCAAGGCGTCGATAAGATACTCAATAAAACGACAAATCCATGGCAATCCGACCGTGGAATAACAAGGAATTCGATATAATATAGCTTAAAAATCATCAATCCATCACTATTCTGAGTTAAAATGGATTAATCGGACAAATCGAACAAAATCCCCAAAACTAGATTTTAAGAAAACTTTCCCTGATTCGGCCGATCGGAGCAAGTTATGGAATGATTAATCGATGTTATGGACTCAGGAACTTCATGGATTTAACACCTAAAAACATCCCTCCATGATCATCACAGCTCCAGCCGTGGAAGAGGATGAAATGAGTGAGAAAAATGATGAAAAACCCGACTGTCCTGCCATATATATACTGCTGCCGAACACGGCGCAGCAAACGGCCCACACCAGCGCCGGGTGTCTCGGCCATATCCGACACGGCGCATCACCCGGAGCAAATCTTGCGCGGGTGCTCGGACGTGTCTCGACAGGCTTGCTGGTCCTGGCCAACCCGGTGCAAGACACTGTAACACCCCCAAGTTATTCAGGGTATATTACAGCGCCGTGAGCCCCGCCGTGGGACCCACAAGGCTAAACATACGCGGAACTATAAACTTGACCGATAAGGTCTACATACAATAGAAAGAAAGACGATACAAATGGTATTCGAAACCATAAACAATGAAACCATATACATCACGGCACAAATCAATACTTCGGCAACACAAAGCCGAACATCAAGGAAATCAAATACAATACTCGAGTATTTAAAAATCCATTCCAAGACAACAACACCGAATGGAGGAAACCAAAAGAGATAACCGAGACAAGACACAGATCACACTTGCCCATCATCTTCATGCCGACCCGATACCCGTCTGTCCGCTCTCTCGAACTCAAATACATGAAACGTATTTCCCATAAAGGGGTTAGCCGTCGAATAGCTAGTGCAAGTATAACAATATGAAACATAATACTTCTCGACAATAAAGTAAATGTAATCCGTCAATTCATCAATATCCGTCAATTCATCAATTCAAGACTAGTATTCCTAATAACTAAATCTCATAAGACGTATGTGAATGCCGTAGAAACGGTTCGTTCACCTCATACGCCGTTACGTATGTGAATGCCGCCAAAACGGTTCGCTCACCTCATACGCCGATACATGTAGGAATGCCACAAACGGTTCGCTCATTACATGCCAATCAATATATCTATGAATGCCGTAAAACGGTTCGCTCATATCATACCATCAATTCCTCTTACTTTCAAAGTCGAGAACGTATAATCATAAATGTATACTTGCCTTAATAAACGTTATCAAGATCCCAAGAACACGGTTCGACCGGGAAGTTTGAACCACGAGGAAGACAACGAACTAAGGGTTTCAACTCGAGTTCTTCACAAGAATTCGACCCTAACAACATAAATTCAATAAATCATCGATCATACGAGGAAGAATAATCGTAGAACGCCCGAAAACCCTCTATGACATTTTACCTGACACCTTCAAGGCGCGGTCAAGAACTCGACCAAAACAACGAATCGATACGATCCAACCATGGGATAACAAGGGAAATGATACAATACATCTAAATAATCATCAATCCTTCACAATCCTAAGTTAAATCGGATTAAACGGATTTAAATCGAACAAAATACCCAAAATCCCCAAAATTAGATTTCTAGGAAATCAATTCGATTCAGTAGATCGGAGGATGTTATAGGACGGATGATTGATGATATGAACCTCAAAACTCCATGGATATGTTGTTAAACAACATGGCTTCAAGATTAGAACACGCCAAGTCATGAAGAGGAGAGGAAGAAGGTGAAAAATGGCCGTAAAAACGTCTCGCAGGCCTTTTATAGGGATCGTCACGGACACGGCCCGCGGCCGGCCGGGCACGGTCGTGCACAGCTTGGCCGACAGGACTCGACCGTGTCCTCGCTTGACACGGTCGCGCGCTGAGGGCCTTCCGACAATGACCCGCCCGACCGATCGGGCATGACTCGGCCGTGTCCTGGGACACGGCCGGCGTGTCGGCGGTGCTCCGTGCTTATCCTAAGAGTACGGCACGGGCCGTGTCGGACGACACGGCCGAGTCTGGTCGACGAAACTCCGGCATTTCCGGACGAGTACGGCACGGGCCGTGTCGGACGACACGGCCGAGTCCCGCCGGCATGATCGCCAATAACGAGCGGGTGAGTTAAAACGACCATAACTCTCTCGTCCGACTCGATTGACTCACCGCTTGAACCATTGGAAAGCTAACTCGATGCTCTATAATATTGCAAAGATTCAGAATTTTTGGAGTTACCAAAAATTAATGGTGATCTAACAAAGTCGAACTCCCACGTGAAAAGTCGATAAAGAACACAGACCAATGTAACGATACCGAAACGAACTCGGATGACAAAAAGTATAAAATTAATCATTTCTCAGGATGATGAAACGGTCCCAAGCAAGTCGTCAAAATAGACTTCCGCCAAAAATAGAAAATTTCCGGGGATAAAAAATTACGGGTATTACATTCTACCCTCCTTAAAAGAAGTTTCGTCCCGAAACTTAAAACAGGTAGGGAGAAGAAATATTTCGCCAGGAAAAACTCAACGAGATGCACAAGAACCGAAACTTACGCCCAAACGGCGAATCATCAATATAGAACACCACAATACATTACTCGAAGGCAAACCAAACCAAAGCCGAAAAAGATACGAATTCACAATGCCCGAAGGCTCCAACGGAAATACCGATATATCACAATGGCCTGAAAGCCGAATGTACCCCAAAGTCAGAATCATCACAATACAGATCTCAAAGGAGCAAACCTGATCGCCGGACATACCCCTCGGCGTATGAACAACCGATCGGAAATCGTCGGACATATCCAATACAACATGGACTACGAACGATCAATCAATAAACCTCAAGAGGGACATCACAGACGCCCGATCCGAAATGTGTCCATGCATATGTCCACCCCGTATACGGAATCCGAATATACGTGTGACAATGTACCTAATTAGCCTCAAGAACTACGTCTCGTGTGCACGGTCCAATGCGGAAATATCCACGCATGACCATCGAGTGCCCGGCTAAAAATCCTACACATAACCAATCGCACGCAGACATGATTCCGGATATGCCACGATACAACAAGACAACGAATCTCAAGGGAAAAAACATCCAATATCGATCATACGACTCACCAATAGAACGATGACACACGAATAATAAAAGATCGACACGACCAACGATATTCAAAACAACCATCCCGGGATCGAATTTCCCTAAGGACCGATTAACACGAGCAACGATCACAACACAACAGCCGGGAAAATCCTCAACCTTCAAAGATCACAAAATTACCGAGTTCACAAGAAAATAGTGTCTTTGCCTTGAATCGCCAACACGACAATAATAATTCAACGGATGGGAACTATCCTCGATTCCCAATTCAATACTTCGACATCGTAGAATGGCCAATCGATAACAACGATACAACGGATGAGAATATTTTTGACAATGGATGGGAATTATCTTCGATAATCCCAATTCAATACCTCGATTACCTTAGAACGGTCAATCGATAAACAATGATACGATAGAATGGATGTCCTGTCTTAAACCGACCACCAAACGGAGATGAAAAAAGGGTATATCAAACGCCTCTCATTGGTTAATATAATATTAATAGAAAAAACACCGATGTCAATGACGACGATTACCACAATATCTCAATGGAACATCCATCACAATCACAATCGATACGCCGATACCGCGAACCGCAATCGGCAATGACTTAACCAACAAGTATCGCAATGCCTCGAACCGCCTTTTACAAACAATAGTAACATTTGGCATAATTTGCCGACGGCCGTGTCAACCAATCCCCGACATCAATACAATCATAAAGAGGCCAAGTCCCAAAATGATACACACAATCGTACGCCTACACGATAACATTAGTCTCATTGATTAGTACGAGTATAAAACTTGTCTCGATATCAATACAAAGTACTTACCAATTCGGTTTATTTCGTCTTACGAATTCCCTCCTCGACCAAGTTAATCTACGAACCCTTCAACCTTAACCGCAACACAACAGTCATAATTCACGATCAAATATCATACCTTATTGTAAAATGAAGGATTGATAATCAACCGGTTCGATGACGACCAATATCAATACCACCAAACCACGAACTCAATCATTTTACCATATCTCGACTAATCACAGTCTGAACAATCCAACTCAGACACTTACAAATCCTGTCCACAATACGAGTCGAAAAATGATGATCATATCAGCAACCAATTCGGACCAATAATAAGGGTCTAAATGTTCCAAACTCAATTCTTAAATACGAATTTACAAGGTTCCCTTCTCGTAAATCCATCGTTAAAATTTACTTATAATCGTCATCAATTCGAATCATCCGACTGGTTCAAAATAATAGATAATCATATTAAAAAGGTTATCAAACAATCCAATCATTCGATTTAAATATTTGCTCCCTACGTATGGACTTCCAAATTCAGAGATGAATAATAGTCTCATCAAACTCCTAATCACATTCGTATTCCTATACGAACATTATTTCCAACACATAGTTTAGCTCTAGATATGAATATTCCATATTCATTTTCAAAACATCAACACTTCAAAAAAAAATTTCATCACCTCGTATAATTCAAGAGTTCTTCAAGAACATGAAATATCCGAAATCACGTTCAGAACAACATCTCCGAGGTATATATCTCCATGTTACCATTTTCTTCATCATGTCATTCATACAACCTCAAGAATCGCAACAAAACCCTTATCACCATATGAAGAAGATCTCAATGATCATATCAACATCCGAAATTTCTTATTACAATTCCAATAAATCTCGTATAACATTATCACATGATACCATAATTGTAACACCCTGCATCCTCCTGAATATTACACGCCGTAAACCCTTCTCACAAGGATTTACTGTGCTAAGCACAATTTCCACGTCGTTCCAAAAATGCTAAAAAGACCGATGACGGTAATATTTTTCAAATACTAAAAAAATCATTTTCCAAATACCAAAACGATCAAGGTTAAAATGCCAAAACTCAGTTTAGGGAATCGGTTTTACAAAATAAAATTTCATTGGCAAAATACCAAAATCCATTTCAAAAATACTCACGCAATGGATAAAAGTACAGTCCAATTTATGCATTTTCATTGAAATAAGACGAACATCAAAATATACGATTCCCAACATACTCCCTCCCAAGTAGTAATCCAAAAAGAAAAAAAATGAGCCACTATCAAAGGGATACGAGGATTACCTTGCATGGACGAACCACGAAGAAAGAATAATTGAACTCCATTCAAAGAATCATTAAATCATCATAGTCATCATATGGCCTCAAGAACATCAAGATCTCTATGATTCCAATAATCATAATCAACATATTCAAAGCATATCATTATCTTCCTTCAACATAAACCTCATAGAATATGGATAACACGAGGAATCACTTCAAGAATCAACAATAGTTCCATAACCAAGCTCTAATTCCATGATTCCAAGCTCACAATCATGTTAAAAGTGCTTAGAACACTCTTAAAAGTGAAGAGGGACGAGTTTTGGAGAGAAATATCTCAAAGGATCGTGAGAGAAATGAAAGGCAACACTTCAATATATAAATTGCACTCTCATTACGTACGTAGGTGTCCTTTCTTAACGTACGTAACAACTTTAACGTGCGTAATCCAAAATCCATAACGTATGTAACCAACTCACTGTCTCAACTGCGATCCATTACGACGTAACCTATACCATACAACGTCGTAATATACCATTGACTTGCTACAAGATAATGGTTGTGTTACGACGTAACACGCCCCGTATAACGTATGTAACACGACGTTGACTCACCACAACATCCTGCGCCGAAAGTTTCCAAAACAGTGGTCCCACCGCCACCAGACTCGGTTACGTCTGATGCCGGTATTACGACGTAATACCTTAGCCTTAACGCACGTAACCATGCCAATCTTACGACGTAATCTCACCTTATTAACGTCGTAATAATTCCATACTTAGCCAATTTCAACAATTCCTGTCCAAAGTCATGACATACCAAATACGAGCATACGGCAAAATCAATACATATACTCAATTCAATAACATTTTCAAACGTTCACAACGTCCTCGAGCATAATTAACCATCCACAATATCCAATATATAAACGAAAAAAAATATATCCGAAAAATTGGGGTATTACACTCTACCCCCCTTAAAATAAGTTTCGTCCTCGAAACTCGCAATCACTCGCACAAACAACCTTTCAACGGGAATTCAAATTCACCAAGAATTATCGAATAATCCGAACAACATACTTACAAGTCTGTGAAGTTGAAGATCTCCCGTGATACTAGCATGCGACTCCTAAACAAAGTCTCAACATAATACCGATACACTCTAATATCGCAATTAGCAATTTAACGAAATCTCAAGGAAGAGTTCACGTCCGTGACCACGGCCACGATTCTTCCTACTTTCAGCCAACATTCTGAAGGGCACATACGTGCGTAAGTATAATCCAAATCGCACATTCCCGAAGTGACCAATTCCCAAGAATACCAAGCTATAAACGAAACGATTAAGAAAAATACAAGAAGAGTGAGAGGACTTACAAGTACCGGCGACCGTGATGATGGCAGAGTAGTGATATCATGGGCAAATGCCGACTCAATCGACCCAAAAGACCGACACCTAGGTATCCATAAACCTAAGCTCCGATACCATATTCGTAACACCCCAAGTTATTCAGTATATTACAGGCCGTGAGCCCGCCGTGGGACCCACAAGGCTAAACATACGCGGAACTATAAACTTGACCGATAAGGTCTACATACAATAGAAAGAAAGACGATACAAATGGTATTCAAACCATAAACAATGAAACCATATACATCACGGCACAAATCAATACTTGGCAACACAGCCGGAACATCAAGGAAACTGAAATACAATACTCGAGTATTTAAAAATCCATTCCAAGACAACAACACCGAATGGAGGAAACCAAAAGAGATAACCTGAGACAAGACACGGTATCACACTTGCCCATCATCTTCATGCCGACCCGATACCCGTCTGTCCGCTCTCCTGGAACCTGAAATACATGAAACGTATTTCCCCCATAAAGGGGTTAGCCGTCGAATAGCTAGTGCAAGTATAACAATATGAAACATAATACTTCTCGACAATAAAGTAAATGTAATCCGTCAATTCATCAATATCCGTCAATTCATCAATTCAAGACTAGTATTCCGGAATAACTAAATCTCATAAGACGTATGTGAATGCCGTAGAAACGGTTCGTTCACCTCATACGCCGTTACGTATGTGAATGCCGTCAAAACGGTTCGTTCACCTCATACGCCGATACATGTAGGAATGCCGTCAAAACGGTTCGTTCATTACATGCCAATCAATATATCTATGAATGCCATAAAAACGGTTCGTTCATATCATACCATCAATTCCTCTTACTTTCAAAGTCGAGAACGTACAATCATAAATGTATACTTGCCTTAATAAACGTTACCGAAGATCCCGAAGAACACGGTTCGACCGGGAAGTTTGAACCACGAGGAAGACAACGAACGGAAGGGTTTCAACTCGAGTTCTTCACAAGAATTCGACCCTAACAACATAAATTCAATAAATCATCGATCATACGAGGAAGAATAATCGTAGAACGCCCGAAAACCCCTCTATGACATTTTACCGGACACCTTCAAGGCGTCGGTCAAGAACTCGACCAAAACAACGAATCGATACGATCCAACCATGGGATAACAAGGGAAATGATACAATACATCTAAATAATCATCAATCCTTCACAATCCTAAGTTAAATCGGATTAAACTGACGAAATCGAACAAAATACCCAAAATCCCCAAAATTAGATTTCTAGGAAATCGGACGATCGGTAGATCGGAGGATGTTATAGACGGATGATTGATGATATGAACCTCAAAACTCCATGGATATGTTGTTAAACAACATGGCTTCAAGATTAGAACACGCCAAGTGCGGAAGAGGAGAGGAAGAAGGTGAAAATGGCCGTAAAAACGTCTCGCAGGCCTTTTATAGGCCGATCGCTCACGGACACGGCCTGCCGGTCGGGCACGGTCGTGTTGCACGATTGGCCGACAGGACTCGACCGTGTCCTCGCTTGACACGGTCGCGGCGCCGAGGGCCTTCCGACAACACCCGCCCGACAAATGATCGGGCATGACTCGACCGTGTCCTCGGGACACGGCCGGCGTGTCAGCGATCGTTCGAGCTTATCCTAAGAGTACGGCACGGGCCGTGTCGGACGACACGGCCGAGTCTGGTCGGCGAAACTCCGGCATTTCCGGACGAGTACGGCACGGGCCGTGTCGGACGACACGGCCGAGTCCCACGGCAGCGATCGCCAATAACGAGCGGTGAGTTAAAACGACCATAACTCTCTCGTCCTGACCATTGACTCACCGTTTGAACCATTGGAAAGCTAACTCGATGCTCTATAATATTGCAAAGATTCAGAATTTTTGGAGTTACCAAAAATTAATGGTGATCTAACAAAGTCGAACTCCCACGTGAAAAAGTCGATAAAGAACACAGAATTCAACAGAACGATACCGAAACGAACTCGGATGACAAAAAGTATAAAATTAATCATTTCTCAGGATGACGAAACGGTCCCAAGCAAGTCGTCAAAATAGACTTCCGCCAAAAATAGAAAATTTCCGGGGATAAAAAATTACGGGTATTACAGACACGGCGCTCGGCAGGACCGTTTCTCGAGCCGTTTCGCACAGGTCCGGCCAGCCCCCTCCAGACACAAACCGAAATTTACGACCGAACCACAACGACGATCCGAATGACCCCGAAACGAGAACCTGAATACGAATCGGAGATTCGGTTACGAAGTACTCGCAAAGACGAATTCGAGCACTAAGAGAACACACGATTCCGACTACCAGAAGGCTCGAAATTCAACAACGGAAGGTAATTTCCCCAAACTTTGGGAAATTATGAAAATGGCCCAAAACGTCCGAAAATCACGATCGAATAACCAAACCGAAGTTCACAACACGTCTAACAAAGTCAAACGGACTTACGGGAAACTCGAAACAGTAATTTCGAATGAGATTCACAAGAATCGAACTCGAGTGCGGAAAAGTCGTTAAGAAACACGGAACTCAACAAAACAATACCGAAATGAACTCGGATGACAAAAAGTGCAGAATTAATCATTCTCAGAATGATGAAAAGGTCCCAAACGAGTCATCGAAACGGACCTCCGCCGAAAAAAGAAAATTACTGGAAATTGAAATTGCGGATATTACATACTACCCTCCTTAAAAGAAGTTTCGTCCCGAAACTTAAAACAAGTAGGGAGAAGCAATAACACGATAGGAAAATTCAACGAGATACACAAGAAACGCGTAACTTTTGCCCATTGGTGAAACGTTACAAGCAACGCAAAAGAATATACAGCGCGAAAACACGCCCCACGACGACTAACGCAACGCCACCGACTATGATTCAAAATAACAACGAGTAATTAACAACACATCACATGTACACATTTAATCAAAGAAACGCACGCAACAACAAGTCGCTCCCGACCACAACGACTATGCGATAGATACAAATAGAGTATCACGGTAGAAATCACTCCGATTCTCATCAACAAGAAAATGTCTGACGTCAAAACACAAACAATTCAAGATAACAGAAAACAAGATTACCGGATATTACACCATTAGTGTTCGATAGGCACCCTCCAAGTTAAAGAACACGTCATACAAGTCTTCACATAAACTTAACGCCCAGTCAAGTTTCATCGACTTGCGAACGATTAAGTATTTGAGCCATAAACCTTTCCAGTGCCGATCCCCTTATCCAATAAGGAGTGGAATGTTTTGCTCTCAAATACACGGACTAGTTTCTATATATATTTACGAGTCAGGAATGCCAGTAACTACGAGTAAATAAAAAAACATTCATTTGTCTTATGATAATAATTTACATAATAACAAGTACAATGCCCTCACTCAACATCCTCTGAGTGGCATTCGAGGGCATACTCCTAACATGATAGTCTACAGAAGCTGGCAAGGACGTATATCCGGGAAATCGTTAGACTCCATAGAGTACCTGTAGACATTATATCAGACAGTGACCCCAGATTTGTGTCAAGATTTTAGAAGAGCCTTCATCAGGAACTTGGGACGACATTGAGTTTCAATATTGCAGCTAACCCTCAGACGGATGGTCAATCCGAGAGAACGATACAAGTCCTTGAGGATATATTGCGGGCATGTGCACTGGATTTTCAAAAGAGTTGGAATCATCACCTAACCTTGACTGAGTTCGCATACAACAACAGCTATCAGGCAACTATTGGAATGGCCCCATATGAAGCATTATATGGGAGAAAGTGTCGATCACAAATACATTGGGAGATTGATGACCGATGGACATCAGGGATAAACAGAACCGAAACCCGATACCCAGAGTTGATCTAGTAGAACATTCCATAGATAAAGTCATACCTATTCGGGAATGAATTCGCACCGCTCAGAGCCGACAGGAGAGTTATGCAGACCAGAGAAGGAAAGAATTGGAATTCGACACAGGAGACAAAGTATTCCTTCGATTATCACCATGGAAAGGACTAACCAGCTCGAAGAAAGAAGGGAAACTTAGCCCCAGATATGTCGGATCCTTCACAATCCTAGAACGAATTGGGAAATTAGCATATCGTCTCGAACTACCAACCGATCTTGCTGGAATGCACGATGTATTTCATGTCTCGAGGTTGAAGAAATATCATCTGGATCTTGAACATATAATCGCACATGACATATTATCGATCAAAGAGGATTTAACTTATGTCGAGAAGCCGATCAGGATCGTGGATAAGCAAGTGCGCGAACTAAGAGACAAGAAGATACCGTTGGTTAAAGTTGTATGGCGGAACCACGATCGAGAAGAAGACGCCACATGGGAAGCAGAGGATGAGATGAAGGAGAATTTTTCAGAACTATTTGAATAGGAATTTGGGGATCAAATTCTCCCAAGGCAGGGAGGATGTGAGACCCCTTTCTTTTGTAAGTAGATTAAATTATTAATTTTAAATAAATAAAATAAAGTTTAATATTATTTTGTTTTCAGATAAATTTAGTTCTTACTTTGTGTATAGTCTCGTTGGCCAAATAATCCTACAAATTTTAACAACCTAATTATTTTATTATTATTTTGATTAATTGAATATAAGAATAAATCTATAATCTAAATGGGCTATTTTAATGGTATAACTTGATTAATGAACTTATTATTAAAATTTAAACTTGGACTTGTAGACATTATGGACCTATGATCACTTAAATAGTGGGTCATTATATATTTAGAAGATTTTACACTAAACTAAACCCAATACCTCATTTAAAAGCCAAAGCCAACCCAACTTAAAATTATTACCTAATACTTAATTAATACAACTAAAATACACCATACATATATAAATACATCAAAAAAATCGGCCTACACAATTAAAACAAAAGAAGACTTGTGTTGCCATAATTTCAAGTTTGTTCCAAGACACTTGTACCCCTTACATGCAAGCCTTGATCACACATCCACCTTAACACTTCGCCTACAAATATTTTCTCCTTATAAACTCCTCCCATTTCAATATACAAAAAAAACTGCACTTAGAGAGAGAGTAGGGCCGAAGTGAGGAGGAAAAAGAGAGAGAGAGAAAAAAAAAAAAAAAAAGAAGGAAGAAGAAGAAAAAGAGGAAGAAAAAAGGTAATGAGCCACACAGACTTAGTACTATTTCTTTTTTTTTTTTCTCCTTCTAAACTTAGAATTTAACATGCAACTAATATCACCATCCATGGTATTAGAGGGAGAAGAAGAGGAAACCCTTCAATCTACAAGAAACAATCAAGTGGGTAAAAATTGCTATTTCTTTCCTTTATTTCAAAATAATGCAAGTTAAGGTTATATTATGGTGCATGCAATACTATGACTTCAATTATCATTGTTTGACTGAAAAAAATATTTTTGCTACCATGCATGTAATGATCTTAGTATTTATTGAATCATTATTTGACATACCTTGATTATGTGAACAAATCATGTTATATATTAAATTTTGCTGGATAATGTCAATTCTGACCTTTGGGAATTAAAATCCCCAAAATTATATAAATATAATACTGGAGAAGAGTAGAAGAATGATTAAATGCCGTAAAAATCTTACTACTCGAATTAAAGTTGAAATAATAGGCCAAAAAGGTATAATTAATGGATAATTGTTAACATTGTTAATTATGAACTTGTAACTTAAAAATTTATTTTATAATGTCATAAATAAAGTAATTATAAAGTTTTACCTAATTCGAAACTCATTAAATCGAAAGTCGGGGCAAAAATATAAATTTCAAGAGTTATGGGCCAAAAATGTAATTTACAGAAATACACTGTTTCGAAAATAAAATTTGTAGAAAAGTTGAACTCTCCAAAATCTTAATAACATAGTGAGCTTACCCCAAAAATTTAAGATCAATCCGACAAGAAACGAAAAAGATATGACTCGAATACTAAAATACCGATTAAGACAAAATAAATGGGTGGAATTGTAAAATCTAAAAGAATAAAAATTAAAACTGGACAGAATCTGAAATTACGAGTCATAAGGAGCAAAACGCAATTAGATTCATAATTTTCGGAGTTAAAACGAATCCAAACGAACTAATCAAAGTTATAAGACAAAAACTAAATAAAAATAATAATTGTAGTAGTAGTAGTACTTCAATTTCGGAAGAGCTGAATTGTAATTTATGGAATAAAAAATCCCTATACAACTTACAACTTCAATTTTTGGTCTAATCAGTATGTCCCACCTTAACGATATTTTCGTGAAAATAGTAAATAATACTTAAAACTCGGGAGGGCAGATTGTAATTTTCGAGAGGTAAAAGTTTCATACAGCTTATGATCTTTAATTCCTATATCATAACATACTTTTTGCAATAAAGTTCGTAATTTTCGGACGTATAATCCATTCGTACCGAATCATCCAACTTCATATAATTATAATAAAAATAATAATAATAATATTTAAAAGAAAGAAGGGCGGAATTGTAAATTCTGATCGGTAAAACTCCCATGCAATTTATGACTGTCAATCCTTACATCATAGCGGACCTTTCGCAACAAAGTACGTAATTTTCGAACGTATAAATATTCCGTGCCGAACTATCAAGTTTATGAATTATTATATAAACATATTAAAAATCTCATAAGAGACCATCTAACCACCAACCGGCTGAATTAATTCCTCTAAATTACTCAAGTCTAGTTACTATAAAATAAAAATATTGACATCTCATAATATGCATGATCGTCATTAATCATGACATTAATTGTTGTTCAATAGAATCGGGATTAAGTACTGTGCGGAGCTAAGTGCTACGACCTTCGGGCAGAAGCCACCGCTAAAGTCCGTACGAGTACCTCTAGAGTCTCTTTTCTATCTATTTGCATTGAGGGGCGGTTAGTCTAAGTCATGAATCGAGCAGCGTGGCTGCGGTTCCAGGCAAAACTAACGCGTATCCTATTCCATTGAAGTCGAAAGACGGAGTGATCCTAAGGTGACTGGGTCGTAGAATTCAGATATAGTCGCGATTATAATATGATCCGGGCATAGACCCAAGCTAAGGACATATCAAGCCCAGATCAGAGATATGGCAGCACGTCACCAAGCGTGAGAGCGATAAGCTCAAAGGCCAATGTTATAGTGACGGTCCGACAAGCGCCCAAGGCTACGGTCGTTAAACCAAACGTCGCGATAGTCAAAGGCCAAACTAACGGTGTAAGACGTTATAAGGAGGCTAATAGACTTAGTTATATAGACGACCTCGTGAAGATAAATATTCACTGAGCGCTCGACGCCGCACATCATCATACTCAACAGCAATCTACAGAGATTGATTGTACATTCATGTTATAATTCTTTATATTTTCCTGAAAACTTGCACCAATTATTATTAAAAATATTATTTTCAAACATGGGAGAAAATACATTATGTTTCAAAATAAATAAATTCATAAAATACCCAAACCCAACTCATTGAGAATCCATTATTCTCACCCATTTTGATTTTTCTAAAACCCCACTAGATGAAGAAGACCAAGGGGAAGAAGAGGCAGACGTTGACGAGAAGTGAAGTCTGACCTCGGGTATTGCCAACAGGATATAGGAATCGTGGAGCTGTATTATCGTTTCTTTTATTCCTGTGTCAAACTTACTTTTGTTTCCGCTGTAACCTTTTATACATTGAGGTAATAATTCCGTTGTACTCATGAATATTTTCTTTCTATCGGATAACCAGTCTTAGTTCACCGGGCTAAGATCTGGCACACGCATGCTTTACTGGAATTTATTATCACAAATATTATTTAATTACGTTAACTATCGCGTTCTCGTCCAACCCCGGTATGGGGGCGTGACATTTATGTTGGAACATTTTGTTCTATACATAAATTAAAAGTGTTTTGATGATTAATGTTGACAAACAAAACAAAACAACGAAGAGACGAAGCTAGCATCGAAGGAAAACGAAGTGCACAATTCTGGAGAAAAACAAAGCTAACGTACGTAACAAGACAATGTTAACGTACGTAATATGATGAAGCTTACGTACGTAATGAATAATAAATAACGTACGTAACTCAGTTCAAACAAGTGAACGTTGGAGGAGTCAAAGTCAAAAAAGCATACAACGGATATATGACGTCATCAGTGATGTAATGTTAACGTACGTAATGGAGTATATGCTAACGTACGTAACTCAAAATGACGAAACTCCCTGGACTGAAACTGAAAGAGGCTTACGTACATAACCCGTGACGGTTAACGTACGTAACGATGCTTACGTACGTAATGGAATGGATATAGCGTACGTAACTAAGGTCCTGGCAGCTAACGGCTAGTTTGAAGATGGAGGCTATAAATACCATGTCTATGGTATTGATTCAACACAACAACACAAAGCATTATATACCCTGATCAGAGATTGATATTCATTATATTGTTGTTGTAATATTGAGCTTACATTGAGTGATTGAGTGTTATACACAAAATCATACACGAGTGGTAAAAGAAAAGATACGATTGGATTCGGTGTTATTAGGATCAAGGATCCGGCATTTTTAGAATCGCAATCGCTATCTTAGTGAGGCTTATCTAGTGCCGATAGAAAGCTAGAGAGGTTGATTCCTTGTCCTACGAAAAGGAAAACGGTTTAACTTGGACCAACGCAAAGACAAGTACGAGCAGTTTATCACGGACCGATAGAAGACGTGATTGTAAACGGTTATATCTCGACCGATAGAAGAGAGGCGTAGAGGTTTTTATCTTGATCCTATATAAAAAGATACCGAGAGAGGACGTAGGCTCGTTTATAGCCGAACCTCTATAAATCCTCGTGTCCTTTATTTTCCGCACTTGATATTTACGCTTCTGCAAACGGCGCAAATATCCAAATCCGTACCCAACAATTGGTATCAGAGAGGTTCTCCAATACGCGGCTTAACATCCGAGGAGAAGATCCAAAATGGCGTTTCAATTCTCTCCAGTCAAAGGCCTTGCTCTCAACCGACCACCATTCTTCGATGGCTCAAATTATTTGACATGGAAGAAAAAGATGTCAATCTTTATTCGTGCCTACGATATAGACATTTGGAAGATTATTTGTCTCGGACCAAAAGTTCCTATCAAATCCGACGGTACGCTCAAGTCTTTTGAAGAATACGACGATGCCGATTGGAAAAATGACCATCTAAATTGTAAGGCTACTCAACTCTTATTTTGTGCCTTAAATCCGGAAGAGGTCAATCGAATCTCATCGTGTGATAGTGCGAAAAAAAAATGGAAAATTCTAGAAATCACACACGAAGGGACGACTCAAGTCAAGGAGACGAAAATCAATATGCTTCTCCATGACTACAAGTTATTCATGATGAAAGGTGACGAGTCCATCACCAATATGCTCGACCGATTCTCGGTCATCACAAATGGACTTGCGTCATTCGGAAAACCATTATCTAGTAGTGAAAAAGTTAAGAAAATTTTACGATCACTACCTAGCGAATGGGATGGCACCGTGACCGCGATTATGGAATCCAAAGATCTCAACACGCTCGATTTTAGTGCCCTTGTTGGTTCACTAATCAATTATGAGATTGTATTAAAATCACGAAGTATCAAGCCGAAGCGGAAGGAACGATCGTTAGCCATGAAGGCTAAGATATCGAGGAAGAAAGAAGAAATCCCGGTGGAGGAAAGCGACGAAGAAGCGGCATATTATGCCAAGAATATTAATAAATTCCAAACTTTATTAAACCGGAGGAAGAAGGATATCTCGAGCGAATCTAATAAGTTCGACAATTCTTGTCGACTATGTGGAAAACCAGGCCACTTCGCTAAGCATTGCCGAGCCAAACCGAAAAAGGAGGTTCTCGTGGCAACATGGAGCGATGAAGACGAAGACGGCGATTTTATCGAACAAAATAATCTCGCTCTCATGGCCCGGAGTTCGTTCGACGACAGCGACGTCGAAAGCCAGGTTAGTACATCCTCCCGTGATGAACTTTTTGATGCATTTGAATTACTTCATAGGGATTTTCAAAATGCATTATCGGAAATCAAATCCCTTAAGTCTAAAATTAAATCTTTGGGAATTGAAAATTCCAAAATTATCGAGAAGGGAAATTTGTCGAAATCAATCATTCAAAGTGTATTGAAAATGAAAATATTTTGAAGAATGATCTCGCTAAAATCCAAACCGAGCTTAAAACTTTGACAAAAAAATTCTCGTGCGGAAACGAGAAATTTGAACAAATGCTTGGTGTACAAAAATTTACTTTGAATAAAGAAGGGTTAGGATTCAAAACTCGTTTGAAAAATGAATCCGTTAATTTCAAGATACCCCGTTGCGAAAAGTGTTTAAAAATCGGGCATCATATTTCAAGTTGCGAAAGCCCGAGACGGACGATAAAAATTAAGAAAATTTGGGTTCCTAAAGGAATAATCGTTTCAAATATCGTCTACGTTTCTAAACAAAAACCAACTATAGGTTGGATCCCCAAATATTGATTTTTGGTATTTTACTCAGGGGGAGTAATTTTTTTTAAACGGATAATATTTTCAGGGAAAGTTAATACCCTTGTATTTATTTTTGTATATTTCATTATTTATTGAATTTTTTTTATTGGTATTTTATTGCACTTTTTGATGAATACAAAAAGGGGGAGAGATAGGAGAATGGAGAAATAAGTCAAAAATGTGATTAACCATGAAAGGGGGAGAAAAATCGAAGAAAATCGATAGCATACAAAAAGAATTAGAAAAACGAAGGAGTTGAACAAAAATAAGGAAAAGTCAAAAATGAAGTTGAAGAGAAATGAGGATACGTCGAAAAGACGATGAAAAATTCGATAACATACAAAAAGAATTAGAAAAACGAAGGAGTTGAACAAAAATAAGGAAAAGTCAAAAATGAAGTTGAAGAGAAATGAGGAGACGTCGAAAAGACGATGAAAAATTCGAAAAATTCGAAAAGCTAAAGGAAAGTAGAAAGAAGGAGTCGAAAAAGAAATGGGAGAAGAAACTAACGAAACGGACAAAGTCGAAAACCTTGGTCTGTGCACATATACATATATTTGTATTTTTGCAGGTAAATCCCATTGACGAAGTGTTGTTTTGTAATCATCAAAAAGGGGGAGATTGTTGGAACATTTTTTTCCATACATAGATTAAAAGTGTTTTGATGATTAATATTGACAAACAAAACAAAACAACGAAGAGACGAAGCTAGCATCGAAGGAAAACGAACTGCAAAATTCTGGAGAAAAACAAAGCTAACGTACGTAACTGTTAGGAATATGCCCTCGAATGCCACTCAGGGGATGAGAGAGTAGGGTCATTGTACTTGTAATTATGGAATAAATAATAAAAAAGGCAATTTGATTCATTCATTGTTTATTGTATTTCAATTGCATTCTTGACTTGGTAAACATTGAAGTGAAGTCCATGTAAATAAACTGAACATTCCATTCTCGTTATGGGATAAGAGAAAATGCACTGGAAGTGTTTAAAGTTTATTTACGTAAATCGTCATAAGTCAATAAACTTAAATGGGCATTAAGTTTTTAATAAGATTTGTATAACTAATGCTAGGACATGTGCATGTCTTGATAGCATAGTTATAAGTATATTGGTGGGACCAGTATACTCGAACTCGACTCATACTCGATTTAGTCACACGGTATTCACTCTCGAAGAGTCGATGACGAATCGAAAGGTTGTGATAGTATACGTGGACCTTTGACTTGAGGGTTCAGTAGAAGATATGCCTGTGACGTTTAGTTTGTCATTAGAGTAGTTAGACTCATTTGCTTAATTGCTGAGTCGACCTCGAAGTGCGGACTATACGGGCAGGTAGCAGTCTTTACTGTACGCCAAGAAAGGATGCTATCCCCTGTTAGTGAGCAGGCGAATGTCCTATACGGTTAATGGCAAATAAGATCATAAGTCTTTGGCCAAAGCATTCTGTTATAGTAGTATTAGATACACTATTGATCAGTTGGTCTTGATTTGCATTAACACATGTATAGAGTTTAGTCAACAGTAGGGTTTGACTTTACCGTGACCCGAAGACTTGACCGGGACATCTGATGAAGGGTCTATACGTATATAGTATTCACGACATAATGGTTCTGGAATGATCCCTTCATTCGTTCTCAGTCGGGGTTTACAGTGCGGCCCGCTAGGCTGGCTAAGTGCTGCCCGCACTCATTGGTTCCTCCCAATGCCGGCTGAGACGGACCTACGGAGTCGCGCATCAGGAGCGTTGACGGATAAATGTGAATTTATTATCTCTCTATTAATATTAGATATTGGATATCTAATTTATGATTTGTTGGATAAATCAAATAGCGGTCTTATGAATTAAAATTAAGTTACCGGGTAGTTAATTTAATTCATAAATTATATTTCTTCGAGAAATATATTTGTATTTGATATAATTAATTAATTAGATTGATTAATTAATATAAATACATTGATAATTAAATAGAGTGTATTTAACGGAGTCGTTTGACGTACGTCCGGTACACAAGCCGAGTGGCTCGGCTCGTTTCTAGGAAACTTCCTAAATGGGCCGCCCCTTCCCTACCTCACATGGTATTATTGCATGCATGTGTTTTGTGGTTGTATTGATTAAGTCATCATGTGTTGAGATGCTTGATGATTTATTATATCTACATGTGAGTTGTTTTTGTAGATATATAATCATCAATACATCAACTAAAAAAAAGACTTAGTGACAACACACACATACACACATCTTCATGCTCTGCTCCTGCCGAGAGATATAAGGGAGGAAGAGAATTTATTTTTTTCTTTTAAGTTATTTTCATCTTAGAGGTGAAAGAAATTAAAAAAAAAATAGAGAGAAAATTCCTACGGTAACTTCCTAGCCGTGTTCTTGGAGAACGGAGTTACGTCGAATTTTCCGGGCAACTTCCGACGCGTGTGAAGTAGAGGCTTCGAAGTTTCGGTGCTTGGAACGAAGGGATTTCGTGTTCGGGACGGGTTTCGTGATAGTCATCCAATTTTACGAAGATTTATTTCAAAGGCTTCAAGGGTATGATTTTTATCTTCGTATTTATTTTTCGTATATACGTTACTTGATTGATCCTGTTTGGGATTCGTTTTTATTTTCCGCTGCGTATTTCGTTTTACTTTCAGAATCCCAACAGTGGTATCGGAGAGAGGTCAATGTTTCCGTGTATACGATTATTTGTGCATTTTGAATGCTTTTGGATGATGATTATGATTTAGAATCATGTTTGGAATAATTGTAGATTTTAAATTATTCGTTGTAGCATCACGTTTTTTGAAACGGGCCGAAAAACAAAGAAAGCGAAGTGCCGTGAGTCGCAAAGCGCACAGGTTGCTGCCAGTGCCGAGCATGCTCGGCCATGATCGGCCATGTCTCGCCACGGCCGAGAATGATCGGCGATCTGCGGCGATGGCTCGGCCAGCACCCTCGGGTTTTTGGCCCGATTTTGAATCGGGCCGCGGTGGCCTAAAATCGGATTGTCCAGGACTCGTTTAAGTTTATATTTCGTTTTAATTATTTCCCAAAATTTAAATTGGATTTTAATTTGACTAAATTAATATTTGGAATATTTTTTTAGTTAAAGGAAATAAATTAAACGAAAATATTATTTTCCGGATTACTTGAATGAATTTAAATGACGATTATTAGTATTAATTGGATTAATACCATTAAAATTGAATAGATTAATTTTATATTGATTGGATTAATATCTTAATTGATTATTTAATTTTAATGCCACTTTATATTAATTGGATTAATATAGTAGAAATTGAATAGATTAATTTATAGATTAATTAGATTAATTTATATTAAGATGAATTGTTTAATTTCGTTGCCATTACATGTTGTATGGAATCCTTATGTGATGGTGATATAGCTCGTGGACTTAGTTTTTGATTTGTTCGATTCGATTGGGTTGTAAAGGCCGTTTTGAGCCTATTTATATTTACTAGAAAAACTTGTATAGGATGCAATTTTTCAATGATGTAATTATTATTTTGGGTATGAAGAAGACCGAAGACAACCGAGAAGGACGAAGAATCGAAGAGCTGTTTTTCATTGGGTCATTCGCAGCCCAAGATTAGAATTAGGTCCATGAGCTATATGTTGGTAGTAACTAGGTTCTTTCATTTTCTTTTTCATTTTGAATGATTGACAAACCAACAAACACGCGTATAATTGAATTAATGTGCAAAGTGTAACATTAATCGCGAAATTCTCCGACTACAAAGCAGACTAAGTTTGAAAAAGGTTACGAGGTTTCCTACCCTCCATCAAACTCGTAGAAAATTGATACCCGATTTGGTGTGCTATGCTTCCGAGTTATCGGGGTAGTACATTTGGTAGAGGTTGAAAAATTCTTGAGTGCATTAGATGCCTTCGGTTGGTGATAAATTTCGCCCCTAGAAACCCGATAGGTTGCGGGTGAGATTCAATAGTCAAGCGATGAGCGTTGATGGTCAACAACTTAGATAGTCGGGATTGCCAAGAAACCCGATAGGTTGAGGGCATGAAGACTAGGGGTAAAGAAGATCAAATCATCCGTTAGACGGGTTGGTGTTAGACACCACTTTACGAGAAATTAATTGGCAAGAAACCCGATAGGTTGCGTCTGTTAAAATTTGTAAAGAACTTGATCACCACTAAGAAGTCGATCTAACCATGATTTCCTGATTATAACATGGGAGTGTATAATTCCGATAAAATTAGTGGGAGCCGAGACAAGAATTATACAAGCCCTTAAGTTCTATACTCGGTCATAATTAAACAAGTCACTAATTTAATCTTGTCTAAATCTTTGCGAAACGAAATTGAATCTCTCTAAAATGGCTAAAAACCCACTTGCAAAACTACTTCAAAACAATCACCTAACTGGCACTATCTTTGTTGGAGTTGCGGAATCGATGATTGTACTCGATGGAGTCTCTGGGATACGTCTTGGAGGCGGACATTCCACCGACTCAATCCGGACTAGGGGTAATCAGAAGACATTGGCGTCCATGAAAAATGGGTCAAGGATGACGTCTAGTCCGTGGTTTTATGATGGGCTCAATGACTAATGAGGCTGCGAGAGCGCACGAGAAAATGACTTCTACTAGGCGATTCTCGCACACTTGACCGAACTTTATGGAGAGCACGGTGGGACCGCTAGATATGAGATATCGAAGCGGTTGTTCGATCTTAGGATGAAAGAAGCGGAGAAAGTGGGAGACCACGTCCTCAAGATGATCTCTATGATTGAGAGGCTCGAGGTGCTCAACTTTAATATGGATTTATCCCTTCAAATTGATCTCATCCTTCAATCTCTACGACTCTTTCACGCAGTTTGTAATGAATTTCAAGCGTAATGAAATTACATGCACATTAGGGGCTAATGAATAAAGCTGATGACGGCGATCTAACATGAAGACTAAGCGAGAGAAATTTGCTCTTGTGATTTCTTACGGGCCTAAGAGGTCCAAGAACAAGAAGAAAAGACCTACGAGCGACAAACCCAAGAAAGGGGTGCGAAAAGGAAAGGGCAAGGCCCGAAAGGTTCAAAAGGTAGGCGGTCCAAAACCTACGGACAAATGCCTTGAATGCGGTGAGTGGGCCCTTTGGCGAAGGACTTGTCCCAAGATTAATGGCGCATCAGTGCACGGAACTTTGTTTTTGAAACTAATTGTTCCGCTCGTATATTACGCTTCATGGATTACGGATTGGTGCCACTTCTCACATTTGTACTATGAATCGGGATCTGGAGCAGTAGAAAACTTGAAGTGGGAAATAATGATCAACTTTGTTGGAAGCGGACAAAGTGTCGAGGCAACCGATATTGGATCAATCCTTACGGGTTTAGAATCGTTTTATTTTGACATTAGATGAAGTACTTGTTTTGCCCAAGGGGCATAAAAACATTGTATCCATTCCGATCTTGGACCGGAAAGGATTTTGTTTCTTCATTGGCAATGGCGGTTGTAAAATTTATTTTCGAAATAAATTGGTTGGAACAACTACATTGTTGAATGGTTTATATCATCCGAACATGCAAAATAAAGCAGTGAACACTATAACTAGGAAACGTGGTAGGCAAGATACTAATCAAGCTCTTAAATGGCACCTTAGACTTGGTCATGTTGGTGAGACCAAGGTTCGGAAAATGGAAAAGATGGACTTTTAAGTCCATTGGGTGTAGAACCCTATCCAACTTGTGAATCTTGCCTTAGAGGCAAATGACTAAGTTCCCATTCACGGGGACTTTTGAAAGTGCCGATAAACTTGGATTGGTGCATACCGATGTTTGTGGTGCTTTAGAAGTAGCCCGAGACGGATATCAATATTTCATAACGTTCACGAGATGATCATACTAGGTATGGGATTGTGTACTTAATGAAACATAAATCAAGCCTTTGCTAAATTCAAAGAATTTAAGGCCCTAGTTGAAAAACAAAGCTGGATGTCATATCAAAGCACTTTCGGACCGAGGTGGCGAATATATGAGCACGAGTTTGATGAGTTCCTTAAGGAACATGGAATAGTTTCACAATTCACGCCTCCAGGGAACCCCACGGTTAAATGGTGTTTCGAAAGGAGAAATCGGACTTTGTTGGACATGGTTCGCTCCATGTTAAATTACACCGATTTACCTATTTACTGTGGGGATATACCTTACTAACATTGCCTATATCCTAAATAGATGTCCTTCCAAATCTGTTCCTATCACTCGCATGAGATGTGGAAGGGTAAGAAACCAATCCTTAATCACATAAGGATTTGGGGATGTCCACCTATGTCAAAAAGGCTAAGGTGGACAAAGCTGAGCGAGGTCCATAAAAGGGCGTTTCATAGGATACCCAGAGGACTCGATGGGTTATCTATTCTACATGCCGAGAAGACCATAGGGTCGTTGTGGCATTACAAGCGCACTTCCTTGAGGATGAATTCATTCAGAAGGTGGCTCGGGTAGAAATATCTCTTTGGAAGAGCATAATGAAACTCCTAAGGAGACATCGATCAAGGATCAAGAACCGAACCTATTGTAACACAACCTCCACTTGAAGGTCCGATAGGGTATCTCACTTACTCGAGAGGTATGGCTATACACATGTCGAGGAACCGGGTCTCACGACACACGATACTTGATGAAAACGACCTGTCACCTATGACCAAGCGATAGTGGATGTAGACTCGATAAATGGCAAGAAGCAATGGAAGCCGAGATAGACTCGATGCATACCAATCGTGTCTGGACTCTAGTAGATCTTCCAAGTGGCATGAGGACTATTGGAAATAAATGGATCTATAAGAGAAAGGCGATGGGGATGGCAAGGTTGATGCCTATAAGGCCGGGCTTGTGGCAAAGGGTTATACCCAAAGGGAAGGAATCGATTATCATGATACCTTCTCGCCCGTAGCTATGATAAAGTTGATTCGCATGATGCTTGCCATTGCCTATTATGATTATGAAATATGGCAAATGGACGTCAAAGCGGCTTTTCTAAATGGATACCTCGAGGAGAAATCTATATGGAACGACTGAGGTTTTGTGTCCAAAGATAATATTCATAAAGTGTGTAGGCTGCTTGAGCCATTTATGGTGCAAGCAAGCTTCTCGGAGTTGGAACCTTCGATTTGTGGCGATCAAGGACTTTGACTTCGTGCGAAATGAGGAGGAACCGTGTGTTTACAAAAAGGTCGTGGGAGCAACATTGTGTTCTTAGTACTATATGTAGATGATATTCTACTTATAGGAAATAACATAGCAATGCTCGACCTTTGTGAAAGCTTGGCTTTCTAAAGCGTTCTCCATGAAAGACTTGGGAGAAGCTTCCTATATTCTAGGGATCCCTCTTCTGAGAGATAGACCGCGAAGAATGATAGGACTTTCCCAAGCCCTTTATATCGATAAAATCTGAGAAGATTCAAGATGGATGAATCTAAAGAGGGTTCCTTCCCATGCGACATGGAATTCATCTCACCACGAAAATGTGTCCTCAAAGTGAGGAAGACAAGAGAGAGATGAGTAAGGTACCCTATGCCTCGATGGGTAGCCTCATGTACGCTATGTTGTGTACGAGACCGAGACTTAGCCTACGCTGTGAGTATGGTAAGTCGATTTCAAGCAAACAGGAAGGGAACATTGGTGCCGTAAAGAACATTCTTAAGTACTTAAGAAGAACTAGAGATTTAGTTCTTACTTATGGTGGTGGAGAAGCCGAAGGTGATTAGATTCACCGATTCGATTTTCAAAGAGACAATGACGACTCTAAGTCGACATCATGCAGGTATTTGTTTACTCTCAATGGAGGAGCGGTATCTTGGAGAAGCTCCAAGCAAACCGCTCTTTGCAGATTCCACACTTAGCAGTATCAAGTGCCTCGAGAGGCTAGCAAAGAAGCATTTTGGATGCGAAGTTTATACAAGAACTTCAAGTGGTGCCTAACGCGGAGTTGCCTATATCACTATTCTGTGATAATGATGGAGCTGTCGCCCAAGCCAAGGAGCTGAGGGCTCACCACAACACCAAGCATATAGAGGGAAAGTACCACATCGTTCGAGAGATGGTGGGAAAAGGATATGTTTCATTGGAAAGAGTAGACTCAGAAGACAATGTCTCTGACCCGCTGACTAAGCCATTATCTCAGGCCGTCTTGGAAAGACATCTGAAGAACATGGGTATTGGATATCATGATGTGTGGCATTGAGTGCAAGTGGGAGATTGTTAGGAATATGCCCTCGAATGCCACTCAGGGGATGAGAGAGTAGGGGCATTGTACTTGTAATTATGGAATAAATAATAAAAAAGGCAATTCGATTCATTCAATGTTTATTGTATTTCAATTGCATTCTTGACTTGGTAAACATTGAAGTGAAGTCCATGTAAATAAACTGAACATTCTATTCTCGTTATGGGATAAGAGAAAATGCACTGGAAGTGTTTAAAGTTTATTTACGTAAATCGTTCGCAAGTCAATAAACTTAAATGGGCATTAAGTTTTTAATAAGATTTGTATAACTAATGCTAGGACATGTGCATGTCTTGATAGCATAGTTATAAGTATATTGGTGGGACCAGTATACTCGAACTCGACTCATACTCAATTCAGTCACACGGTATTCACTCTCGGAGAGTCGATGACGAATCGAAAGGTTGTGATAGTATACGTGGACCTTTGACTTGAGGGTTCAGTAGAAGATGTGCCTGTGACGTTTAGTTTGTCATTAGAGTAGTTAGACTCATTTGCTTAATTCTTTGAGTCGACCTCGAAGTGCGGACTATACGGGCGGTAGCGATCTTTCTTTGCATGCGCCAGAAAGGATTCTATCTCTGCTAGTGAGCGGCGAATGTCTATACGGTTAATGGCAAATAAGATCATAAGTCTTTGGCAAAGCATTACGATATAGTAGTATTAGATACACTATTGATCAGTTGGTCTTGATTTGCATTAACACATGTATAGAGTTTAGTCAACAGTAGGGTTTGACTTTACCGTGACCCGAAGACTTGACCGGGACATCTGATGAAGGGTCTATACGTATATAGTATTCACGACATAATGGTTCTGGAATGATCCCTTCATTCGTTCTCAGTCGGGGTTTACAGTGCGGCCCGCTAGGCTGGCTAAGTGCTGCCCGCACTCATTGGTTCCTCCCAATGCCGGCTGAGACGGACCTATGGAGTCGCGCATCAGGAGCGTTGATGGATAAATGTGAATTTATTATCTCTCTATTAATATTAGATGTTGGATATCTAATTTATGATTTATTGGATAAATCAAATAGCGGTCTTATGAATTAAAATTAAGTTACCGGGTAGTTAATTTAATTCATAAATTATATTTCTTCGAGAAATATATTTGTATTTGATATAATTAATTAATTAGATTGATTAATTAATATAAATACATTGATAATTAAATGGAGTGTATTTAACGGAGTCGTTTGACGTACGTCCGGTACACAAGCCGAGTGGCTCGGCTCGTTTCTAGGAAACTTCCTAAATGGGCCGCCCCTTCCCTACCTCACATGGTATTATTGCATGCATGTGTTTTGTGGTTGTATTGATTAAGTCATCATGTGTTGAGATGCTTGATGATTTATTATATCTACATGTGAGTTGTTTTTGTAGATATATAATCATCAATACATCAACTAAAAAAAAAGACTTAGTGACAACACACACATACACACATCTTCATGCTCTGCTCTTGCCGAGAGATATAAGGGAGGAAGAGAATTTTTTTTCTTTTAAGTTATTTTCATCTTAGAGGTGAAAGAAATTAAAAAAAAAATAGAGAGAAAATTCCTACGGTAACTTCCTAGCCGTGTTCTTGGAGAACGGAGTTACGTCGAATTTTCCGGGCAACTTCCGACGCGTGTGAAGTAGAGGCTTTGAAGTTTCGGTGCTTGGAACGAAGGGATTTCGTGTTCGGGACAGGTTTCGTGATAGTCATCCAATTTTACGAAGATTTATTTCAAAGGCTTCAAGGGTATGATTTTTATCTTCGTATTTATTTTTCGTATATACGTTACTTGATCGATCCTGTTTGGGATTCGTTTTTATTTTCCGCTGCGTATTTCGTTTTACTTTCGGAATCCCAACAGTAACAAGACAATGTTAACGTACGTAATATGATGAAGCTTACGTACGTAATGAATAATAAATAATGTATGTAACTCAGTTCAAACAAGTGAACGTTGGAGGAGTCAAAGTCAGAAAAGCATACAACGGATATATGACGTCATCAGTGATGTAATGTTAACATGCGTAATGGAGTATATGCTAACGTACGTAACTCAAAATGACGAAACTCCCTGGACTGAAACTGAAAGAGGCTTACGTACATAACCCGTGACGGTTAACGTACGTAACGATGCTTACGTACGTAATGGAATGGATATAGCGTACGTAACTAAGGTCCTGGCAGCTAACGGCTAGTTTGAAGATGGAGGCTATAAATACCATGTCTATGGTATTGATTCAACACAACAACACAAAGCATTCTATACCCTGATCAGAGATTGATATTCATTATATTGTTGTTGTAATATTGAGCTTACATTGAGCTTACATTCTAGACTTTCACGCTTGCCAATGCACAACTTTAACTATTAACATCTTTAATTCTTTATTTTTAAAAATTATAAAAAATTGATATTTTGAAAGTATATTTCGAGATGAATCTAACAAGATGTCACATGACTATATTTTTTTCATATATATAAATCACAAAAGATGGTCAAAAGAGATTGTGTAAGCAGTATAATAGTCAATACGTTGCAATAATAAGAGAACGGAGGAAATAACTATTATTGTGTAATAATAATATTAATTATTAATAAATAATTATTGCATTATGAATTAACTAATAATAATTAATTAATAAGATTAATGATTAATATCATATATTATCAATTTATAATTATTATTTAATAAATATTTTTAATAATTATTATTATATTATCTTAATAATAATTAGTTAAGTAATTGTAATAACAATAATAATTTTTTTTTACTTTTAAAATAATAACAATAAATATATTATATATTTTTTAACCTTTTGTTTTGTTGAGCATTTAATTTAATTTTATACCTTGAAGCAGGTATAGCCTCATAAGTCATACCCAGGGGCGGACCAACATGCCCCCAGTGATATATATATATATATATATATATATTGATTAGGTTGCACTCTTTCTATTTTTCTCTCCGGAAAGCACTCACTCGTGGGCCCGTCCGAACCTCCCCTTTCTCGCAGCCCAACACGATTATATATATATATATATATATATATATATATATATATATATATATATATATATATTGACTATGGTGGAAACACCTTTAATGGTGAAATCTAGAAACCGATTGCATTATTAAGTAATTTTATTCCATATTTGTTATTATTTGTTGCATCAAATAAATAATACAATAAAAAAATACATAAATGCATATAATTCTACTCATCTACAGCCGTTAGATCACTAATATCAATGGCCTACAAAAGTTTCTAGATTTCACAAGATAATTAGTTTTCATATGATCTATTTTCTATATATATATATATATATATATATATATATTATCACACCCCCTAGATTGTTGACTATCAGATGCCGGATATTAAAAATATCCTTATTATATATTACAGCACAGCGGAAAACTTAAAACATTTAAGAGGAAACTCTTTTTACACACCAAAAGTCACTTTTACACATCAGCCGACTATTATATTACAACCAAAGGAAAACATCGGCTGTATAGGTTTATAAGCAAACTTAGACTTAACACACACAGAGAACACTCCACATGTCTGATGTTCATATACAACGGCTCGTTGGCGTAGAGAAGCGTCCCTGACATCAGCTTATGCCTCATACCCCAAATTATTACCTGTATCACAAGAATTCAACTAAATGAGCGAAAGCTCAGTAAGTAGTGACACACAATGCATGAATGCATTTATGAATGAGTTTGTGAAATGCAGTTTCATTTTCCTTTTAACTTTCGAAAACTCTTTTATAGCGCGCTGCTATGTACACCTCGAGTTCCTGGCCCGGGCCAAAAGTGTGCATGTCCAACCATAGCCAGAACAAACTGCCCAATCATAACACATGGGTCAGCCTGGCGTGTCCCAGACTCCACCAGGATCATGGCTATAAAGGTGCCCAATCATACACATGAGTCACCACGGTGTGTCCCAGACTCCACCGCAAAACATCACACAAGTGTCCAATCATAACACATGGATCACTACGACGTGTCATAGACTCCGCCACAAAACAGCCCCTTACCAGTATCCCGCGATGCACATAACCAAAACAGTTTGTTCTGGTCACCTTTAGAACGCCTGTACTATGATCTGTGCATGCGACAACAACCTCCAATGCTATGCTATGATCATATGCATCGTGATAATACCACATGTATAAATGCTCTATGAGACATGTCACACAATAAGAATAGAGCAATATGTTATCCACATATGCACAAGGTATGAGCAATATCCAAAACAACAATCATTAACACATATTTCCGACAAATGCTCTTGTGATACAGTGTTGCAATCAGTTACTACTTACCTTGTTCAGGTGATACCTTTTCTTTTATACCAATAATAGGTGGTTGTGATGATATGTCTTCAGAGCCTGTTTCAAGGAGTGCCTTTAAAGAATCTATATGGTATACACGAAGTTTAACTCACTGCATATCCGAAGGATTTTACCGATTTCACATAATTGGTATTCTACAAATTTTATGTGCGCATTTCGTTATATATGAGCATAATACTCAATCATTTTTACACTCCTAATTCATTATGAAGCCTATTATTTTCTGTTCATAGTGTTAGATCAACTCATATAGGCAACAACTCTAGGATTCTATAACAATACAATGGTTTAGGGAAAACTATCAAGATCTTGAAATAACTGAATTTTTCCGGCATATATCCACTTGATTATATGTCGGATTTGCATAAATTTTTGATATAGAATACCTAATATACTTAATAACATGTATATAACAACCTATGCCCCTGAAGAACACCAATTCAATACTATCCACCAATGTTCTAAAAGGCGCTAGGCGGTAGGCGGGCGGACGGGGACCTTCTAGCGCCTAGGCCTTGGAGGCGGCGCCTAGGCGGCTAGGCGCTAGGCGCTAGGCGGTTTTTTTTATATTTTATATTTTATTTATTTTTATATATGCATACAAAATGCATAATAATATTCTTTTCAACAATAGTCTTGAAAAAAAAACATTCCAATAGTCTTGAAAAAAAAAACATTCAAAAAGCAAAAGTCACAAACTAAAGTCAAAATTCCATGTCTTCCTCATCTCCATATCCTTCCTCCAATATAGGTTCTCCATCTACAGCGGCTTTTTTAAAAAAAAAAAAAAAACGAAGGTGAGCTTGAAGAACACTGACCAGAAGATGGAAGAACCGCCGGAACTCTGAAGATGATGAAACGGCCGGAATGGAAAAACTGGACTAGAAGAAGGTGAGCTGCCGATTATTTGGTGCGCGGGCAGATGGAGAATTAGATGATAGTCTCCGCAGCGAAGGTGAAAAGGAAGAAACGAATGGACCGGGAGATACAAGAGAAGGAAAACAGTACTTAGGGTTTGAGGGTCCAGCGAAGGAAAACACATTTTTGGACAAAACGTTAAAAAATAAAATAGAAAAAGAAAAAAAATCTGGACAGATGGGGTAGTCGCCTAGGACCCGCCTAACCCGCCTAGCCCGCCTAGTACCCGCCTAGCCCGCCTAGGACCCGCCTAGCCCGCCTAAGACCCGCCTAGCCGCCTGGCAGAACCGATTAGGGGGTAGTCGGGGCGGAGGGCCACCTTCTAGCGCCTAGGCGGCCGCCTAGGCCGATTTTTAGAACACTGCTATCCACACATATTCTCCAAAAGGTGACAGAATTGATTCTTTTGTTGTCTTAGCAAGTTTTAAGCCCTATAAATCCACATTAAACACAAGTTTAGGCCATTTATGAGTTCTTAACATCATTAGAACGTATATAAGTACATAAACTAGCTCTCACAACTTCATACCACACAAGAAATATAGCAAGAACAAGAGTAAAACGAAGATAACTCACCTTGATTGTCAACTGAATTGAGGTGTTTATGTTTTTATGATTTCTCCTCAATTTTTTGATGAATTTTCGAAGTGTGGAGCTTATGGATTGAGTTCAGAGTGTCTATAAGAGTTTAGAGTCTGTTTCCTCCCTTATCTAAGTGGAAGAGTCGGTTTATAAGGGTGAAAGTACTAAAATACCCCTCAATGGCCTCCAGAAGTCAGGTTTAGAAGAATGGACCAGTTTAAGTTGTTATAATCCGGTTCTTGGATGTTTTAAACCGGTTCTTAGTAGGGATTGATCATGTTTAGGGTATGGATGTATGGTCTAAGGTTTTTGATAAAGTTTAGTATGTATATTTATTGTTTAAACTCAGCTACTTTTGCGAATACCTTCGAAAGTGGTAGAAAATGAGTTTGTTGTTATCTTTATGAAATTTTATATAATTAACCCTAGAAATAAGAGTCCGAGTACTCACTTAGAAATATGACATTATTCGACAATGAACTAAAGGACATATTCCATTCTACCCGACCGTATTTGGGACGAATAAGATACTTACAAATCGAATGACTTAACAAATGTTATCACTGAGACCTTGAATTTCATCATTGATGGTATTCACAAGTATCAAGATGCTTGACACGTGTTATCGGAATAAGAAAGGGTTATTTACTTGAATCATCAATCTAAATTGACTCAGCATACCACCGACTAAAACCCCGAGACCAACCGATAGACACGTCACTGATATTATTTACTACTTATAGGCTTACCACTTGTAATTTGGGTTAGGTTCAAATGCTTAGCCACTTCAATGCCGTTAAATTAACTATCAAATAATGTGAATCATGAAATGTCAGAATAATACTTGATAACAAGTAATGCATGAATCATATTATTCAAATAATAGCAGTTTCATGTCACACTGTCACATTTTTATACGATTAAGCATGAAGTCTTGCATGTTTTAAGATCAATATGTTATTATTGACTAGACCTTGTGTGTGAGAGTTTTTGGGCATCACAATCTTCCCTCCTTATAGGAATTTCGTCCTCGAAATTTACTTACCAAATAGAGCCGGATATTTATGCCTCATTTCATCTTCCTTTTCCCACGTGGCTTCTTCAACTGAGTGATTCTTCCACAACACCTTAACAAATGACATCTTTTTGTTCCTCAATTCTGTTTGCTTACTATCCAAGATCTTGACCGGTGTCTCTTCATAATTCAAGTCCTCACTTAACGGAAATTACTCATAGCTCAATATATGTGATGGATCTGAGACATACCTCTTCAACATTGAAACGTGAAAGACGTCCTGAACATTTGTTAGTGATGGCGGAAGTGCTAACCTGTATGCCACTTCTCCAATTCTTTCCAGTATCTCAAATGGGCCTATGTATCTTGGATTTAATTTCCCTTTCTTTCTGAATCTCATGATGCCCTTCATTGGTGCCACCTTGAGAAATACTTTGTCCCCGGCATCAAACTCAAGCATTCGTCGTCGGTTGTCCGCGTAGCTCTTCTGCTGACTCTGAGCTGTAAGCATTCTTTTTCTCAATGGCCTCTTTGGTTTTCTGCACCAATTCTGGTCCAAGAAACTTCCTCTCACCTAGCTCATCCCAATGAATCGGTGATCTGCACTTTCTGCCATAAAGAGCTTCGTAAGGCGCCATGCCAATAGTAGAGTGGAAGCTATCGTTATACGCAAACTCTACCAAAGGCAGGTAGGTATTCCACGACCCTTGGAAATCCAGTACGCACGTTCTTAACATGTCCTCCAGAGTCTGGATAGTTCTCTCCGACTGACCATCAGTTTGTGGGTGAAACGCTGTACTGAACGCTAACTTTGTTCCCAGAGCTTTATGTAAGCTCTTCCAGAATGATGAAGTAAAACGGGGATCTCTGTCTGATACAATTTATAAAGGTACGCCATGCAATCTTACAATTTCTCTAACGTATAGATCCGCCAACTTATCCATGGAATACATAGTATGTACTGGAAGAAAGTGAGATAATTTTTTTAGGCGATCTACTATAACCCATATGGCATCGTGACCTTCTCTGGTTCTTGGAAGTCCAACTACAAAGTCTATAGTGATGTCTTCCCATTTCCTTTTAGGAACATCCAGTGATTGTAATGTCCCTGCGGGTCTTTGATGTTCTGCCTTTACTGTAATATCCGCAATTTCCGATTTTTCGGTAAATTTCTTTTTCAGCCGGAGTCCGTTTTGACGACTCGCTCATGACCGTTTCGTCATTTCGAGAATGATTAATTCTGGACTTTTTGTCATCCGTGTAATACCCGGTTGTAATTCATTCATTTTCATTCAGTAATTCTCAGTCTGTAATTGTCACTCAGTGTATTTTCACTCAATTATAATCATTCATCAATCATGTTCATTCACCGTGTTCACCGTTCGGAAAAACTTCGAGTTGTGTATCATTATTGTTCATTGTTTCAACTTTCCTCTTATGAGTTCGACTTTGTTAGATCACCATTAATTTTTGGTAACTCCAAAAACTCTAAATCTTTGCAATATTATAGAGCATCGAATTAGCTTTCCAATGGTTCAAACGGTGAGTCAATCGGAGTCCGGACGAGAGAGTTATGGTCGTTTTAGCTCACCCGCTCATTTTTTTCAGTTATTGGCCGATCACTGCCGACCGAACTCGGCCGTGTCGTCCGACACGGACCGTGCCGTACTCGTCCAGAAATGCCGAAGTCTTTGCCTCAGGACCCGACCATGTCGTCTGGCACGGCCGAGTCGAACTCTTCCGGATAAGCGAGCCGACCGGCGCCGCGGCCGTGTTCGGGACACGGTCGAGTCATGCCGAGTCGCTGTCGGACGGGTCACTATCGGAAGGCCCCTCCACGCCGCGACCGTGTCTAGCAGGACACGGTCGAGCCCCTGCCGGCCAGCTGCGCGCCGCGACCGTGTCAGGCGGACACGGTCGAGTCTGTCAGATGAGTCAACCCCTATAAATTCGTTTTTTGAGCATTTCAGCTCATTTCTTTCCGTTTTCTTCACCTACAACCGAGAGAGAGAGAGAGCTTGAGGGAGGGTTTTTCCTTCACAAATCATTTGAGTGTTTGATTTTCTTCATCCTCCTTCGATCGTGTAGCTCGGATTGTGGATCTAGCACGTGTTCTTCGGATTATAGGGCTTGAATCTTCAAGAGGTAAGAACTCCTTCAACCCTAGTATGATTTTGGGGAGGGTTTGGTGGTAATCTTGTGTTTTAATTCGAATTAACCGATGTTGTTATTAGATTTTGATAGTATTCACGCGACCCATGGTTTTCTTGTTTTTGATTGGGATGAAATCCCGTTGTTATACCATTGACCGATTTCATTTCCTTATGCGCTCTTGGTGTCCGGTGAATTGTCCCAACGGGTAGAATTAGGATTAATTCTTACCTTTCCCCATTATTGAGACTTGTTGTATACCGTTGTTGTGTTAGGAGCGGATTTGGGAGGATTGTTCGGACCAAAACCTATTCCTTCGTTGTTTCCCTTGTTTCATCGTGTTCAAGGCAAGTATCTTGTCCATACATTATGTGTTTTGTGGATATTACGGTTGTTAATCGTCGATATGTGCTAAATAAATATTAATAACCATTTTTCAAAAGAATCGGAATATTTATCATCATGGTTTTTGTAAAGGTGACCCATGTGTGTTGGGAATTAATGTGCTTAGATGAATATGTGAGTTTGTGTGATATTAGTTGTGTCGTTCGGTGCTGTTGAAATCTTGTACTTCCTTGTGAATCGTATCATTACTTGGTCGTGAGTATATGTTGGATGAACTGGCCATTCTAGTAAGGTACCTCGACTATATATCCGTGATTGACCTTCGAGGCTTGTGGTTTGCAAGCTGTGATTTTGGAACGTGTGTGTGTGTGTTGTTCCTTCCACCGGAGTGTCCGGGATGTCCGGGGTCGATACTAAAGTGCGGCCACGGAAGTGGACTTGGGTGCGTGTGTGGATGAACTTCCACCGGAGTGTCCGACGGGATGTCGAGGGTCGATACTTAAGGGGTACGGCCGCGAAGTGGTTTCCCACCGGAGTGTCCGACGGGATGTCCGGGAGTCGATACTAAAGTGCGGCGCGGATTACAGATTGTGGTTTTTCATCTTGAGGATGACGATGTTTTCGTTAATTGTGATATTGTCCGGAGTATCACAATGCTTTGTGCTCGGGGTTGAGAGACATTGTATATCGAGTCTTGGTGCTTGGCTAGAATGGCATAGGATTAATGTGTTATGTGTAATGTGTCCTTGTAAGTGAATTGAAGTGGATGATCGGGTCGTGGACCCTGTGTTTTGTGACCGGAATGGTTGGGTCGTGGACCCCGTGTTTTGTTAAACGGATTTGTATTTTGAAAATTGAACTTTGGGGCTGTGACCCTAAATGGCTTTCGAGGAATTAAGAACATTTTCAATTTTTGATGTTTTCAAAACTCCCGAGATTTGGAAATGTTTTCAAAATGCTTACTTGCTTCGTTTCTGCTTTCAAGACTTGAACTATTTTTAACTAAATATATCTCGGGAAGTCTTTCGTTATATTCTCGGAATGTGTTGTGTATGGCTCGTATTTGCACTTTATACTTGCACTAGCGAAACAGTGGAGTTTGCTAACCCCCGAGTGTCGGGGTGGATATCTGTATTGTGTCCAGTACATGCGAGGTTTTCGGGAGCAAGACACAAGATCGGCACGAGGATGATGAAAGACGAATGATACTAATCACACGAAGGGCGATTTTGGGTTCGATTAGTGAGTCCATTGTATTGTCTTTTCATTGTCTTATTGTTTGTGGTGGTAATTATCTTACCCTTGCGTGGGTATGAGTCTGGATGAATTTATGTACTTTTATTTGTAAGTCGTGTCGAAAGACCAAATCGGTCTATTGATTCGTTATTTTAATTAAATCGGTATGTAATGTAATGTGTTGTGTTGATGTCTAGCCTGGTGGATCCTCACGGAGAGAGTCTGCGGCGTGTAATATTCCCGGTTTGATCTGAGGGTGTTACATTTATGGTATCGGAGCTTAGGTTGCGGAAACCTAGGTGTCGGGTCCATCGTGTATTGTTGGGTCTTGTCTTGTCGATTGAGTCGGCGATGTCGTGTCGCGGCCGTCGTTTGGAATGTCGGCCGTGATTAGTATCGAGTGCGGCCATCATCTTCGTGCGATTTGTGGATGTAAGTCTCCCTACTACAGTTGTACCACGAGCTATACGAGCTGTGTGATTTTGTGTTATGTAGTTAATATTTGAAGGTGCATCGTGAGTAAGTGACATATATTTGTTGATTCCGTCTTGCGCTAAAATGTAGAATGATATTCTTTGAATGTATCCTTGTATAAATCATTTTTCTTACAAGAGTATAAACCTTGGAATTTTAAGTTTTGAATCCTTTCGGAGTCACGTAAAAATTTTAAAATGCCCTCGAGGAGGAAAAAGTTGATTTTCGTATGTTGACCACAAGGTGAAAGTTCAAAACTCGAATTATTGATAATTCTTTTCCACTGTACTATAAGTTTTCAAAACACGAGTTTTGAACTCAAAAGAGTTCTACAAAATATACTCAAGACGTGATCCTTGCTTTTAACTTTCAGTTTTGAATGACAATTGCCTTTTGATGGTTGCTCATGATGTGTTGTAATTATGTGAATCGATGGCTTTGAGATTCGAATATTGTTGTTGTTTAATTGTGACCTTCGATTCCAGTGATGTCGTATATATGTTCGCAATCATGTTGCTAAAATAGAACCATTAGCGCACGCTAAGTGTAAGGCTAACGCGCGCTAATGCAGCATGGGTAGCGCACGCTAAATATGTGTTATGTAGCGTTGGTCGATGCAGGCAGAGGCTATGGAACCGCATTATAGCCGTTAGGTCTAACTTTTGCGGCCAATCACATGTAGTTGTATTCTCTACGTGGTGTCTAGTGATAACAACTGTTGTGCGTGAATGTGTGTTAAGACTTTTCATATTGCTAGGTGATATTTGATTGTGTTTGATGAATTGATAAATTATGTCTGCTGCGAGTGTGTTCGAACACGCTTTTCTAAAACTTTCATAAGTTTGTGCGAGTGCGATTAGCCGGCGGCTTCGTATGAACTTTGGAAATTGTTTGAAATTTGCGAGCCGGCCTAAGATTCTCAAATAAAACCTCGACGGTATTTGAAAGAGTTGTTTTAACGTACCTTGAACATTTTGTAAAATTTTACCGTCGTTGATGTTTGTGAAGTGTTGGGAGAATTTTCGAAAATGATTTTAACATATTGTTGCATTTTCAAATAATTCGAGTGAATGATTTTCAAAATCTTTCACATCATAAAAATATTTTATTTCAAAAACCAATGCGACTTTTATTTTCAAAAATATATAGTGAAAGATGAGAAATCTCACTCGATGTAAAGTTCAAACTCGGATTCGGAAATGTTAGAGTATGTAAGAATGATTTGATGATCTTGCATGGTTAACTTGTTAGTTGTTAACGGAGATGATGATACATAGAGGCATGATGACTTCAAATGATTTCAAATGAGACGGTTAAAGTATGTTGTTTGCAAGTTTTGATGAAACAACCCGAGGTACCAAAAGTACTTTTAAAGTTTATTTCAAATAGATATACAAATCCAAGGATTTTCAAAAGATTTCCTTTAAAAGGATACCTCGTGGATTTTCTTTTCGAGTTGTTATTGGTTACCCCATGTGATATGTCGTGCTGAGTTGGTACCTTAGTATAATATTTTGCGAAGTTGTGCAATCGTATTGAGTGAGAATCCGCTTAGTATGCCGATGGGCGAGAGGGCCTTGATCGTGACCACGATGCTAATGGCCATGAAGATCGGATGTGGACCAAGAGGATATGGTCGGGAAGGTTGCTATTCCAGCCGTTCTCGTTGTTTAGGTTTGGGACGAAACCTCTTTTAAAGGTGATATGATGTAATACCCGCATTTTTCTTTCTTTCTCTTGTTTCGTCCAATCGTATCGACTCATTGTGTTCGTTGATGCTTGACACAGTGTTGTTTCTCACCTTTGTCATTCGAGCGAGTTCGATATTGTCCCAAATTGATCTATATATCGTTGTGACCTTTTCAAGTTCGGAAAATTAGTCTCGTTTTCGATCTTCCAACCCTTGGCGGTGGAATTCGTATTTGTTCGGCGATTGGCTCGCGTTTTGATTGATGTACCGTTGGGTTGGTCAATCGTATTGATTTTAAATCCGTTGTGTTTTGTGTTTGTTCGGATAATTGACTTGATTGTATTATCCGATTGATGACGCTTGTCACTTGTTGGTTTTATTATATCCCTACGGCGGCGTTGTGTTGGTCGTCGTGGAGCGTGTTTTCACGCCGTATATTCCTTTGCGTTGCTTGTAGCGTTTCGCCGATGGGCGTAAGTTACGCGTTTCCTTGCGTATCTCGTTGAGTTTTCTGGCGGGATATTGCTTCTCCCTACTTGTTTTAAGTTTCGGGACGAAACTTCTTTTAAGGAGGGTAGAATGTAATATCCGCAATTTCCGATTTTCGGTAAATTTTTTTTAAGTAGTCCGTTTTGACGACTCGCTCATGACCGTTTTGTCATTTCGAGAATGATTAATTCTGGACTTTTTGTCATCCGTGTAATACCCGGTTGTAATTCATTCATTTTCATTCAGTAATTATCAGTCTGTAATTGTCACTCAGTGTATTTTCACTCAATTATAATCATTCATCGATCATGTTCATTCACCGTGTTCACCGTTCGGAAAAACTTCGAGTTGTGTATCATTATTGTTCATTGTTTCAACTTTCCTCTTATGAGTTCGACTTTGTTAGATCACCATTAATTTTTGGTAACTCCAAAAACTCTAAATCTTTGCAATATTATAGAGCATCGAATTAGCTTTCCAATAGTTCAAACGGTGAGTCAATCGGAGTCCGGACGAGAGAGTTATGGTCGTTTTAGCTCACCCGCTCATTTTTTTCAGTTATTGGCCGATCACTGCCGACCGAACTCGGCCGTGTCGTCCGACACGGCCCGTGCCGTACTCGTCCGGAAATGCCGAAGTCTCGCCTCGGGACCCGGCCGTGTCGTCAGCGCGGCCGAGTCGAACTCTTCCGGATAAGCGTAACCGACGCCCGGGCCGGCCGTGTTCGGGACACGGTCGAGTCATCTGAAGTCGGCTTCGGACGGGTCACTATCGGAAGGCCCCTCGGCGCCGCGGCCGTGTCTAGCGGGACACGGTCGAGTCCCTGCCGGCCAGTGCGCGCCGCGGCCGTGTCGGGCGGACACGGTCGAGTCTGTCAGCAGAGTCAACCCCTATAAATTCGTTTTTTGAGCATTTCAGCTCATTTCTTTCCCTTTTCTTCACCTACAACCTAGAGAGAGAGAGCTTGAGGGAGGGTTTTTCCTTCACAAATCATTTGAGTGTTTAATTTTCTTCATCCTCCTTCGATCGTGTAGCTCGGATTGTGGATCTAGCACGTGTTCTTCGGATTATAGGGCTTGAATCTTCAAGAGGTAAGAACTCCTTCAACCCTAGTATGATTTTGGGGAGGGTTTGGTGGTGATCTTGTGTTTTAATTCGAATTAACCGATGTTGTTATTAGATTTTGATAGTATTCACGCGACCCATGGTTTTCTTGTTTTTGATTGGGATGAAATCCCGTTGTTATACCATTGACCGATTTCATTTCCTTATGTGTAACACCCCCAGATTTAACCGGAAGTATTACAGCGCCGTGGGCCCCGAGATGGAACCCACAAGGCTAAAAGAAATTTTCGCAAATATTTACAAATGCCCAAGAGGCCAACGACGGTACTATCTTTAAAAATTCACAAAGACTTATAAAATCCATTTATCAAAAACCGTCGTAAAAACTCATTTGAAATCGCAAGGCCAAACAGCCGACACTCAAAAGTTTAGAAAACGATTCCCAAAGTAACCTCAGTTACTAGATACCAAAAGAGCATTTCAAAATACTCACGCAGCGGAAAAAGACCAACCAAAACGATACTCTAGCAGCGGAAAACAAGAACCAATCAAGAAACTCAATGTACAGAACATGTCCTAGCCAGTATCCTCCGGGAAGCTCATCTCTTCACGACCGCTACAAGCTCGATACTCCGAGAACCTAAAAGAAATCCCACGACGGGGTCAGCCATAATATCCAACAATGATAACTGTCACATCACATTAATAATAACATACCAATGAGAATACAACATAAGAATACGACCAATGTAATCTTACCGCCATGACTTTGCTTACTCAAGTGATTCTCATCAGAGTAGCCATTATCACATTTCACATCATGTACTCGATTTACCAATAAACTCGAACTTAATATAAGTCCTGTACCTCCAACAATACTCAAGGTTCTCAAACTGTCATAACCAACTCACGATACGGAAATATACCATTTCTGACCAATACGATCCATCGAATAACATCATCAAATCCCAAGAGGATAACCGATCGTCCATCAAGACAAATACCAAAGGAAAATACGGAACATACCTCGAGATATGAAGTGCCACGACAATCATACCGATCTAATCCGAGATCGGATCAATGCAATACGGACAAGGTCTAACACAAGACCTACAAATGCATACTCATATGACCACGTCAATATGATCACAACAATAACAATCATGTATACTCAATGGAAATCCGACGATCCAGCGCCCTCAGCATAGATCCAAATGTTGAACAACGAATATATACATAAGGTGGATAACTAACAATACGCATGTGGACAACAACACATGGTAAAATAAATGATGCGAATTCACGATTCCATCAACACAATATTGGTAATACAACGATCCAGCGCCCTCAGCATAGATCCCCATGATGATCCCGTCGAACCAACGCATGGTGGAAAACCTGTCCAACGATCCAGCGCCCTCAGCATAGATCCCCATGATGATCCCGTCGAACCAACGCATGGTGGACATTCGATCCAGCGCCCTCAGCATAGATCCTCATAATCCCATCGGATTATTTACACAACAAAAACAACCTGATATGCATACACATATGCGAATCAACACGTTCATCCACATGAACAACATAACATACCGACAACATGACAATATACTAGGACTACTTCATGTTCAACAACATGAAAGAAAATGTACGAGACCAAAATAAATAACATTAAACCATAATCAATATGGAATACTTGCCCCGAGTCCTTCGGGAGCAACCTCGATGTCGATCATCACCGACGATTATCCTCAATGCTCGGCGATCCAAGCGTCTGATGAACTATAGATACTCATATCTTCGTCTTTATTATAATGTAACCTCGATACTAAGTTACCAATAAGCGAGATAAAGCATATACATTATGATTTACCTCCCGAATCGAAAGAGCGATATGCGATCCGAATATCGAGTTCACAATAATAATCATCGCTATATGCATTATAAGCGAAATGGCGAAACCATTCATTAAATATTATAAGCGAGCAAGTAATAACTTGCCTCGATACCGATACCACGAAGGCTGCTGCCGAACACATTGCCTTTGTCTCGAGCTCCTCGGCCCGATCAAAAGCAATACAATGGACATACTCGAACACGACCGCAATATCCGGTTATAATCACCGATCAGCAATCTCAACCTATCGAAGAAATCAAATAACACATATCCGATAACAATCAACAACTGACAATACTAACCAATCGAACTCAACGGTTCAACACAACCTCGAATAAACACAGTCAGAACCAACCAAGTCAAACCATCACGAATTCCTAATCAAAACACAAAAATATTGCACTGTCTGCCTACTTAGCGCACGTTAATCACCTAACGTAGCGTGCGCTAAGTTGCTCCCGTTAGCGTGCGCTAGCCAGTAAGCTTAGCGTGCACTAATGCTGTCTGATGGCATGCATTCCTAGCATCGACTAGCATCTTGCAACTACGAATCCGAATGAAGGGAGACATAAATCTCCATATCTCTTGAAGATAAACGACACCATAACTATCACAAGGATAATATCAATGTCCATATATCAATAATAACATCAACAATCAAACCGACTCGATAACAAGGATCATATCATATTCAATCCGGAATTCAACCTCGTATCATGATTTAACTCCTCTAAATCGATCAATATAATTAACAAGATTCGAAATCCATCTTAGATCGGGTTAAACGAATCACCATCCTTATAGTAAGAAGAATCTTAACTAACATCCGAAACTCTTATCAAAATTCCATTGAATCTCATATAACATCATCATATGATTATCGACATGCTCCTTACATGAAATCATCCAAGAAAAGCGAACCATCATCAAGAGGATACGAAAATTACCTGGATTGGATGAACCAAGAATAAGAACACTAGACTCCATTCCAAGAATCATGAATAACTTGAAGAACGAGGCTTGAATCCATGCTCTCCATCTTAATCTTGTTAAAGATCATTATCTCTCAGTGTTTGGGACCTCAAACCTCTCTCTAAAAACTCTCTCTCTCGGTTACAAGGAAGGAATGGACGAAATGCTTCATAACACCCTTATGTCCCTTTTTATAATATTCATTATTAGCGTGCGCTAACATCTCATGTTTAGCGTGCGCTACCGTCTTAGCGTGCGCTAAATGACTTTGTTAGCGTGCGCTATCGAAGCCCAAAGGCTCGCCTTGCTTCGTAAACTAACTTACGTCGTAATGCCCATGCATTAACGTCGTAAAACATCTGCTTAGCGTCGCAAGTCATTTATCTTAGCGTGCGCTATCCAAAGTTGACTTGCTACGGTGTTCACCTACCACTCGCCCCCACATTAAAGACATCGCAAGGATAAGATTCCTTGTTGGTGATATATAGTTAGCGTGCGCTAAGCTAATATTTTAGCGTGCGCTAATACTTCGAGGACAACAACCGTTGACTTACGAGCGTGCGCGGCGGTAGGGTCCACACGCAGATTCCTTCCGATCATGCGCACTAGCATACGCTAACCTATAAGCGTAGCGTCGCTAATCACTGCGATAGCGTCGTTATGCATGAATATCAGCGTGCGCTAATAAGGCTATACTTAGCCATTTTCAACTCTTCTCGTCCAACGTCTCAACATACAAAATACGAACATACGGCATACTAAATACATATACTTCTTAAATGTAATTGTCAACCAAGTATGACAATTATACCAATCTGAATGTCTCGAGTCCTTTATTTATTTTATCCCTCTTATCTGATTCCACGCTGTACAATATAACTCGGATAAAATAATATCAAACAACAGTAGTAGAAATTCTGGATATTACATTCTACCCCCCTTAAAATAAGTTTCGTCCTCGAAACTTGCAATCCATCATAAAACGAACAACCATACTGTTCAACCCAAAATATCCCAAAACCATCACGACACTGATCAATCATCATTATTCTGAATAGCCAAAACCGCATACTTACAAATACGCGAGTCGACGATCTCCGGAGATACTAGCCAGCGTTCTCATGATGCATCTCAATACGCTTACGATCACAATTCCACGATTCTCAACAAAATATATCATCTTCGGATCAAACAATCTGCCCGAATCAAATCACATCTGCACTGATTACATAATCAAGTCTCAATTCGATAAAGCGAATAATATCCGATGTATACGTGAAACAAGCTGCTCAATCTGATGGCAGCGAATCCGAAACATCGATAGACAATCGAGCGCTCGGATGATCACCAACAATGATCAACAATCAACCGAATTTATCATCGACATGATAAATTCCAATCGACCAACCAGAGGTCAAAACACAATCGAGAATATCATCAACGTGATAAACTCCAATACAACCAACGAACGATCAACGGAAATCGAGAATACCTTCACACGGTAAACTCCAACACTATCAACACAGAACCACAGAAACAGATATACGAAAAAGCAAGATTCTCAAAACGACACACCGATCACATACAGTGGATCTCAATAAACATATCCGACTGGCGAACATACCCCTCGGCATATGAACAACCAATCACAAACTGACGAACATACCCAATCATACACGGAGTGGAAACGACCACTCACTATCTAAAACAACCGGTATGGGGTCACCATCCCCAAATCTACGCTTACAAGGAAATCATTCCAGAATCAGTAAGGTAAAATCGCGCTACTACCATACCAATGGAATCACATAGCACATATGTTCCGGTTTCACAAAATCCCAAGTTTCCAAAATAATATTATGTGCATGAATCTACAACACGCAACATATTTCTCTTATCGATAACTCAACCGATCATCACCGGATAATCAAACTAACATCTTGAAGTTGAATTTCTTTTCCATCGTACCATCAATATGATATGCACTATGCACTAAATGCGTATGTATATCAATCACATTTTCAAAACCAGTTTGAAATCATATATTCTTGTCAAAAGACAAATTTTCGAAAATTCTTTCAAGAGTTTGAAAACTCAAAACATAAATTTTGGTAAGACCACAAAATCAATTTTCGAAAAATTAACTTGGCTCGATGGTGCCAAGTATTTGATAACAGTTTCCTTCGAATCCACACGATTTCGAAGTTTTAAAATGAAAAGTATGCAAATGCTCGACTATATCCATACTCCTGTATACCAATTCGGTTCGTCACCAATATCCACTGATATTCCATTGGAAAACCACACGATCGAGTTCCAAAATCTCGATATATAAATTCCGACTAAACTCCTTTTCCACACATGACTCGTATCGTCAACCATTTACCCATCCTGGATCTCCTTAAATATGATATGACAAAACGTTGAAATGAATCAACAAATCAAACACGGCGAAAGACTTCCCGAGAAATTCCATTTGAACAAGTAAACCAAAGCCTCGAAACGCGGAAATAACATAGGTAGACGATTGGTAAAATATTTTACAAATCTCGGGAGTTTTAAAAAAACAGAAAAGCTGTTAGAAACATTAGGGTCTCAGCCCGTATCTCGTTCCGCATTACAAAAAGTTTAAAAAGCAGAAAACCCCTTTTCGGACTTCAAGTCCTGAGTTATAAAACCATTTCAAAATCGATTGGGTCTCGGCCCAAAATCATTTTCCGTAAAACATCCGTAAAATATTCATTTTGAAAAGTATCATTTTCAAATGCTCAAAACAGTTCATGTATCTCAAATGAATTAACATGCTACATGTTCTTCTCAACAATCCATAGTCCTTCTCCCGATTACACAATTTCGTTCCAAAATCTAGCTGATATACTGATTTCCAAAATCATAACTTCTCAAGATCATCAATTCTATCCCAACTCTGTCACCTTATATTGAAATGCATAATATCTGCTGAATCTCAAAACATATTAACTTAGAACGGCAGTAAATCTCAATGAAATTCAAAAATCCGAATACTTACAGATCGTGAAGCCGACGATTCCCCGTGATCTTGGCACATGTCTAGACTCGAAAATACTCGACACGGTATTTTCAAAACTCACGTTTTGCAAACTCGGTGCAACTCAAGAACACAATATATCACGTAAACACCATTTGGAAAAGTTATAACAAGCCCGATGCGATCTTGGCAAATCCGATAACGCACAAGCACGAGTGAACAACAAAGACTCACGGCTCTAGTATTTGTCAATCGACAACTCGAATGACGCAACAAAAACACGACCCAACTCGACCCAAATGCCTAGGTTTTCTCAACCTAAGCTCGATACCATATTCTGTAACACCCCAGTTTAACCGGAGTATTACGGCGCCGTGGGCCGAGATGGAACCCACAAGGCTAAAAGAAATTTTCGCAAACATTTACAAATGCCCAAGAGGCCAACGACAGTACTATCTTTAAAAATTCACAAAGACTTATAAAATCCATTTATCAAAAACCGTCGTAAAAACTCATTTGAAATCGCAAGGCCAAACAGTAGACACTCAAAAGTTTAGAAAACGATTCCCAAAGTAACCTCGGTTACTAGATACCAAAAGAGCATTTCAAAATACTCACGCGGCGGAAAAGACCAACCAAAACGATACTCTAGCGGCGGAAAACAAGAACCAATCAAGAAACTCAATGTACGAACATGTCTAGCCGGTATCCTCAGGAAGCTCATCTCTTCACGACCGCTACAAGCTCGATACTCGAGAACCTAAAAGAAATCCACGGCGGGTCGGCCATAATATCAACAATGATAAGCTGTCACATCACATTAATAATAACATACCAATGAGAATACAACATAAGAATACGACCAATGTAATCTTACCGCCATAACTTTGCTTACTCAAGTGATTCTCATCGAGTAGCCATTATCACATTTCACATCATGTACTCGATTTACCAATAAACTCGAACATAATATAAATCTTGTACCTCAAACAATACTCAAGGTTCTCAAACTGTCATAACCAACTCACGATACGGAAATATACCATTTCGACCAATACGATCCATCGAATAACATCATCAAATCCCAAGAGGATAACCGATCGTCCATCAAGACAAATACCAAAGGAAAATACGGAACATACCTCGAGATATGAAGTGCCACGACAATCATACCCGATCTAATCCGAGATCGGATCAATGCAATACGGACAAGGTCCTAACACAAGACCTACAAATGCATACTCATATGACCACGCGTCAATATGATCACAACAATAACAATCATGTATACTCATTGGAAATCCGACGATCCAGCGCCCTCAGCATAGATCCCTATGATCATCCGATCAGAACAACATAAGTTGGCTAACGAACAATACACAACCGAACAACAACACAGGATAAAATCAAAGAGGCGAAATCACCCGATTCCATCAACACAATACAGTAATCCAACGATCCGGCGCCTCGGCATAGATCCCCATGATGATCCCGTCGAACCAACGCATGGTGGAAAACACATCCAGCGATCCGGCGCCCTCGGCATAGATCCCCATGATGATCCCGTCGAACCAACGCATGGTGGACATTCGATCCGGCGCCCTCAGCATAGATCCTCATAATCCCATCGGATTATTTACACAACAAAAACAACCTGATATGCATACACATATGCAAATCAACACGTTCATCCACATGAACAACATAACATGCACGACAACATGACAATATACTAGGACTACTTCATGTTCAACAACATGAAAGAAAATGTACGAGACCAAAATAAATAACACTAAACCATAATCAATATGGAATACTTGCCCCGAGTCCTTCGGGAGCAACCTCGATGTCCAATCATCACCGACGATTATCCTCAATGCTCGGCGATCCAAGCGTCTGATGAACTATATATACTCATATCTTCGTATTTATTTTAATGTAACCTCTATACTCGAAGTTACCTATAACTGAGATAAAGCATATACATTATGATTTACCTCCCGAGAATCGAAAGAGCGATATGCGATCCGAATATCCGAGTTCACAATAATAATCATCGCTATATGCATTATAAAGCGAAATGAAATCGAAACCATTCATTAAATATTATAATCGAGCAAGTAATAACTTGCCTCGATACCGATACCACGAAGTCTTGCCGAACACATTGCCTTTGTCTACGAGCTCCTCGGCCCGATCAAAAGCAATACAATGGACATACTCGAACACGACCGCAATATCCGGTTATAATCACCGATCGCAATCTCAACCTATCGAAGAAATCAAATAACACATATCCGATAACAATCAACAATGACAATACTAACCAATCGAACTCAGCGGTTCAACACAACCTCGAATAAACACGATCGAGAACCAACCAAGTCAAACCATCACGAATTCCTAATCAAAACACAAAAATCGCCTTGTCTGCCTACTTAGCGCACGTTAATCACCTAACGTAGCGTGCGCTAAGTTGCTCCGTTAGCGTGCGCTAGCGGTAAGCTTAGCGTGCGCTAATCTTTGTCTGATGGCATGCATTCCAAGCATCGACTAGCATCTTGCAACTACGAATCCGAATGAAGGGAGACATAAATCTCCATATCTCTTGAAGATAAACGACACCATAACTATCACAAGGATAATATCAATGTCCATATATCAATAATAACATCAACAATCAAACCGACTCGATAACAAGGATCATATCATATTCAATCCGAATTCAACCTCGTATCATGATTTAACTCCTCTAAATCGATCAATATAATTAACAAGATTCAAAAATCCATCTTAGATCGGGTTAAAGCGAATCACCATCCTTATAGTAAGAAGAATCTTAACTAACATCCGAAACTCTTATCAAAATTCCATTGAATCTCATATAACATCATCATATGATTATCGACATGCTCCTTACATGAAATCATCCAAGAAAAAGCGAACCATCATCAAGAGGATACGAAAATTACGGATTGGATGAACCAAGAATAAGAACACTAGACTCCATTCCAAGAATCATGAATAACTTGAAGAACGAGGCTTGAATCCATGCTCTCCATCTTAATCTTGTTAAAGATCATCATCTCTCAGTGTTTGGGACCTCAAACCTCTCTCTAAAAACTCTCTCTCTCTCGGTTACAAGGAAGGAATGGACGAAATGCTTCATAACACCCTTCTGTCCCTTTTTATAATATTCATTATTAGCGTGCGCTAACATCTCATGTTTAGCGTGCGCTACCGTCTTAGCGTGCGCTAAATGACTTTGTTAGCGTGCGCTATCGAAGCCCAAAGGCTACTGCCTTGCTTCGTAAACTAACTTACGTACGTAATGCCCATGCATTAACGTACGTAAAACATCCTGCTTAGCGTACGCAAGTCATTTATCTTAGCGTGCGCTATCCGAAGTTGACTTGCTACAGTGTTCACCTACCACTCGCCCCCACATTCCGACAGCATCTGGCAAGGATAAGATTCCTTGTTGACTGATATATAGTTAGCGTGCGCTAAGCCTAATATTTTAGCGTGCGCTAATACTTCAGGACAACAACCGTTGACTTACGAGCGTGCGCGGCGGCCAAGGTCCACACGCAGATTCCTTCCGATGCATGCGCACTAGCGTACGCTAACCTATAAACGTAGCGTGCGCTAATCCTGCACGATAGCGTGCGTTATGCATGAATATCAGCGTGCGCTAATAAGGCTATACTTAGCCATTTTCAACTCTTCTCGTCCAACGTCTCAACATACAAAATACGAACATACGGCATACTAAATACATATACTTCTTAAATGTAATTGTCAACCAAGTATGACAATTATACCAATACAGATGTCTCAGTCCTTTATTTATTTTATCCCTACTGTACAGATTCCACGCTGTACAATATAACTCGGATAAAATAATATCAAACAACAGTAGTAGAAATTCCGGATATTACATTATGCACTCTTGGTGTCCTATGAATTGTCCCAACGGGTAGAATTAGGATTGATTCTTACCTTTCCGCATTATTGAGACTTGTTGTATACCGTTGTTGTGTTAGGAGCGGATTTGGGAGGATTGTTCGGACCAAAACCTATTCCTTCGTTGTTTCCCTTGTTTCATCGTGTTCAAGGCAAGTATCTTGTCCATACATTATGTGTTTTGTGGATATTACGGTTGTTAATCGTCGATATGTGCTAAATAAATATTAATAACCATTTTTCAAAATAATCGGAATATTTATCATCATGGTTTTTGTAAAGGTGACCCGTGTGTGTTGGGAATTAATGTGCTTAGATGAATATGTGAGTTTGTGTGATATTAGTTGTGTCGTTCGGTGCTGTTGAAATCTTGTGCTTCCTTGTGAATCGTATCATTACTTGGTCGTGAGTATATGTTGGATGGTCGCCATTCTAGTAAGGTACCTCGACTATATATCTTGTGATTGACCTTCGAGGCTTGTGGTTTGCAAGCTGTGATTTTGGAACGTGTGTGTGTGTTGTTCCTTCCACCGGAGTGTCCGACGGGATGTCCGGGGTCGATACTAAGGGGTACGGCCACGGAAGTGGACTTGGGTGCGTGTGTGGATGAACTTCCACCGGAGTGTCCGACGGGATGTCGAGGGTCGATACTAAGGGGTACGGCCGCGGAAGTGGTTTCCCACCCAGTGTCCGACGGGATGTCCGGGGTCGATACTAAGGGGTACGGCCGCGGGTTACCGATTGTGGTTTTCATCTTGAGGATGACGATGTTTTCGTTAATTGTGATATTGTCCAGGAGTATCACAATGCTTTGTGCTCGGGGTTGAGAGACATTGTATATCGAGTCTTGGTGCTTGGCTAGAATGGCATAGGATTAATGTGTTATGTGTAATGTGTCCTTGTAAGTGAATTGAAGTGGATGATCGGGTCGTGGACCTGTGTTTTGTGACCAGGAATGGTTGGGCCGTGGACCCGTGTTTTGTTAAACGGATTTGTATTTTGAAAAATGAACTTTGGGGTGTGACCCTAAATGACTTTCGAGGAATTAAGAACATTTTCAATTTTGATGTTTTCAAAACTCCGAGATTTGGAAATGTTTTCAAAATGCTTACTTGCTTCGTTTACGCTTTCAAGACTTGAACTATTTTTAACTAAATATATCTCGGGAAGTCTTTCGTTATATTCTCGGAATGTGTTGTGTATGGCTCGTATTTGCACTTTATACTTGCACTAGCGAAGCAGTGGAGTTTTGCTAACCCCAGTAATCGGGGTGGATATCTGTATTGTGTCCAGTACATGCGGGTTTTCGGGAGCAAGACACAAGATCGGCACGAGGATGATGAAAGACGAATGATACTATACAAACGAGGGCCGGTTTTGGGTTCGATTAGTGAGTCCATTGTATTGTCTTTTCCGCTGTCTTATTGTTTGTGGTGGTAATTATCTTACCCTTGCGTGGGTATGAGTCTGGATGAATTTATGTACTTTTATTTGTAAGTCAGTGTCGAAAGACCAAATCGGTCTATTGATTCGTTATTTTAATTCGTCAGTATGTAATGTAATGTGTTGTGTTGATGTCTAGCCTGGTGGATCCTCACGGAGAGGGTCTGCGGCGTGTAATATTCCCGGTTTGATCTGGGGGTGTTACATTTACTTGTTGACAAGTTAGGCACTGAGCCACAAATTTAACCACATCGTTCTTCATCGCAGGCCACCAATAGTGCATCTTTAGGTCCTTGTACATCTTGGTGGTTCCAGGATGTACTGTATATGGAGCGTTGTGAGCTTCTGATAGTATCTCCTTCTTCAGATTACTATTGTCCGGTACACATAGCCTCCCCTTGAAGTTGATAACTCCATCTGGTGTAATTCCGAAATCCTTGGATTTGCCTGTCTCAACTTCTTACTTCAAATGAGACATATAAGGATCCGTAAGTTGATCCTGTTTAATGGTCTCAAGTATGGTAGGTTGCAGCTAGACCTGGCAAACGGGCGGGCTCGGCCCAAACGGGCCGGGCAAAAAACGGGCGGGCCAAATCTGGGCCGGGCCAAAAATATTAGGCCCGTGGCCCGCCCCGGGCGGGCCTCGACTTTTTTTTTTTTTTTTTTTTTGAAATATTATTTCTGAATAATTATAGAAATATTTTTCGATCCGTAATTATTATATTATTCACTATACTATCACAATCAATTAAATAAATGTAGAATTATTTTTATTTGATAATTATATTATTTACTACACTACCACAATCAAAAGACAAATATATAAATATTTTTATTTGATCATCATTTCATTTATCACTACTACTTTCTTATAAAAATCATAAAATAATATTATTATTGATATGAGATACTACAAAGTAATCACAAAGTCCCATAAAAAATAAAACTACATCAATAATTAACATATAGATGTAATCTAATCTAACAAATAAGGAAAAATTTTAAATATTATAATTACATATAACATAAATATAAAATAAAAAAAAAAAAAAAAAAAAAAGCTGGGCAGGCGGGCCGCCCATGGCCGGCCTCAGCAGGCGGGCCAAATCTGGCCGGGCCAAAAGGCCCGGTTTTTGGGCCAAAAATATGAAGCCCAATGCAGCCCCAGCGGGCTTGGCCATGAACTGGCCTATTTTGCCAGGTCTAGTTGCAGCGTCATTGAAAACAGTTTTCTGACATTCCCTTCTTGCACAATCTGCAATCCCCACTTCTCCAACTCTCGTAATAATGGTTTCTGGGTCACTATTATTGCCGATACGCTAGCATTAGAGCTTCTACTTAAAGCATCTGCAACAAAATTTGCCTTACTTGGATGATAATTTATTATGCAATCATAATCCTTAACCAATTCCAGCCATCGCCTTTGCCGCATATTGAGTTCCTTCTGTGTGAAATAATACTTTAAGCTCTTATGATCCGTGTAGATTTCACATCTTTCTCCATAGAGGTAATATCGCCACATTTTCAAGGCAAATACTACAGATGCCAATTCAATATCATGAGTTGGATAGTTTTTCTCGTAATCCTTCAGGTGCCGTGAAGCATAAGCAATTACTCCTCCATCTTGCATAAGCACAGCTCCCAATCCTGACCTTGACGCATCACTATAAATAACAAATCTTCCCGCAGTTGTTGGAATCAAAAGGATCGGTGCAGATGTTAACCTCTGTTTCAGTTCTTCAAAGCTCTTTTCACATGCGTCAGACCACTGAAACTTAACGTTCTTTCTCTTCAATTGAGTAAGCGGTGAGGCTATCTTGGAGAATCCTTCAACGAATCGTCTATAATAACCTGCTAACCCCAAGAAACTGCATACCTCATGAACATTCTTCGGTCTGGGCCACTTACTCATGGCCTCCACTTTCCCTGGGTCAACTGAAATTCCTTCCTTCGACACTACATGCCCAAGGAATGCCACTTGTTCCCTCCATAAGTCGCATTTCTTAAACTTAGCATATAGCCGTTTATCCTTTAGGATACCCAACACTATTCTTAAATGTTCCTTGTGCTGATCCAATGATCGAGAGTAGATAAGGATGTCATCAATAAATACAATGACAAACTTATCCAAGTACTCTCTAAAGACTCGATTCATTAAATCCATGAAAGCAGCAGGGGCATTAGTTAAACCAAAAGGCATCACCAGAAATTCATAGTGTCCATACAGTTGAAATGCCGTCTTTGGTATGTCATCTTCTTTGATCTTCAATTGATGGTAACGGCCTTAAATCGATCTTTGAAAACATTGCGGCTCCACAAGTGGTCGAATAAATTGTCAATCCTTGGTAAAGGATATTTGTTCTTGATGGTCACCTATTCAATTACGTATAATCGATACTGAGTCTCATGGTGCCATCCTTCTTCTTGACGAAGAATCTTGGGGCTCCCCATGGTGAAAAGCGGGTCGTATGAATCCTTTATCAAGCAATTCTGCCATCGAATTTTTAATTCTTTCAATTCAGTAGGAGCCATTCATGCGGTGTTTTTCGATATTGGGGCCACTCACGGAATCGGCTCAATGTTGAATTCAATTTCTCTATCCGGAGGAAGCCCAGTAAATCCTCCGTAATACTTCTAGAAATTCTGTACCTGCAGTACATCTTCGGGTTTGTGGATCTGCTCCTTCTGTTTGTCTACCACACTAGCTAAATAACCGACACATCCATTTCTAAGTAATTTTTGTGCCATCATTGCTGAAATTATTCTTGTTCTCAATTTGCTGCTACTCCCAACAAACACAAACTCCTCTTCATTTGGTGGTTGGAATGTAACAATCTTCTTTTTAGAATCCATGGTAGCATGATGCTTGGATAACCAATCCATCCCTAGGATTACCTCATAATCCGACATGTTGAGCACAATGAGATCAGCATCCAATTCCCAGTTATTGATTACTGCACTACAGGATCGGAGAACTTTGTCCGAGGTCAAGAGTTCTCCTGAAGGGATAGACACATTAAACTGCCCACCAAACTCTTCCAGTGGTTTGCCCAACCTTCTCACATACTTGGTCGATGCAAATGAATGTGTTGGTCCTGGATCTAACAATGCATATGCAGGAATACCACAAATTAGTATGTTACCTGAGACGACTGCAGGGTTGGCATCAGCCTCTGCCTACGTGATTGCAAATACTCTTCCTTGTACTTTATTCTGCTCGGAGTCATTAAAGGTACACTCCTTCGCAAAATGACCCATCTTTCCACATTTGTAGTAGGCTCCGGGTCCTTCCATGCAGACGCCAAAGTGATATCTTCCACATTTTGCACATTTGGGCTTTTGTTTACCTCCAGTGGATGGCTGTCCTCCGTTGTTGTCCTTAAACCGTTTCTGGCCATTACCTTTGTAGAACTGGCCTTGCCTCTTGTTACCCTTGTTTGAGTGATGCCACTTGCCTTGACCCTACTGATAATTCAGTTGGTTCTGCTTTTCTTTAGCCTCTTTATCCTTTCGTTCCTCCATGATTTTCCTTTGAGCCATTTCTGCATTCAGAGCTCGCTGAACCACTGCCACATATTTCGAGCCTCCAGTTTCCCCGACTTGCACATCTCTATATATCTCTGGTCTCAGACCCTCGATGAATTGCTCGACCTTTAGCTCATCTGTGCTTACCATGTGTGGCGCATACCTTGAAAGCTCCTCAAATTTTCTGACATATTCATCAACTGACATGTCACCTTGCTTCAAGTTTGAAAATTCCTTCCGTTTTGCAGCTCATGCAGCTTTTGTAAGGTATTTCGCCTCGAACAGCTCTTTAAATTCCTCCCATGTCAGTCTAGAAACATCATATATACCCATCATGGTGTCCCACCAGTAGCTAGCATCATTACGGAGGTAAAATACCGCACATGAAACCTTGGCCTCATCAGGGATTCTACCGTAGCTGAACATCCTTTCCATAGTTCGGAGCTAATTCTCAGAGACGCTCGTATCGAGCCCACCTTCAAATGTGGGAGGTTTTAGTTTTTGGAACCTCTCACTAACCAGATCAATGGCATCATTTCGAGGAGGTGGAGAACAACGAGCCTCGGCTTCACGTCTAACATCCCGTTCTATAAGCCTTTCCACAAGATCCATTAGTCGGTCGATACGGTTATCCCTTGCTCCTTCAGAACTACCTTGCGTTCTATTCTCTTCCATGATCTCTTAATAGCCTTCACTTCTCACATAAGGATCTTTTATTAGCAAATATTAACATAAACACGCAAATAGCAAGTAAAAATAAATAAATAAATAAAACCATTGACTGATGGGTTGCTCCTCTCCACCAAACGATTGTTGTATATGAACGGTCTTCAGAAATGCTTTAAACCTTTGCTCCGATACCAAATCTATCACACCCCCTAGATTGTTGACTATCAGATGCCGGATATTAAAAATATCCTTATTATATATTACATCACAGTGGAAAACTTAAAACATTTAAGAGGAAACTCTTTTTACACACCAAAAGTCACTTTTACACATCAGCCGACTATTATATTACAACCAAAAGAAAACATCGGCTGCATAGGTTTATAAGAAAACTTAGACTTAACACACACAGAGAACACTCCACAGGTTTGATGTTCATATACAACGGCTCGTTGGCGTAGAGAAGCGTCCCTGACATCAGCCTATACCTGATACCCTAAATTATTACCTGTATCACAAGAATTCAACTAAATGAGCGAAAGCTCAGTAAGTAGTGACACACAATGCATGAATGCATTTATGAATGAGTTTGTGAAATGCAGTTTCATTTTCCTTTAACTTTCGAAAACTCTTTTATAGCGCGCTGCTATGTACACCTCGAGTTCCTGGCCCGGGCCAAAAGTGTGCATGTCCAACCATATCCAGAAAAAACTGCCCAATCATAACACATGGGTCAGCCTGGCGTGTCCCAGACTCCACCAGGATCATGGCTATAAAGGTGCCCAATCATATACATGAGTCACCACGGTGCGTCCCAGACTCCACCGCAAAACATCACACAAGTATCCAATCATAACACATGGATCACTACGACGTGTCATAGACTCCGCCACAAAACAGCCCCTTACCAGTATCCCGCGATGCACATAACCAAAACAGTTTGTTCTGATCACCTTTAGAACGCATGTACTATGATCTATGCATGCGACAACAACCTCCAATGCTATGCTATGATCATATGCATCGTGATAATACCACATGTATAAATGCTCTATGAGACATGTCACACAATAAGAATAGAGCAATATGTTATCCACATATGCACAAGGTATGATCAATATCCAAAACAACAATCATTAACACATATTTCCGACAAATGCTCTTGTGATACAGTTTTGCAATCAGTTACTACTTACGTTGTTCAGGTGATACCTTTTCTTTTATACCAATAATAGGTGGTTGTGATGATATGTCTTGAGAGCCTGTTTCAAGGAGTGCCTTTAAAGAATCTATATGGTATACACGAAGTTTAACTCACTGCATATCCGAAGGATTTTACCGATTTCACATAATTGGTATTCTACAAATTTTATGTGCGCATTTCGTTATATACAAGCATAATACTCGATCATTTTTACACTCCTAATTCATTATGAAGCCTATTATTTTCTGTTCATAGTGTTAGATCAACTCCTATAGGCAACAACTCTAGGATTCTATAACAATACAATGGTTTAGGGAAAACTATCAAGATCTTGAAATAACTGAATTTGTCCGGCATATATCCACTTGATTATATGTCGGATTTGCATAAATTTTTGATATAGCATACCTAATATACTTAAGAACATGTATATATCAACCTATGCCCCTGAAGAACACCAATTCAATACTATCCACACATATTCTCCAAAAGGTGACAGAATTGATTTTTTTGTTGTCTTAGCAAGTTTTAAGCCCTATAAATCTACATTAAACACAAGTTTAGGCCATTTATGAGTTCTTAACATCATTAGAACGTATATAAGCACCTAAACCATCTCTCACAACTTCATACCACACAAGAAATATAGCAAGAACAAGAGTAAAACGAAGATAACTCACCTTGATTGTCAACTGAATTGAGGTGTTGATGTTTTTATGATTTCTTCTCAATTTTTTGATGAATTTTCGAAGTGTGGAACTTATGGATAGAGTTCAGAGTGTCTATAAGAGTTTAGAGTCTGTTTCCTCCCTTATCTAAGTGGAAGAGTCGATTTATAAGGGTAAAAGTACTAAAATACCCCTCAATAGCCTCCAGAAGTCAGGTTTAGAAGAATTGACCGGTTGAAGTTGTTATCATCCGGTTCTTGGATGTTTTAAACCGGTTCTTAGTAGGGATTGATCATGTTTAGGGTATGGATGTATGGTCCAAGGTTTTTGATAAAGTTTAATATGTATTTTTATTGTTTAAACTCAGCTACTTTTGCGAATACCTTCGAAAGTGGTAGAAAATGAGTTTGTTGTTATCTTTATGAAATTTTATATAATTAACCCTAGAAATAAGAGTCCGAGTACTCACTTAGAAATATGATATTATTAGACAATGAACTAAAGGACATATTCCATTCTACCCGACCGTATTTGGGACGATAAGATACTTACAAATCGAATGACTTAACAAATATTATCACTGAGACCTTGAATTTCATCATTGATGGTATTCACAAGTATCAAGATGCTTGACACGTGTTATCGGAATTAGAAAGGGTTATTTACTCGAATCATCAATTCAAATTGACTCAGCATACCCACCGACTAAAACCCGAGACCAACCGCTAGACACGTCAGTGATATTATTTACTACTTATAGGCTTACCACTTGTACTTGGGGTTAGGTTCAAATGCTTAGTCACTTCAATGCCGTTAAATTAACTATCAAATAATGTGAATCATGAAATGTCAGAATAATACTTGATAACAAGTAATGCATGAATCATATTATTCAAATAATAGCAGTTTCATGTCACACTGTCACATTTTTATACGATTAAGCATGAAGTCTTGCATGTTTTAAGTTTAATATGTTATTATTGACTAGACCTTGTGTGTGAGAGTTTTTGGGCATCACACACACACACACACACACACACATATATATATATATATATATATATATATATATATATATATGCTTTTCCTTACAAAAAGCATCCATCCCATTTTGTACTTCCTCCCCTCACTTTTTTTTTGGAAGACTCCAGTCTCCACTCCACCCGCCGCCGCCCAGCCTCCAACGACGAAGAGCCGCCCGCCCCGACGCGCCGCCCGCCGCCCACCCAGCACCCACCAGACCCACTTTGATTGAGGTATTTCTCTCTCTCTCCTTTCCGATCGGATTCTGTGTGCTCCCATTTTTTTTACTTTGAGTTTGAGGTACTCATATAAATTTTTTGTTTATTAATTGTTAATATTAATCACTAGTTAGAATATATATAAAATTAATTTATTTATTGTTGATTTTAATTTTTAGGGTTTGTTGAAAGAATGGAAAGATTTTTAAAAAGAAAAATATCGACACCCGGATGTTCAAGTGCAGATAATATTTCCCAACCTAGTTCTACTCTTTTGATGCCTATGGAAATAGATTTGGATGATCTTCCTTGGGATCCACCCGAAAGGAAAAGAATTTTAGAGTATCACCCTAATCAAAGAGATGAAATAAGGCAGAAATATTTGATTAAAGGACCTTGTCAGCCACGTGGCCATGACTTTCCAAGAAAAAAGATAGGAAATAATGAGAGACGTTTTTGTCCGGCTTGGTTTAATCAATTTGGTAATTGGTTAGAGTATAGTGTGAAAGTAGATAAAGCCTTTTGCTTGTGTTGTTACTTGTTTAGAGATCATTTTGGAAAACAAGGTGGGAGTGATGCTTTTGTGTCAGAAGGTTTTAATAGTTGGAGTAAAATGGAGAGGCTTGCTCTTCACGTGGGGGATGTTAATAGTTTCCACAATAGAGCATTTAAAAATTGTGAAGATTTAATGATACAAGACCGATCCATTGTCGTTGTCTTTCATAAACATAGTGATACCGTGAAAAAATGAGTATCGAGTTCGATTAAATGCTTCAATTAATGCTTGTAGATATTTGTTGAATCAAGCATTACCTTTTCGTGGTCACGATGAGTCGGAAAAGTCTCTTAATAGAGGAAATATTTTGGAAATAATCAAACTTATTCGGAATCAAAATGAGATTGTTCGTAAAGTTACATTGCGAAATGCTCAAGGGAATAATCAAATGGTGTCTCTAAGTATTCAGAAAGGCATTATCAATTGTTTTGCACAAGAAACACTCAAACACATTTTTGACAAAATTGGTGATGATGTGTTTTCTTTGTTAGTTGATGAGTCCAGTGACGTATCTTAAAAGGAACAAATGGCCGTGGTTTTACGCTATGTTACATGTGGGATTGTTAAGAAAAGATTTGTTGGTCTTGTTCATGTGAAGCAGACAAATGCTTTATCTCTTAAATCTGCTATTGAATCATTATTTGTTGAACATAAAGTAAGTTTGAATAAGGTTAGAGGTCAAGGTTATGATGGAGCAAGCAATATGCGTGGTGAATTCAATGGTTTGAAATCTTTAATCATGAGAGAGAATAGTTCAGCATATTGTGTTCATTGTTTTGCTCACCAACTTCAGTTAGTTGTTGTGGCGGTTGCAAAAAAACACCTTAGCGTTGGAAACTTCTTCGACATGATAGCGGTTGTGATGAATGTGGTTTGTGCTTCTTGCAAGCGAAAAGATATGATTCAAGAAAGTCAAATAGAGAAATTGGAAGAAGCCATCGATAGTGGTGAACTTGAAACTGGAAGTGGGTTAAACCAAGAGCTTTCTCTTAGTAGAGCTGGAGATACGCGTTGGAGTTCTCATTACAAAACACTTTTGCGTTTGGTTGATTTGTTTCCAATTGTTGTTGAGGTGCTTGAATATGTTGAAGAGGAAGGCGATAATGCTTTTAGTCAACGTCAAGCAAATTGTCTTCATATATATTTCAAATCATTTGATTTTGTGTTTTATTTGCACTGGATGTTGCACATTTTGGGGTCACAAATTTATTGTCACAAGTTCTTCAAAGAAAAGATCAAGATATCTTGAATGATATGTCATTGGAGAAATGAACCAAGTGACAGTTGCAAAAGTTTAGAGTTGATGGGTTTTCTTCACTTTTGAATAAGATCTCTTCTTTTTGTGAAAAATATGAGATTAAAATGTTGAATATGGAGGAAAATTATGTGGATCCGAAAAATCAAAGACAAAAAACCAATATTACCTACCAGCACTATTATGAGTTTGATTGCTTTAATACGGTTGTGGATATGCAAATTCAAGAGTTTAGTGACAGATTTAGTGAGGTAAGTTCTGATTTGTTTATTTGTATGGCGGCTTTGAATCCGCATAATTCATTTCATGACTTTGACCCATCAAAGTTACTGAAGATGGCCGAGTTCTATCCAGATGATTTTAGTTGTGTGGAAAGGATGACTCTCGAGCATGAACTTCACATCGAAAAATGGATCAAGGCGTCGGAGCAGACGCCCGAACAAGCGAGGCGTCTGTGCAGACGCCACGACCATGATTCAAGCGTCCAAAACAGACGCCTAGTCCAGCGGCTAGGCGTCCGATCTGGACGCATGTGCACGGTTTGGACGTCCGACGTAGACGTCTATACCACTAGCTGAGTGTCCGCCATGGACGCCTGCGCCATGGACAGCCGGAATCGGCGGACGCCTGTGCCATGGCCAGGCGTCATCGTCGGACGCCTGTCACAAAATAACGGCCGCGACCTCTGTCGTGCACTCCGACACGGCGGCCGCGGCCAAAGAAACAGTAAAACAAAAAAAATAGTTACCGAGCTTTTTCTTTTCCGGTCATGGCGGCGGACGATGGCGGTGCGGCGGTGAACGGCGGCTGTGCGGCGGTGATATGGCGGCGGACGGTGGCTGTGCGGCGGTGGTGTGGCGGCGGTGCGGCTGCGTCTGGTGGGGTGTTTAGAGAGAAAAGTATTGTCAAATTAGGATTACAAATCTGATTAATATGAATTAAGGGTAAAAAGGTAATATTACAGGGTGGTGTGTAGTAATTTAGGGCGGTGTTTAGTAATCCATATGAATGAATGAGATAATTATGTAAATAAAGAAATATATACAAATTATGTATATACATTAGTACCGTTCTCCACAATATTATGATATACATAAAGTTTGGGTATCGTTTTTTTGAGCCCAGTGAAGTTAAACCGTCCCTCAAGCCCATAAATATTTTAGCCCGTACACTGAACCGAAAACCCTAGCCCACATCATCTCCCTGTTAGCAGCTAGCAACACATAAAACCCTAGCGCCTCCTCACTCTTCATTTTCAGAAGTGGTAGGGGATAGAGGAGCAGAAAATCCTGCAAAAATGTCGAAAAGAGGTACAACTCTAGTCAATAATTTCCACTTTCTGAATCGAATTATTCTTTACATCATCAAATTCGTAGTGTTTAATCATGATTTTTTCTGCGATCAGGTCGCGGAGGTTCGGCGGGTAACAAATTCAGAATGTCGCTGGGTCTGCCGGTGGCGGCGACGGTGAACTGCGCCGACAACACGGGTGCGAAGAATCTCTACATCATATCGGTGAAGGGGATCAAGGGTCGCCTCAATAGGCTACCTTCTGCTTGCGTCGGTGACATGGTCATGGCCACCGTGAAGAAGGGTAAGCCCGATCTTCGTAAGAAGGTCATGCCCGCCGTCATCGTCCGCCAGCGCAAGCCATGGCGCCGAAAGGACGGAGTCTTTATGTACTTCGAAGGTAGTAGCGTTCGAGCACTGGAACTCGTTTATATATGATTTTTTTCTTTGTTATATAACTGTGAATTCTGTGTTTGTGTTCCATTTTGTTAAGGCTTAATTTGGTGTGGCCTTGTCGATATTCTTAAATCAATTTGTGTTTGGTTCTTATTATCTTGTTGCATTATAAGTTTTTTCGTGTATATAGTATATATGGTATTTCCTTGAATATTCCAGCGTGTTGTTAGAGATATATAATGTGGATGTAACTGTTACCACTAGTTTTTCCTCTCTGTAACATTAGATGCACTTCTTGGCACTTCATTTTTTTGTAACTTAACACAATTAGTAAATCAAAGTCTGTTTCTTACTGTTTTACCTATATTCTGACCGTTTCTGATTTCTGTATTCAATGGGTCTGTTTTACCTTCATTTAATGGAACCCATACATATGTCATTTACTTCATTTAATGGAACCCATACATATGTCATTTATCACTATAGAGAGGTATAGTTACTTAACACGGGATCTGGAAAAGTCGTGGAATATTGAACAAAATATATGTATGTGTTCCATTGCATGAAGTAAAATCAAATTAGTGAAATTTGTCCTACTGGATATGCCAACACATGTCGTCGGTCCCGATAACTGATACATCCATAGGGAGAAATTTGTGGTCCCTAGGGTGTTGGGTTTATGAAAGACATGAGGGACCAGTTTGAGGAAAATGGAAGAAAAAGGAGGGCATGATGGCGGTAATGGAGGCAAAGAATTGGCAAAGAGAAAAAGGGGCGGCCGTGTTCCATCACTAGGCTCTCAATGGGCATTACCCAACCCAAGTTCAAACTTCAAACCATTATTCTAACAATGGATTGAAGAACCAGATTCATTTAAACTGACACCCGTCAGAATATCGGTTTGGTTATGAAAACCGTAAGAAATCGAATCTCTCTTCATTCCTGCCCAATGCTCATGATTGTTTCTCTCCTTTTCGCCTTGTAGCCAATATCATATTCATTAATCGTGTTAAGTTACCATAATATGGGAGGCATCACTATACACTATTAGTTTGGGTCACACGTTTATGCATTTTGTGACTCATTGTCTTTGCATCGGACTTTACAAATTTAAAATAGTGAGTGGGAACTTTATCCAGGCATTCGAGATTCTATGGTGAAAGCCGAGATAGCTCTCTAGTAAATGTTTTGCGTCAATGTGATTCTTTTAATTTGATTTGTATGTGACCTAAGATGTCAAATTTTTACAAGGGAAAAGTGAAAGATAACCAACAGTAAAGTTGAAAGGAAATTTGGTCCTAAATCCTACTCGAGTATTTTCAAAACATTGTTCTTTCCCAGTAGAAGAATCTACTTTCAAAATAAAACCTTACAATCTAATTAGAATTTATATAATGTTCTGTAAAATTTGAGTCTTTTGTTATGTTAATTACAATATTAGTTAATTGACAAAATAAATAAGTGAATAGAAGGGTTAAAACTAATTGTTCGTTCTTTAAGATTACCAAATTAAATCTAAGCCTCTCTGCAAAAGCTAAAGTGAAGCTAGTTTGGTTGGTTTTAGAAGCTGTGCCTCTATACAGATAATGGTACTGGTTGCTTAGCATGTTTAGTTGGCCGATGATGAATATCTCTAATTCCTCGTTGTCTTCTAATACAGATAATGCTGGGGTCATTGTGAATCCTAAGGGTGAAATGAAAGGTATTACTATTTGATAGGAGTACTTCTTTTCGTAGTCCACGCCGTACAAAACTGTTCTATCCTTGTGCATTTATATTTCATTTATTCCCCCCCCCCCCCCCACTTATTCCTCAACGTGTTGTTATTTGAAGGTTCTGCCATCACTGGTCCTATCGGAAAGGAGTGTGCTGATCTCTGGCCTAGGATTGCCAGTGCCGCCAATGCCATTGTCTGAAATTGTTGAAGCTCGTGTTTTTTTTTACTCAAGTTTTGTGCTTGTTTTCGTGATTTGAAGCAACATCGCTGGACGTACTAAATGGGCTTGCTTTGTTGTGGATTGGGAAAGAAATGGTTGATCAACACTAGACCGACGAGTGATGTTATTTCAAATACTTGTCAACTTGTTATTAATATATTATGTGATTTTGAATTGTTTAGTATACTTGTTATTTCAATATCTACTGCAAGGAGATGGCGGCCTAATTCTCAGCTAGGATTCTGGGTGATGGAAGCTGTTATTGTTCTTTGGTTTTTGTTCGCAAACTGGAGTTCAATTCCATATTTGGATACCGTTTTTTTTTTTGGTTAAACTAGATGTTTGCTCGTGCGATGCACCAGATAAAATATTTTATTATTTAAGAAGTACTCTCCGCCACTAAATTTGTGTTTGAGGATCTTTGACATGACTTTTTAATAAAAAAAAGTTGTGGAGTGTATTGTAGAATGTAATGTAATTGGAGGAGTCTCACTTGCGTACTGTTAAGTTAATTAATATTCATTATATGAACAAATTTGGGGTATGAAATTACTATGTGATGAAGTCTTAA